>JABBWD010000095.1:0-137538 GCA_016628565.1 Suillus placidus
GCAACCGACATTACACAATGCAGCCAAAATGAACCATTGTGACGCCATGTTTTTCATGCGCCCTGGATTATGTACATAGCAAGGTTGCAGGGCGAATCCAATAGCACCGAAAATTACAATGATATAACTAATTATGACCGAATGTGGGATTGACCTTGACGAACCGAGCCCGAGCATCTTCGGCCAACAGTCTGTACATCTGAGCCTGTCTGATTGCATAACATCTGTGTCCATCCCAGCTGGGCTCACCATTCTGGTTTGTTCGGTCGAGCCATGTCTGAGCTTTGTAAGCCAGAAAATCAACCGTCCGCCGCATCTCATGATTCACTAGGAGCATTTCCTCGGCCTATCTGTCATGCAAAGCCTTGGTCCGAAGCCAATGCACTCTGTAAACTAAATCCCGGGAGATGTCAACCGGACTCCATTCGATGATGTCCCGAGGAATACCACTCACATTCGTTCATCCAGTCATTGCTTACAGAATCTCCTTGAACGTCTAAGGACCAAAACCAAGGCAGAGTAGAATTTCTCTGACCTCGGGCGTTCGGGTCAGTGACAGCTGAGGTGGCCTTCAGGTCGCTTTTCAGCAGCTCCTGGTATTTCTCAAGGAGCTGTCCAACCCCGAGATTTGATAGCTGGGCTCTGCATTTCTTGTACACGGTGCTGTTGAGATTGATGACCCGTTCAACTGAGTGGACCTGCGACCAAGCCTGGGTGGTGGTAGCTTGAGATTTGGCCAGATGGACGGTTGTTCTAAACAGCACGGCCTTGTCGGCCAGGTGCACTCTGATGGCATGCAGCATGTCGTTGGCCTGTCCCTCCCTGAGCATGATTTCTTGTCTCACCAGACCACCTATGCCCAATTCCTCGCACCTCTCTATGCCCAAGTTGGATGGGAGGGGGATCACAACCCATTCGGGTTGAAATAACACCCGCCTGTTCCTTCCCGGAGTCAGATCATCTTCTGAATCTTTGTCATCGTCATTTGCATCCGGCTCATCATCAATGAAATCAATATCCATATCTGGTATGCCGTCATCCTCATCAAAGTCTTCCCCGAGATATCTCGCTGCTCCCGTGATGAAATCGTCGATGGTATGTTGCAGCCTGATCCAGCGACGGCCAATCTCCAGCGTTTGAGTCTCAGTAGGATATCTGCCCATCTTCTGTGTCTCTATCGCCAAACCTATCTGCATTTCTTCGATGGTGATGCCGGATGCTATCCACGTAGCAGCTCCGAGCTGAGGTCTTGCTCCTGGGCGACGGAAAGACATCTGAAGCAAGTCCAACTCTACCTCTTTCCAGGATCGTGCTGCCGGCATAACTGATCAACACCTGGGAAAGCATCACAGAACACCCAAGACCAACCTTTGTGCAACTGGACGTCATAAACATCAAGGGCGGATGGATCATCAATTCTGGCCACCTGCGCCGTCCTCTCTTATATTTCCCACTGGTCGACCATATCCGGATCTGCTGCATCATTCAGTTTGTTGAATGCTCGGCTACTTTTGATGACACCTTGTTTGGCCTCCTTGTACTTCCAGGACAAGAACAACCCTGTCGCAATTATATTTTATTCAACCGGGCGGGTCTGCGGATAATATGCGTGAATAGATCATACACCCATGCGGATCATCTTCATGAAATTACAGTCGTTCATCTGATAGTCGAGGCATTCCTGCTGGTGAGGGGTTGACATGCCCCAGGCGGATGGAGATATCATGTTCAGAGGCGCCCATAGGGTCTCCATTATCTCCCCATCTATCCTTGCTGCCCCCTCGATGAAGTTAGATGCATACCGCACAAAACACTTGTCTTGATGGCCGTGAACGGGCCACAGCCCGATTCCCGGGATTATATCCATTCCTGAAGGAATGGTCAGATGGAAGCTTTCATCCACCCACCGCCGGAGATGTTTGCTGTACTGACAATTGACATTGTAAAATGTCAACGCCCAGGCGAGTCCATCTGTGTTGTGATGCAGTGCATTGCAAAGGGCGTAATCCATGTTCATCTGTCTATGCCCAAACATTAGCCAGCGGATACATGTATATGAGCGGGCCACCTGTACCTTTTGCCCTTTTGAAAATCCACCATCGAATTTGGAACAAAGCACCCATGTCTTGCGCATGCGCAACCCCCGATGCCTGTCGCTTCCAGTTTGTGCCGAGATGCATTGGCCTGGTTCACCGCTCTGTGGTTGTTGCATTCCGAACACTCGGCCAAATCTCGTGTGAGAGCGAGATGAGCCTGGTATTGGGCTCTTCCCACCATGAAGCATTTCCCGTCTGTAAGCCAGACTTCATCTTCTGGGTGCACTGGGTGCAGGTGCTCAGCCTTGAAATTACCATCCATCACCAATGAGCGGGCATAAAGCCACCCAGGCCTTGCATCGTCATATTCAGTCGGTAGGATGACGTTGATGCCCGGCTGAGGACATGCAGGGCAGAACAGAGCCAGCTCGCTGTCTTTCGGATCTCCCCTGTTGTGACTGAAGCCATTCCATTTCAGAAGTTTCAGCTGCCGCCATTGTCTGGCCACTCTCATCAACTCCCGGTATCGGTCCTACCGAGTTTCAGCGCCAGAGTACTAGGACCAGGTTGGTGCTTACCGGAACTAAATGCGGGAACACGCTGGATGTAATGCACCTCAGCTTGCTGTAGTAGTTCATCGCTGAAGTGCCACACTCCAGATTGTCCAATATGAAGTCATTCAGCAATGCGAAGGTGAATGCCGTCTTTGGCCGGGTGAACGACGCTGGGAACATGCCCATTTCAAACATTTGTTTGTCCTGAGTTCGTGCGTCGGGGCATTGGCAGAACCTAATTGGCATTATGTGAACACCCAAAGTATCCACCACTGCTATATTCGTCCGACCTGTGGCCATTGCATTTACCTCTGGCAAGTCCTCGGCATTTGCAGCATAATCTGCCTCTGTAAAAACATCGCCTCCGGTGTCATATTATCTGGACATTCTCCTAGAGCAGGATGCCCCACCTCCCGACCGCATGTGCTGTTTGTGCGACGGGGATGGCACGCATAAATGCCATGACTGCATCTCTCAGCCAATCTTCTGCACCAAGTGCTGCCAGATGCAACATTCCCTCCTCCTGTTCCACAGGATCAGTCAATGGAATGGAGATTTCTTCGAAAGGAGCACCCTGACCAAGATAGGGGTCCAGATTCACCTCGGCCATGGAGGGCGACCTTGCCCCCACCACAACTGGGAGTGGGAGGATACAGATGACGAGGGTTGGTCTGCTGCATCCTGTGCTGCTGGAAACATGGGTTTGTATGGAGGGGCTGCACAAGACGTCGATGTCCTCAATTTCCACTGCTGAAGATATTCGTTTGGACTCTTGATTCAAAGCGAGATCAGACATCAATGGAGGGTAAAGAGACTTTGACTTGCCATCTTTTTCCACTTCTTCCTCAGGCCTTGTGGGAGTCTCATAGGATTGATGCCGCTTTGGTCTTCGTAGCCTCCTTCAAAGTCTCCAGAAAATTCATGCAGTGACTTTGTCGGGGACATGTCAGCGGGCTGCTTAATGGGCGACTTTGTTGGGGAGGACTGCACTGATTGCCTTGAGTTCGTCCGTTTTTCTGTCACCCACTGACCTTTTACCCCCCGAGTGGTCTGTTTCCGGACCCATTTCACCAGGTGTATGGTCCCATGAGGGGTGACCTCCTTTGCCTTTGACTTGACCATGTTGGGGTGTAAAATAATGAATGTTAAGAGTTGATTTGCGATTTCGTGATGATACCTTAATAGGCCCGTCGCTAAAACGGCCCGCCTATTATTATCTTGATGCCTGATTTGAAGAGCGACACATAATGTTCATAACACTATTGAAATGGTAGATCGCGATGAAGTGGATTGCCATGGAACCATTAGAAAGCTGAATGCAATGGCCTGGCGCAACTCTATGAAGAGAACCAAATTAAAGATGACCTAGCACATCTCTCTGAATATGCAGAAATCCCGGTCAAGGCGCCCTCACAGCTCTGTCAGAGTAACATAGCAGAACTACAAAGAGAAGCAAATCAGGTCAGATGCATTAGACTACAAGACCTCCCTAGCACCACTCTACCAATACACAAGAATCCCTAAGCCATAAGATTGGTTGTGTTTCTGAGAAAAACCTCGTGTATCTAAGTTAATGCTAGCCAGATGCATAATTATTCCAATGCAACTTGACCAGATGATGCTGATCTTGCATCTTGTTTGACCGGACCCATGGAGTCTTGCATAATTTCCAGTTGCTTGGATACTAATTATCTAAACCCTTCACGAAACAACTTGCATGCTTGAATTGAACCTTTCCTCAGATACATCTCGTTCACTGCTGCCGTCCTCTTATTCCTACATCTTTCTTTCATGGCAGGCAGCAGCTCAGAGACAGATGAGGAGGCCCCGAAGCAGCTGCCTTTGACTGAAGAGGAGGTGGCTGTTCTGGAGGGCTATCTTGAGCAGTGGGACTCCACGTCCGGTAAAGAAAGAAATGTTGTCTGGGGGGAAGCAACAAAAGAGGCTCGGCTGCAGGCTCCTCCTATGGATGCTGCACTGTTGAAGAGCCAAAAGACGGTGAGCATGTCGTGTCATTGACTCAAACAATTTGCTGATACCGTCCCTGGCAAGGTCTACCAAAAATGGTTGCAGAACCATGGAGAGAAGAAGGACGCCAACCCCCCGATAAATATGGGCCAGAAATGAACATACCGGTCGGTTGTCAAGTCTCTTAGGAAGAAGGAACTGTTGAAGAAGATTGAGGACAAGACTGGCGTAAAGCCCAGGGAACAGGGGATGATGAACCACTACTCCAAGTATCTGACGGAAATGGTGGAATCTCTTACCGAGGAGGAGGTCAAGGAAGCTACCGAGACGGCCCTGCAGTGGAACAAGCAGGGAGTTCCGCCCGAAGTCCAAGCCAACATCGTGAGACGGAAGAGCGACAATATTCTCCTATATGTGGCCAAGGAGATGTTCAAGAGGGCGGGAATGCGGCTGTTCATGCTGTCGGCTTGGAAGACTGAGAAGGGGAAGCTGATGGTGTCCAGGTGAGCATCAAACAGATGTTTGTATTCAACACCCCTATCAAAACCGGCAGCCACAACTATAACGATGAAGTCAGAAAAGGCGAAAGCTTTTCGAAATGCTCTGACTGGCAGACAATATTACCAGAGTGGGAGGCCTATGCGAGGAAGCAGTTTGGTGAGCATCCCCAGTGTGTTTCGGGAGTAAAAGAAAGCTTATGCCTCGTACGGAAAAGATGCTAATGACCTGGATGACTTGGTGGTAAAGAAGGGTCGGAAGGACAACGCATACGCTCTTGAGATGGGCGAGGATGGATTCCCCATACTTCCGAACCATGCAGAGATGGATTCAGACACCCGGAAGGCGGTCGTCCGGGCATTCTTGAATTGGCATTATCGTGAGTCGATGACAGTGAAGTTGTGGACAAGCTCACAGCTATGACAGAGGATTGCAGCGGAAAGCCCAAGGACCCAGTTCCTTGGAAGGAAGTCATTCCGAGGCAAGAAGAACTCATCCCTCCACCATACCTTCCTGATGGGAGGACAATCCGGGAGCCATCAAGGATGAACCAGCACAAGGCTACTGAGCTGTTGGATTTCTGGTACAACCGACAGCAGACGTGCCGGGACATCGTATTCGAGTTTTATGGTTGGTGGAGCAAAGCTGACAAAGAGGTAAAACCGCCGGTCAATGTCATCAGTCCGTCCGAAGTGGATGATCAGGCGGGCAAGTTCCAAAAATGAAATTCAGGAGGAAAAGGAAAGACCAGAACGAGGACCAAGCGAAAGTCTGCGGTGCAGATGGTCGACTCTGACAGCTCTGGCGATGAAGACAACAATCAAGTACCGAAGGCAAAGTCCATCTATAAGACAGCAGTACCGAAGACCAAGGGGATGACAAAACCAACAAAGCAAGATCCCAAATCAAAGTCTCGGGTGAATCAGGAGGGTTCGGAAGATGAGTTCAATGCACCGGATTCATCTGAAGAGTCTTCCGATGATGATGTTCCGGCTGTTGGTAAGGGCAATGCCAAGAAGACGCACCTCAGGAAGCAGCCTGCAGTACCCGCACATGTGAACCCAGCACTTCCCGGGAGACCATCTGTGGTGCAACCAACTGCAGCGTCTAGAGTCTGCAATCCAACAAACACTGCTGATGGGACGAAACAGCAGAAGAGCCATCTGCTTCCTGAGCCCCGCCCACTCCTATAGACCAACCGCGTAGGGTGGGTCCTGCATCTCGTCCTGGAGGTGCATTGCGCAGTAAACTGGGAGATCCGTCCAAGCAGACTGCTGGAGAGCCTAGGCGTGGAAAGAAGCATGGCGTTGAAGTTGTATTGCAGGGATCACCTGAGAAACGTGTTCGGGTAGAAACAAACAGGAAGAAGCGCTCTGCCGAGGATCTTTTAGAAGGATCCCCGGCTAAGCGCACAAGAAGCAAGACAACAGATGTTCCACCGAAAAGGTCGAAGAAACCCAACTCCCGATATACCACCAACTTTGTCTGGTCTTGAATATCCGGGAGTGGATTTGATGGGCTCCAAGTGCCGGACTCTTACATAGTGTTTGTAATGCACATACCCACCCTTCATACCAAATAGGGATGTTCATGCAGATGTCAATTACATGTTCTAGGTGCTGGATATTTACATAGTGTTTGTACAATAAAGGAGTCAGAAGTTTGTACAAAGTGCGAGGAGCTGACAATATCTTTATTCTGTCTACTGCTCATCAGTCTCCAGAGATGCGATGACGTGGTTGACGGTGTCCAGCATCCGGCATTGAAGATGCACCAGCCGGTGCAGCTGACGCATGTCCTGACCAACATCGGTCACTCGGTTCCGGGCGTCTGTGAACCACCCGAGCAACTGCCGGTTGTCCATGAGCACTTGTCCAGGCGCACGAGAGTCGTTCAATCCATGCACCGCATTTTTGACGATGGCATGCACATGTTCGTTGTCTGATCCAAGGTCAGTTATAATCTTGGATGAGAACCTCAGCTCACTTACCAAGGGTGTTTCCAATCGCTTTCAGCCGGCGATTGATTCGGTTCATCAGCTGTTCGGCTGCATGTGCATCCAAGTCTGTTTTAATGATTAGTGTCGTGGATTTCGGTGGTTGTTGAGACTCACTATCCAGCGACGTGGCCCTGTCATCTTCGACGTTCAAGTCCATAGGACCAGGTGAAGGAGGCGCGCTGAGCGGACTGGAAGGTCGTGATCCCCACCCAAGATCATAGGGTGGTCCATCTTCGTCTGTGAGATCTATTATATCTGAGAGAAGGGTCAATCTATGTTTTGTGCTGGAAGTCCAGACTTACCATTGTCTTGGCTGTTGGGCAAAGTCCCAGACCCGAGATTGTTTGACTGTCCATCATTGCCGGTGAGATCGATCACATTGGGATGCTTGGGCTCAGGACTTCAGGCAATGATGAGTCTGTGACATGTAAAAACACTTCATGTTGTGTCAAAGGGGGAGGAGTGTAACTGCATTCAGGCGGGAACTTGCAATGAATGGTGAGCGGCTTAAAGTGGTGACAGCACCACCATTTAACAGCTTTGGGCATAACTCAGTTAGATGAACTTGTTGAGCTGGAAAAAACGAGCTTACCATTGTGAACATATTGATAGGACATTATATATTTAACAACCATTGTGCGCATCCTGATGCTGGCAGAATGTGGTTTAATTCCAGTCAAAGCGACCACCTTGTACTCACAATTTTGCTAATTGGTTATGACATGCATAATGACGGTCTTGTTGAATAGGGACTACAATAGGAGCAACTACAATAACATTAATAATGCTACGCAAAATGCAAATGATTGTAAATTATATAATATGACACTAAAATTGCATATGCACACGTTAGAGGTGATGGAAAGAGGAAAGTCATGTGTAAGCAGGTTTCAAGGCTTGAGTAGTGAATGGGAGAATTTAGACTCCGCTAGAGATACCTGAAGTGGCTGAGTGGCTAGGTTCCAGTGTCGCTGAGGGATCATTGAGCTGCTAGGGTGCACTTGCTTTGTTCTGCTTGAGGCCAGCAAGACCGACTGAGTGAGATTTTGAGCTAGTTGGAAAGAAAAAAAAAACAACATGTTCGTTTGGACTTGCATTAAATTGTCGGTGTTGACCATTAGGTTCTGCAAGTGCCAAAGCTGCTTCTCAAGGTATGATGCTACTTTGGTGCACACCTGTGTGTTGAGACTTGTTATCCCCTATACACAGGAATAATGTTAGTGTTAGTGCTTGACATATTGAAAAATTGAATGAAAAAGGACTTGAACTGATGAACAAAGGCTACCATAACAATTGAGAATCAAGATTGATGTTATATGAGCGTGCATCAATTACTGGGCTGAACCTTGGGGTCTTTGGCCTACCTGAAAAATCTCATGGTCGACTCTGGCAAGGGGCAAAACTGCCACCCTCGAAGGGCAAGCGGTCGGGGTAGTGATATCCCCCTGATGATAGCTTTTGTCAGCTTGAAACCGCTGCCAATCCGTCTAGCCAGGCTGCGATGAGTTGTCCTGACTCATCTAGTGGAGACCCGCGGAAGAGTTAATGGTCTCCAATGTTCACCTAGTACGAAGATACTTGCAGTCGATATTACAAATGATAATGCATTGATATACAGTGCAACATTGCATATACTAAGTCAAATAAGCTCTCAACAACTTCAACGCATCCAATTCAGCCTCTTTCTTCTTGATTATCTTGTCCAGCTCCAAATGCCTCCTCTCCCTGTTCCTCAAACACTTTGCCTCCAGATCCTCCCCATCTCTGGTGGCGGGCGGTTCTACAATCTCCACCTCATCGTCCTCATCTGTGGCGCTCTCATTTGTTGTGAGTGCCCTCTTGGCGGCAGGAATTCCGCCTCATTGTCATCTCTGGTTCTCTTCTTGTTGGCGGCTGGAGGTTCCGCAATCTTGTTGGCAGCTGGAGGTTCCGTGGTCTTGTTAGCGGCTGGAGGTTCTGCAATCTCCACTGGCTTGTCGGGACACTTGGAGGATGGGTGTGGGTGTTCGCGGACTGACATTCTGGGGATTGTGCGCCCGCTTGGCTTGCAGAGGAGACTAGGTATGGTACGTCGGTTGCTCTTGTTGCATGCCATTGAATTTGTTAAGT
Source organism: Suillus placidus (assembly GCA_016628565.1). Classification (NCBI taxonomy): domain Eukaryota; kingdom Fungi; phylum Basidiomycota; class Agaricomycetes; order Boletales; family Suillaceae; genus Suillus; species Suillus placidus. The sequence continues at coordinate 9,165 of JABBWD010000095.1, forward strand.
GTTTGGCATAGGAGGATATGAAGATTGTATTATGTTTGGCATAGGAGGATATGAAGATTGTATTATGTTTTGGTCTAGGAGGATATGAAGATTGTATTATGTTTTGGTCTAGGAGGATATGAAGATTGTATTAAGTGTGTTGGTTGTAAAAGAAAGAGAAAGACGAAGACAGGTATCTCTCGGATATTTGTAGGGAATTGGAACTGTGGTTGATATTGTCAAATATTTGTAATCTCTGGTTTCACTATTCAATCAAGGAGCAGTCCACCTATTCAATTGAGTGAACCTCTCAGTGAACCTGTCAGAGGGGTACTCGTGCATATATACAACATATCCACAAATTGTAAGCAAATCTGTCACATTGGCAAATGATGATAATTTGTTTAATTTGTTTTCGGGCTTATCAGTCAGGCGGACCTTAAGTCTGATATGTGATTTGATCCTCCATCTTGCCTCAAAAATGTCACATGAAATATGCACAAACAATTGTAACCTTGGATCCATCTTAATATTTGTAATTAACTTTTGGAAATTAAGTTAATCTACAACACATGCAGATTGTGAAACAAATTCTCCCTGTGTCTTCCAAACTTAGTCTGAATTTGATTGATAGAAATTGATCCTGATTCATATTCGAGATTTTATTCAGAAACTGTCCATTATACGCACCATAGACAAATAGGCACAATTTTTCTCAGGATATGCATCACATCTGTTTACAGAACTTTTCCGGCTGTGTCTCAGGTATAAGTAGAAGATCATGGAATAGTGATCCAGCAGCTACTGCCAGTCTTCCCCTGTATTAGTATCTTTGATCCTGCCAGCTGCTCAATTGGGTAATCATCCACTACTTGTCTATGCATCTTTGTGCAATTTTTGATACTTACGAGAAGCATACAACTAGGACATTCATGCTAAAAAAATCTTGCATCTAATTGTTTCACCAGAACAGCTATTGATGTTCAATGGGCATCTTCCATGTCTTGCCTGACTCATTTGACAAGATTGGGCCTTCACTTAATGAATCAAGCATGTACATGTTGATGAAGCTCACAATATTTCTACAGCAGGACTATCACATCACAGAAAACAGGCTTTTCAACCCGCATACAGTAAGCTCGGGGAACCACATGTACTACTCTGCAAAGGCACATCATTTCAAGCACTCCCAGCAACATTCCCTTCTCATATTCTCTCAACTGTACAACATGAACTCATGATGTCATGGGATCACATATCATTAGCACTTTCGATAAATCATGCAAACATCATGTATGCAACGACTCTATTGGTGAACTTTGTAACTTTCGCAATTTTAACTGTCTAATTCCAGAAAACTATGTACCACCAATGATGATTCCGAAAACATTGACATTCCACAACAATAAGCAAGAGGCTGCTGCTACATACAACAACTCATGTTTACCAAAAGACTTGCAAAATCAAGGGATCATTAAACACTACCATAGTGATATGTCTGTCAAGTATCTTCAACAGACATATGATGACTTTGCCTTAGTGACTGGAGCTTGTTGCATCATTCATGTTATGGCTGGTGCATAAACATAAACTGTGAGAATTCTGTTGTGTATTTGTTTTTGTGTTGACTCAGTGTCAAGGGTCTTGATATTCAGGGTGTTTGGGTCATAATACAATATAGTTTCCTCAAAAATATGTCAGAAGCTGCTCAGCAGGGTGGTCGTGCCATACACAATGGACATTCATGTGGACTTTTTCTAATGATGGTTGAGACATGGGCACTAGAGGCAGGGCTGACAGAGGAACAAATTACAAGCAATGATCCAGACATTCCATATGCAGGAATGCTCAAGAAAAACATCTCAAAAAAAGACTAGACAGGCTGTGCAGCACTGCAATATATACAGTCAGCAACATGTCTCAGAGAGTTTGATGCTAAGTATCTCAGTGACAAAACACCTACAGGTAATGTTTTCCATAGCTTAGATATTACCAATGTGTTGAGGCTCACATTTGTATTGCTACAACAGTACTGGACTGGACTGCTATTGAATGCTGTGACAACATCCCAATAGAAAACTTGACCTTGCTAGATATTTTCTGGGTCAGATGTACACCTCAGAGTCCAAAGATGCCAGCAAGGTGTCCTCAGCTGCACCTGCAAAATGAAAATGTACCCAACTTCACAAGAAGGACCTTCAAAAGTCACTATTTGACAGATTACACCAGTGAAGAGCAGAGACCCATTCCAGTCATGTTCTTTGTGCTGTATGGCCAATCACATGGCTGTGTAGTGATAACTACCTCAAGCTCCTTAGCAAAACAAGTCTGGATAATGTGAAGACCATTGACAATGTTTGTCAGCTTCTGGAGGAGACCAAGGAATGGGTAAGGATTTGGGGATTACAGATACTAAAATTGATCACACAGTATGATGAGGATAATATAGCAACAGGTTCATGAACTGCTGAGAAATCTTGTACCACAAGCAAAACTTGACTAATTGATGGACTAGTTGCGAGACAATGATAACTTTCATTCTGCTATGATATCTGTAAAGTCAAATGAAGCTGCTGACAGCTCATCTTCCTCAGGCTCAAATCTCCCACCCACTAACATCACTTGCATCTTCTTATTGAATGTTGCGAGTGTCGAGGATTTCAGTTTTTGCCCACCCTCCCAAAGAATGTTAACCATAGGCTTAACAGAGTCATTTTCCCCTCAATCAGGGGTGAACACCTGGAGTGAAAGCTTGGTGATCTTATTAGCAACTTTTCCAGGTGGATGTAGATATGTCAGGAGTTGTATGAGTTGTGCCAGAATAAGTGATACCAAGTGCACATCTAACTTTTTTCTTGATGTTTTGAAGCAGTGTAATAGTTATGGAGATAGTGCTAAGGCAATCCCATGTGGAATAGATACCCTTGGCTGAGAAGAAGAGCTATATATGATGTTAGTACTCATCCATCAGGGTTAGGCTGTGCCTTTAAGAACTTGATGAGATGCTCAATATTAAGGTCAATCGTCATACAGTGCTCATTGAGACCTGTAAGGTTTACGAGTACATTGTCCTGCATGATGTCCCTATGGCAAATATCTCAGAGACAAAGGAACAATGAGACAATGAATAAAATGAAGAGGTTTAATATGCAAACTCAGGCGTCCAAATTTTCTCAAGGTCAAATAGAAAGTGGAGTATTTCATAACAGTAATTGTTTGATCCAGGAACATGCACATGCTTTTAATCACTCAAAATCCCCTCGTTAATGCATATCCCAATCATGGCTTTTGGTGAATGGGTGACCAACTTTCCAGAAAACCCTATCACAAGGCCAACAGATTAGTACGGTTAATAGCATTACTGATTGATAAGGTCTGAAACCGTGTAGTAGCAGGTGCTGTGGAGTATTTCATGTGGCCTATTTGAACATTGTCAGCATCTCATGTTATATACTGAGACTGATAAGTAGAGAGTGTCCACTCACATTGCTATCATAGCTCCATCATGCATTAACTGTAATTAATTTTAAATGATGAGAGTGTAAGGACTGGAAGGGCAAGATTGGAGCATGTAGGTGTGGTGTAGTGTAGTTGGGTGATGCAAGGCAGCCAGTTGTAGGATAGACAGCAGGCTATGCAGTTGCTGCACATGTTATAGTAGTATAAGTATTAAGAGCAGTAGATCTTGTAGACATTGAGTGTATGGCAGACTGAGTCTGAGGTGGCAATATCTCATGTCCAGCAGGTCTCTCATAATATATTAGTGATGTCATGACCTGAAGTTTGACTATATCTTAACCACTTAAAAAGTAGATCTAGAAATCTGAATCTCTGACTTCAGTTTGAAAGCAGATTGCTCTTGTTGCCCTCTAGCATAATGTTTAATGGGGAGATATTTTAAAAATTTGCTTGGCTACACAAGCAAGCTGATGTCATACATTTGCTGCAGATGGTATTCTTACTGACTGGTATTTGCATCCTTACTTTCATGGCTGGTAGTCAAAGGCACATTAAGAGGATGAGTAGGCAGTCCTCCTGCATGTACTGTTTGCTCAAATATTTTCAGAGGTGCGCTGTAAGCAAGAGAAATGAAGTGACAAAGTGACCTTTAATATTAACAGGCAGAGCCAAGACATGAACACAGGCAGTCTCTGCCTCATCCCAAAGAGCAGTCAGTGAACCAAGAATCTGAGCAAATTGCTCATGAATCACGATTGAGTCAACACTCAATACTTAAGTTGCCAGAATCTTCTGATGCCATGGACAAAGGAAAAATAGGAAGAAGATAGTGTCCTGGTATCAGAATCTTGGGACATAGCTGAGTCTGAACCATCATCATCCTGTGTGACATGGTCAACCCATGTCATGGCCACATCTAAGGTAGCAGAATCTATCTATTGGAGGAGTGCTTGACATTGTGACTGGTGAGGTATTGGCAATGATATCAGGTGGAGCTTAAATCTCATATGTCATGTGCTTTGTGTGTGTATGCATCTAATTCTAACCTTAATGTTGGAACTTAGAGAATTTGAAGTGTTTGAAGCACCAAGTATCTTGAACAGAGGTTAAACTAAGCTTGTCAGGCTGATTTTCAGAACTTTTCAAAAAATCTTTCATAGCATTTCAGAATGTTTTAGATTTTACTCTGAATACCTTTGATAATTAATGATGCTTTTGTTTCTGATTGTTTATCTGCTGCAAACTTTTTTTGGGGGTGGGAGTGGGGTGAATTGAGCGAGGATAGAGTAGAGCAAGGGCTCCAAATATCATTAACAATTTTGTTATGATCATCGTTGGAGAGAAGGCCGTCAAAAACTGGGATAGAACACTAGGACAATATTAGTTTAATTTGGTCTTGATTTGATTAACAAACTGGATAATATTGATTGCACAATAATCAAGTTTCACAACACTTATTTATCCAAGGTGCAAATCTATGGCAAAAGGGCAAAAAACTATTTCTGAAATGTTCTCTAGAACTCAGAGCTTGACAAGATGCCTTCTGCTGTCCTTCAATATTATTGTGGGGCTACCATCCATTTCATCTCAATGGAGCAAAATATTGAGCTTTTATACAATTGCATCCCTAGCAGGGGCCAGGATCTACTACCTTCCAGGAACCTGTTTCAAAGGCCTTTTCATAGATCTTAAAATCATCTGGGTAGGCCACTTTACATATTTTCTTGAGTGTTAGGGCCAACTTGGCTGTCCTCTTCATATACCACTGTACCACAAGTATAACTTGTGCATTATGAAACATATCAGCTGAAGGTTTCAGTGGACTATCTTCAACCTTAGAGGCAGCTAGTTCCATCTATTGTGTTAGCTATCAAAGACTCACCACCTTTCTGTAGCAACCTTGCATCTGCCATAAATAGATGAGATGAGAAACACCAGTATATACTAAATTTTCATATTCATTAGGAAATTTATACTCGAGTCCTGCATGGCTGACCTTTGTATGTGCATCCTCCCAGCCCTTGTTGTTACTCTGAGCCTCATCCTTATAATCCTGGTCCTTGACCTCATCCACTTCTATCTCTCTTGATGCATATATGAGGATATCAGCAAAGTCATGCCTTCTATTTTTGTGTTGCTTTTATGAGGGCAGAGGAAGTGATAAAGGACTTGGGAGGCATACAGGGCATCCTCCACAATATCAGGCTATGCATTTTATGAGCACATATTCTGCTATCATGAAGAATGCTCGATGAAATGCCATCAAATACTAATTTGACAGTATCATCCACATACACTTCTTCAGATCATATAAAGAACAATGAAGTTGTGATTTGCAGACCATCAATATACATTGCATCCAGAGGTTTGCTATTAGCAACAATTCTGTCAGAAAAGTACACTATAAGCAAATTGCCATTTACATTAGTAAACTTGGCAGAGAAGGCATCTGACTCTCAGCTGCCATCTAGTGTATGACCTTGGTAGTATGAGCTTTATTTGCTTTGCTAGGCTTCAGTTGCCCTGAAAGCTACTCGATTTTCATGCCTGGAATGTGAAATGTTGGCACAGTCTGTGACCAATAGTGGATAGTGGTCCTCCATAACATAAATTGCTTTTGCTGTTTTACAGGGCCATTACACCCTTTTAGGAGGGAGATTAATGTCACAGCCAGAAGTCATCACTGACCTGAGAAGCTCCCTATGTGAGCCCCACAAATCCAGCTTCTTGACCACCTTGAATTATTCCAGAAGAAACCATGTGTTTCTCCAGAAATGTTTGATGATCTCATATTCTATAATCAATCTAACAATCCCCAACTTCTCATCATAGTGTAACTTGCCATATTCCTTAATCATGTGTTAGTGTTAGGTCAGACACAAACTGTACTAACTGTGTTATCATTGCCCTATTTGCAAAGCATGACAAATTTATATCTTTTCCTACTCTTGATTCTAATACTGCTGGGTGTTCCTGGAAGTATGTGGAGGACAAGATCTACCCAGAGTGGCAAAATAGTATTCTCACTGCTGATGGATCATTGATAAACCTATGACAAGCTAGGTCTCTATGGTGAGGCTTTTTATAGTATGAAGTCTTAGTATTCCCTGAACTGCCAGGTATTTTATTTGATTTTAGTTAACAGCTCTTTATCTAATTTAAATTTTTAGGCAGTTATAATGTCTGATGTTTGCTAGGTGTGATGAAGGACCAGTTGCCTCAATTTTTGCTATGGACAGAGTGTGGCAGAGACATAGGGTGAAATGCTTGATGACATTTTCTAGCACGATACAATCCATCCTGTAGCCTGTGTAGATCAATAGACAATGAATATACGAACTGTGGATCCATATTGTTAAGCATACATAATAATGGCTGGGCTATTGCTATGGCCAGTGATATTGATCGCACAGGTCAACTCAATAGTACAGACCATTGAGCCACACAAATGCAGGAATATAAGTCAGCATATTAGCCACCACTGTGTGATTAATGAATTCACCAGTGTGATCCGAAATTGTTTGGATGCTATATCATTGTCCAGATTAGTGCCAGAATGACACATCAGGAAAATTCTTCTGTAAATTGTCAACAACACAAATTCTTTTCGTTTCGCTGCAGACTTCCAGCTTCACTGTCATCAGACACCATCATCATTAACATTACTCAATCCAAATGTCTCACTGCACATTCAAACATCTGTACACATCCCAGTACTCTGTATTAGGGAGTCGAGCACAATCATTTAGAGGAATACAAGATGATGAATACAGACCTTTGCCATACTCACAACCAGAGGTCCAGTCGCCTTCATATGATGCCCCACAACATACACTACCTACACAGACTGTCAAGGAAGTAGCCTGTGAGTTCATCATGATGTTGATATGTCATGAAATACTGATATCTTGACATTATAGCTTGTGTGATGGCCAGACCTGTTATTTGGACCTCTGCCTGGTACAGCTGGAGAATACTTGGGCTGGATGAATGGCTTGAAGTGACTGTGGCAAACTTTTACCTTTTGAATGTTTGGTACGAGGCACTGAACCAATTATGCATGAGATATGTCAACCTGTTCATGGCAATGGTGGATGACATTGCTAAGGAAGAAGTGGAACTCGTTAGGAGAACCCATTTTGTGCATCATGAAGGCGCATCCGATGTCTATCATCCCTCATGCCTGCATTGGCTACATATCCTCAGCTGCCTCATCACTCAATCTGTATATTGCATTCCCAAGAATGATTCACAAACACCCAGTGTACAACAATGTCAGCTGGAAGCCTTAACTGAAATACATATTGGAGGAGGCACAATACAAGCAAAGGAAGCAGGGGGCATAAAGGTGGATGGGGGCCTCCCAAATCAATTCCACTGTCAGATGATAACTTCAGGGACGTACAGAAACACATGTAGGATTGAATTCGCAATGGAGAGGGTGAACTCAGCATGTATGGGTCATTGTTCTTCATTCTGGAGGGCAAGGGAATAAAGCTACTTATGAAGCATGGCCAATAAGGGCACTTTGCAGGACAAGAGGAGGCCCTTTGTGAAGCCCATTCAGTCAAATAGCATGATAAATACATACAGCTAATGTTGAAAAATCCATGTTCTCAACAGCCAGCGGACATCGGCCGACCAAATATATATGTCTGTGTCAAACATTCGGCTGGTAGGCTCATGAAGTGATGATTGTATCAGCTGGGCCCATGCATTGTGATGCTCGACACTAACATATTGGCCGAGGGTCAGTAAAATTGGTGGTGTGATATTGTCAGCTGGGCCCACTCACTATTTCGTCGGCCCATACGACAACATCAGGTATTCAGTTTCATTGGCCCATACGTGTTGATCAGTGCTACAGGTATTCGTTTTCGTCGGCCCATACATTTTTATCAGTGCTACAGGTATTCATTTTCGTCGGCCCATACGATAACATCAGGTATTCAGTTTCATTGGCCCTGCCTCCGGTACTAACATATGGGCTGAGGATACTGAATACTTGATACTATCAGGTTGGCCGATGGAACTGAAACTGAATCCATAATGTTATCATATGGGCCGATGGAAATGCATACCTGATGCCATCATATTAGCCGATGGAAATGTATGCCTGATGCCATTGTATGGGCTGACGAAAACGAATACCTGTAGCACTGATAAACACGTATGGGCCGACGAAACTGAATACCTGATGTTATCGTATGGGCCGACGAAAATGAATACCTGTAGCACTGATCAACACGTATGGCCGACGAAACTGAATACCTGATGTCAGTTGGTCAAATGCTACTACGTACGATGACTGAGGTGTCCCCACAAAATTATGAAGGCTGTCACGGATGAACCAAGTCCACACAATGTGATCGCCGGTGTATGTGACACCATGCCTGACAATGTGGCCAGAGCAGCTGACCACAGCGCCCGAGTTATATTGCAACCGAATACCAAGGTTGGATAATGTCATGAGCCTGATGCAATAATGGCCGACACTGGTCATGATATCAACCCCCTCGGGAGTAGATCTTGGGTCTCGGTGAAGAGGGTATTGTCTGTTACAAACGACAGCTGCACAATTAAACACTGAGGCCCAAAATTGTAGACAAGTGCACATATAACTGAGGCCACGTTCAACTGCCCATTGGGCAAGTTTTATCTGCATAGTGACCGAAGCCCAATACAACTTTGGATGCATCACCCGCAGAGCAGCCAAGGCCAGTAGTGCTGCTCGCTGCATAGATATGATAACCTCAAGACCACCTTTACTTTTCAGGGTGGCCGACACCTCGGGGGTGAATCCATCGGCCAGTGGTAACCCGTGTGGCTAGAATGTCTACATGAGCATTAGCATTCCTGTGAAGAAGCAGTACTGACCTCCCGGCCTTGTTGAAACCAGCAAGGGGCTAAATTGATACATCCTGGGGTCAATCAGTGGCAGTCACTGGCATGAAAATGTCCGGGGAATGTTCTCCACTGGGTGTCCGGACCACTGGACATGCTTTTTGTCAGAAGGGGCCCCATACCAATAGTAGCTTCTTCCATCTCGGCCTGTTAGTTCGGCGAATCAGCGGGCCAATGGGTCATAATAAATAAGCTCACTTGAATCCATGGGCTAATGGCATCCGGAAGGTACCACAAGATAATTCGGCCAGCCGAGTCCAAAATGACCAAGGGCTTGTCCAGCAAATGTTCTTGTCCATGAGGAAATTTCTTCAGCAGGGAATCTTCATGTGTTGCAACCATCCCGTTAGAGTGTTTATGGAGGGCTTCATTGTACCTAATCATATCAAGATCAAGTTGGACTGCAATGGGTCAGGGAACGACCGACAGACCGAATGGTAGGAATGGCCTACTTGGGTTTGAATAAGCATCGGCGAGCACCCGGGCCAACTGCTGACAAGCGAGCATGGTTGGCACATCAACTGCCAGGGGGGGCAAGATTGATTGATTGTTGCCAGCTACGTTGCAATCAAACAACTGTTTAACGAAGTCACTAGCTATGCATGTGGTATGCAATACCCAGTCAGCTGGAACTGCAGTCATGACTGTAGAACGACAGGAATCAGAGACCAATGGCTCATATACATACTGACCGAATCACATTTAGTAATACTATACATATTTCCGGTATTATACATAAAATGACATGTAAAGTACTAGCTGACTCGTGACCGGAGGGTGTTTAAGAGCGCTTCCTCCAGCTCATCCATGGGCCCCTCATGTTGGGACATGATTGATGCAGCTTCCACGGCCATCTTGATCTTCTCCTGCAACATCCTTGCCAGTGAATCGCCGAGATGTTAGACACGGGCCTTCACTGCCAGAATTTGATTGAGGAGAGGAGCACCATCAAATCGATCGGCGATGACAGGGCCGGGCAGAAGCATTGCTCCCAAGGGCTATAAATGAGAATAAGTAAAAGTCAAGCATAGAAGAGAGATGACCGACCAGTTGTTCAAAGTAGTCTATGGCCATGTCCATGACCTCATTGACATTCAAGGATGGCAGGGCGAATCCCAACATATCGAAACGATCCTTCCACCAATCATGAGTGTAATTGGTGACTACTCTGTGAGTAGATCTCAATTGAGGGTCATGAGGGGAACAGTACTGGAAGAATTCGTTAAAAAAACTGCTCGCCGGTGGTGTTCCCGGTTTGCAAACGGGCAAATCTGTCAATGATGCTGCGGAGGAGGTCGGGCATGGTCGGGTGAATGTTTAGAACCATGCATATGTTGGTGTATGGGAAGACAAATGTCTGAAGGATATATTAGTTATTACATGACACCGACCGACCGACCGACCAATAGGTGAGGAACTTACATTTGCCTCCCATTGAAGGCGTTGGACGAAGCTGGATATGTAAGCTGGTGACTGAGGAACGTGGCTTTGGTCACAGGCAATCCAGATGGCTGCAAAACAAGAAGTGGCATACTCTAGCAAGTTGGTAGCATCCAAGATAGTGAAGTCGGTCAAATCGGGTTGTGAGGGATCGGACATGATAGTTGGAAGGACAAGTTGGGTGTAATAAATGGGGAATCACAAGGTTATATATAATTGACTAATCCACTGTGGCCCACTGTGGCACTTACCACCGCCCAAATGTGGTTGTGGCCCTATACAGACCCCTGTCACTCTGTGACCCTCGCCACCCCCTTTGTTCTTTCAAAGCTATCTTGGGCTTGCTGCGAGAGTCGTAGATAAATTCTAGCCTGGCGGGCCGCATAGCACCGATGACCGACCATCTGGTTTGCATCGGCCTCTTGCATTCGGCTGACCCATTGTTGTGATTTGTGAATAAAAAAATCGACCATCCATACCATTTCCCTACCGACCAACAGGAGCTCCTCTGCCCATCGATCGCGCAGTGCCAGCGTTCTAAGCCAATGGACACGGTAAACTGTTGTGCGAAAAAAAAAATTAGCATAGAATATGTACAGGTGCATAGGCAATGAGCATACATTCATTCATCCAGTCATTGCTGGTTGAATCTCCTTCAACATCAATAGACCAGAACCAAGCCAACGTGCTATTCCTTTGACCACGCGCGTTTGGGTCTGCCACCACTGTAGTTGCCTTTAGGTCGGCCTTCTCCAATGGCCGAAACTTGGCCAATAAGTCATCGGTGCCGAGGTGAACGAGTTGGCTGCGACATTTTGAGTAAATTTGCACATTCAAGTTCGTCCGGCCAATTGGGATCATCATCAGATGTCCCTGCGGAATCCAATTCGACGGCATCCAACATCACGGTCATGAGGTCCAATTCATCATAGTCATCCAATTGATCGCCAAGAAATGTGACTGCCACCCTGACAAATTCATCAATCTGACCTTGCAGTCTGTCACAGCGCTGAGCTACTGCCAACTTATGAACATCAGTCGGTTGTTTGCCCAGTTTTTTTACATCAATCAGGAGGGCAACTTGCGCCTCCTCCAGTGTTATACCAGATGCCAGCCATGTTGCAGCACCTCTATGGATCTCACCAACTGGCCATCTTCCCTGACGGTTCAAGGTGGAACTCTTGTTGTTTCCTTGTAGGTGCGGTGTCAATCAAGATGATGATACAGTGAATGGTTGCTATATTGCCACAGACCTTTTGTCAATTGAACTTCATATATATCCATGGCACTGGGATTGTCAAGTCGGTCATCCTGAGCGGCAGCAGCCTCTGCTTCCCATTTGACAAGGGTGTCATCGTCGGCGGTCTCGCTCAATCAGTCAAATGCATATTGGCTGTCTCGAACCCCCTGGACAGCCTCCTTAAATTTACGGCAAAGGAATTTGCCTGTCTGCATTCAGATTTATAGCTTCGGCGAAATAATATAGCTCACTGATGCACATCATCTTCATAAAATTACAGTTGTTCATTTGAAAATCAAAACACTCCTTTCGGTGGGGTGTGGACATCCTCCTCGCCGACGGCGATATGATGTTCAAGGGTGCCCACAGGGTCTCCATGATTTCGCCGTCGATCCTGGCAGCACCGGTGATGAAGTTTGATGCATACCGTACGTAGCATTTGTCTTGATGGCCATGGACATGCCAGAGCCCAATGCCCGGGGTAACCTCCATGCCCCATGGCAGGTCGAGATACGGCGACTCATCAACCCACTGTTGGAGGTGCTTGTGGTATTGACAATTGATGTCATAAAAAGTCAGTGCCCGGTCAATTCTGTTGGTGTTGTAGCCGAGGGCTTGGCACAATATGTAGTCCATGTTCATCTGCCTTTGGCAGACCAATGAATCAGTTCATATCAGGCAAGTTACAATATCGGTTGGTGAACCTTTCCCCCTTCTGAAAGTCCACCATCGAATGCGGGACGAAACAGCCGTGCCTAGCACAAGCACACCCACCTATCCCCATGGCTTCCAGCTTGTGATGTGAAGCATTTGCCTGGTTGACCACTCGGTGGTTGTTGCAGTCGGACCGATTTACAACATCCTTTGCCTCGGCGAGATGCATTTTGTACCGTGCATTGCCAACTATAAAGCCAAGGCCATCGGTCAATGCTACCTCGTTGGTCGGATTCGCTGGAAACTTGTGCTCGGCCTTGAAATTGCCATCCATCACCAAGGATCTCGAATACAGCCATGCAGGATCAGCTGCATTCTTTTCTGCCAAATTAACATTTACCCCAGGCTGTGGACATGCAGGACAGAAAAGAGCAAGCTCCCCTGCCTTTGGCTGTCGCTTCTCATGACCGAACCCATGCCACTTGAGCTGCTTCAGCTGTCTCCACTGCCTGCCCACCCTCATCAATTCCCTATATCGGTCCTTTTGGCCATTGTGAGCAATGCATCTAAGGACATCCACAGCACTAACAGGAACTAGATGAGGAAACACGCTGGATGTGATTCACCTTAATTTGCTATAGTAGTTCATTGCTGAAGTCCCACATTCCAGGTTGTCTAACAGGAAGTCGTCCAACACCGCAAATGTGAAAGCTGTCTTCGGCAAAGTAAAAGATGCCAGGAAGAGGCTCATTTCGAATAGTTGCATGTCGGGACTAAGTGCATTGGTGCACCGACAGAATCTGATCATCAGGGAGTGGAGGCCTGATTTATCCACCACCATAGTTGTCTGTGGGTCATTGACCAAAGGTACCCAAGGGTCTTCAGTAAAATAATCTCCTTCCTTCATCATCTGTGTCATACGACTCTTCGGTCACTTCGGGGCAAGGCTTTCCCTGGTGACCGAGGTGGATTTCCAACCCGATCTTGGTCAAGGAAGTGTCCTCAAAGAATCCCCCAGTCCATTGACTGATCCGATGGAAAGGCATGCTGCTGTGAACCGTCCTACAGCAATGAGTGCAGAAGAGCGCTCACCCATACAGCTGTGACATCTGTAGACTCCATCAACTTGCGAAGTCTACAAGGCTCCAAGTTGATGTCGCCGAGATCGTAGTGCTCATAGTCACCCTCGGTGTGATGTCCTGTGGTGGATCCTTGCTTGGTAGGGGATTTCCTCGGTGATGAATGAACAGAAGCTGTTTTGTTGTAACGTTGAGCTTTGACAAATCGTCCTGTATCTCCTCTAGAAGTTCTTTTGTGCTCCCATCTAACCAATGAGGATGTCTTTGGTGGACTCCAGGCCTTCGGCTATGACTTGACCATGTAACAAAGATGTGCTGTTGCTGTGCCGATGAGTTGTTTGAAACAATATGCATAGACTATGGGACAGTTTAGTGCTTACATGTGACTGTCAAATGCAATGCATCCGTCGTAATAGTCACTTTGATCTTGTTGCATCATAAGGAGTGATTGCTCATGGCACAATTAATAAATATATGATATCTGATATGTCTAGAGCACTTTATGACCTCTATTTTCACTCTACAGACCTTCCCATGCATCTACACAGCTCAATAAGTCTCTAGAATGGTGCTTGTACTATTTGGCACAATCTAACCCTTATGTGCACTTATGACATTGGGTATGTCACTCATTACTCACATGACACACCTGCATTTTTTTTTGGTTCATTCCATCCACCATATCAACGGTCTCCTCCTTTCCTCCAAAATACCTGCTGTGACATCGCCTGGACAAAGACAAGCTTGTATTCAATCCATGTCTCCAAGATCAAGATGAAGACCAGGACGCCACACTGCTCGGAGGCATTCGGCGGGGCACAAAACCATACCATGAGTTTGAACTGGACCATTCAGGTTTGCCGATGTTGCCGGAGATGGACGATGTATCCCTCGAGACCAAGAAGGCAATGATTCGGTCATTCCTTACCATTCATTACAGTAAGCCAGACGACCGATGCCAATTTAATCATCTGACGCCAGCTGGAAAAGGAATATGTTGTGGAAAGCCGAAGGTCTCGGTGCCCTGGAGTGACATCATGAAGGGGCAGTCCAAATTTATCTCTAGCACATACCTACCTGATAATGCCAAGCTTGTCGAGCCATCCAAAATGCTCCAAGTTGATGCCAACGCAATCTTGGACTACTGGTGGGACCGACAGGAAACCCAGGTTGGACCAACCTTCAGATTCAAAGCCTGGATGGATGTCAAGGGTAGAATGCATTCTCCTGTCGCCATGGTGATGCCGATGATGAGAGTCCAAGGACAAGGCCTACAAGAAAGCCATCGGCGACTACAACTTTGTCACTAACCTCAATTCCTAATGGGTGGCTGACGTCCAACAAGAGACCCCATGACAGTTTGACCAAGGACGAATCTGACAAGACCAGAGCAGAGGCATCTCTGCCAGCGGTCAAACAACGCCACCACGGCCATACAGATGCTGAAGAGACCTACATGCCTGATGACCGAATGGTGCCAAAGAGCGTTGGCACACATGCCAGAGGTCAAGAAGACCAATCATCGGTCTCCCATCAGCAAAAGCCTCCTACTGCAAAAACCATTGTTTCTGCTGGTCATCGGTCAACTGAAGCTGGCCGTGGAACCCATTCCTTCGGCCAAATTGGCTGCCGGTGGTCCCTCAGATGCACCAGCCAAGGGCACTAGGAGTAAAGCTGACAACTCGTGTGCCATACGAACTCGGGAAAAGCCCAAGAGGTATGCCGACTACAACTAATTCGGCGAACGTCTATCGGTCATCGGTCATCAGTCGAAAGTACATGGCATATTTGTTTTGGTTACATGATACATGATACATGCACTGCACTGCACTACACTACACTACACTATACATATGTCAATGTCAGCGGCCCTCTTTCTTCATACCTAGCTCTAATACAGTCAGTGGATCATCAACCTGCCTGAACATTTGCAGCATGTGTTGAATCATGGCTATATCACTGGTGGCGGTGACATATTGGTTGCGGGCGTGATGATACTTTGTGATCAAGGCCTGGTTGATGCAGATGATCTCTGCAGCATCCTCATTGTCATTATCTCCTTTACAATGGTGGTCAACATTATGACAGCAATGGGCAGTGAAACCATAAACTTACTCATAATGCTGTTAATCCTCGCCAGCCAGTCATCGGCTCGGTGAAACACTGCCTCACCAGCTTCAACTGTTGCGATCGCCGAGTCTTCGCTTGGTGAGGAAGATGGAGACACGAAGATGAAGATGGCCAGCCGAGCAGGACCATCATAGTGGCAAAGGTACGCCTTATTTCATTTCTTCATGTTCAGTCACTCACAGCCCTTCAGCCATCTGAGGTGGCGGTGCCTCAGACTCCAGCACCCACCAAGAAGGTGAAGCAGGTAAGGTTCACCTCGTCCTGTCGGTCGACACCACTCATAGATGACCAGGTCGACACCCTGATCCCTTTATCCTTCAGCTTTTCCACATGATAATGCACACATTTGAGCATCTCCAACAGCTCATGCGCATACTGCCTTGTTGTAGATTTAGAGCTTAGGGTGCCCAAATATGTAATGTCATCATCACACTCATCCTAATGTTCATCAGTTCTGATTATCGGGAGAGAAACAGAATCCTATGTACATTGTAGGTTGTTTCACGCTTTTGTAGAGCAGATCTGATGCATGTTATATCCTTTGATGAGACAGGGTGCTCATCCACACAATGTGTTTGTAGAATGAACCATTGTGAATGAAATTGAGATAAAATATGAAAGTGGTTGGTAGACAAATAAGCAGTTAGATGAGATCCATGACAATGTACTATCATCACCACTTTCTCACAGTCTGTGGGTCATTGATGGGACCAAATGCTGATTTGAATATCACCAATGACCTGCATCATGCTGGTCTTCCAGGCAACATCTGAATGAAATATTGATCATGATGCAGTCTAGCAATCTACCAGGTCAGTCCAGAAGAACAAGGTGGAGAACGAGCTTGTAATCAAATAACCCTCAATGTCCTTCTGGAGTGGTTTACATGCACAACCTATCATGTCCGAATACACCAAGGTTTGGCACCATGGTATGCCACTATGGATGCACACATTCATCATAAGGGTCTGCCCCCAATTGTTGTCTAGATTGAGTAAGGGATGGACATATGAGCCCCCACCTAAGGCAGGTGCAGGTAGAACCATGGCCGCCTCTGCCTGAGGCAGAGCTGGTGGGTCATAGGTAAAGGAAAGGGGGGGATGGGCCAGTATTACAAGCCAACATCTTAGGCATATGTGCAATATACTTGTATCTGTCTGTGGCCTCATGTGCTCTGTTGAACATCTCATGACTTTATGTATCATGGTAGACACTGCACATATCAGAACATACAACTAGTGCATCAAAAACAGGCCCAAGTTGTGGTGGGATGTATGTGGACCAATTATCATTGGTGATGGAAGGTGACACATTGTCTAGCAAATACTGTGAGTCCACAATTTTCACTATAGATATTTGACCTCGGATCATTCTTGGTCCAAACATTCATCTTAACTTCACACTTCAGTAACAAACCAACCCTCAGCGACTAGATTGGCCATGCCTATCAGAAGCAAGTTGAAATTGAGAGTTACCCCATGCAACTCTTGTGCTGCCAACAACACAGAATGTATTGGGTGTGGGGACATAGTGGCTGCAACCCATGCAAAAAGTGGTGTTCATTCTTGCAAAATGAGGATAAATTTAATTCAGACAATATATTAACAATTCTGACAAGTTGTGGCCCACAGCCACACCTCCGTCAAGTCATGTGAGCATGTGTACCACAATACCCTGCATGCCAGCACTGTGAGCAACTACATTGACAATGCATTGGCTGGGTCAGCAAAGCATGTGTTCTCTGCTCAGTGCTGGGCAGCCATGGTAAGTCAATGTCTTGCAAATATGTGGCAACACTCATATAAACATATTGCAGTTCCTAAGGCCGCCTAAAGACTCCGCCAAAAGCGAGTCAGATAATTCTGATTCTTTGGACAATATTGTACTGTTGGATGAGCAGCTATCCAATTGGGAGAAGCTTGCTGTTGTTACACACACAACACTTGAGGATGAAGTAAGAACCTTCAAGAACACCTCACAAAGACAGAAGAACTGCACCTCAGGGCAGAGCAGGAATGCAAGGAGATTTGATCTAGATTGGAGCATTTGAACACTTGTCTCACAGATGAGCTTTCTGTGCAGACTGGAAGCTTCTTTTGAAGTGAACGAAGGAAGCCCCTTTGAGAAGCCAGGACTCGAGCAGAACCTGAGTCCTGAGGACCTTGTCCACTGGTAGTGACATGCACTTGTGGTTTAAATCCCAGTCAAAACCAATGTACTGCTGGACAGAGGCAAAAAATGTCGAAGCTTTTCAAGGCTCCAAGGTATGCCATAGTATGCCAATATGGCCGTGAAATCCCCTTCAGTCCAGGTCTGGTGTGGGAGCCTGATCACCAGAAAGTCGTCCACCCATTTTCAAATTAGCTCGAAGCCAGCTTTGCCATAGATAGCCACTAGTATATTGGCAACAAAGCCAAACATACCTGCACTTGAGGTGAGGCGGAACATGAGGGCCTGATCCACATGCACAATTCCTTTCCAAAGGATGCAACGTGCTTTCTGCTGCCACGGGGAGAACAAGGATTATACAGTAAGGCTGATGAGATATTGAAGGTTGCTGCGATGCAACCAGGGGGAAGAGAGAGAATGAGGGCGGCTGTACTGTTGAATGTGCCCCATACTGTGGGGAAATTGTCCATGTTGATGCCAGCATTCATGGACAGGATACTTGAGGGATCTCGTGGGTAAGAGAGGTCTTGCACTAAATGAAATTTGTTTGAGTGTGGCTTTGGTACCAAGCTGAGGATCTTCCAGCCCCTTGCTCTGTGAGTATGTATGAATCAATTACAGAAGGGTTGAGTAATGAGGATGAATGATTTTTGAAACAAATATGTGGAGGAAGGAGGGCTTTGAATCCCAACATTGAAACTGTCATGAATACTGTTGACTATACCCCAATAAACTGCAGTTCTTTCCTCTGCAACTCTTGATACTGCGATCCAGTCTACCATTGAAATTAAAAGCTCGTTTGAGCAATCCAGGCCTTTAGCAGTCAACCCGTCCTGCATGAAGACAAAAGACGAGTCCTCTCCGCACGGGAAAGCCTTGGAGCGAGTCACATGGGTGAGAGGACAGAAACAAGGAAAAGGATGATGCAGCAGGAGAAATCCTTGCCTGAAATATGAAGAAATGAGTACACTTTAGGCTAACGATACAGTACAGTGCAATATGCATGCTACAGTTGTAGCTGCGAGATTGCCTTTGCAAAATGCTGGCTTCAGCATTATAAGTGGGATGGAGGAGAGGACCGGAACACAAATTAGTCGGCGAGGTGCAGAATATGTATACAATGGTCCTGGGTCTCTCTGAATTTTGTCAAGTACTACCAAGTGACTCCAAAAAATACATTTGCTTCAAAGTGATCTAGAACACTAGCTGCCTAAGCCCATAATGTTGAGCGAGTTCTCCAGATAGGGTCAGCCAATGATATTGCCATATGATACTCCCTCCGCCTTCCAACTCGTAGGTATTCACTTGTGTTTTCTGTTAGAATGGGAAGAATGGGCCAAGTTTACCGACATCCAGCTCAGCTTCAACCAGACGGTGGATGTGGTTACCGGTCTCTCCAACATGGTGGAGAAATTTAGGCAGCAATACTCATTCCTGAATCCCTCTTTTCCACCACCAGTGATGGTCCCAACCGGTGGTTCCACGGCTACAGCAATGGAGTCAAATACTTGACTGGCGTGTTCGGCCCTTCACTTGCTCTCAATGCTGATTCTCAACCCTCAGCATCTCGCCCATTCAGTCGTCCAGATGTGCAAGGCAGCACATTCACCAGTGGGCAACCATCATCTGAGTCAGTGGAGGCCGGTCCTTCATCTGAGTCAGTACAAGCCAGTCCTTCATCTGGTCCCGCCGTCCCATCTGATGTTAGTGTTTCATCGCCTGCTTCTGTGGCTCCCTCCCTCCCTTGACCAGACATGTACCCTTATGTACCCTTATGTACCCTTATGCAGCATATCATCCGTTAGTTGGATACTGTTGACTACATGAATTGAATTGGATGTAATTGGTTTGGCCTGGATTACATGTTTAGTGATTGTGTTTGGCCAACCGTCTGTTTGACTCACTGTCTTTGATCGACCTATTGACTGACTACCCCATCTATCACCACAGAGGTATATGTTGTAAGCTGGTCCATGAGACATCACATCTGATCAGACATGTTTTGACCGACCGACCGACCACATGTCTATCATGAGGCCAGTATATTTTGTAAGCCATTCTATAACCACCGACCGTGTCTCTGGTACATCACATACAACTGAGCTGTTCACCGACCACCTCGTGCTTGACCGACGTAGTCCTGACAAGTATATTTTGCTCAAGTTACTCATGGGACAGACCCGCAGTTCACATATTTGACTGATTGACCGACTGATTGACCGACTACCCAAGTCTATCATGGGCATGTATATTTGTAAGACTGATCTATTGGCTGAGCAGTGTCCACGACACATCTATATGCTTAGGGTGTCGGCCCATCTGTATACATTAGTACCACTGCCACTCGGCCGACCTGTTTGTATCGGGCACATATTTCATACACTACCTACCAAACTAGGGGCCGGCGCTGCCAACATAAACCTTGCTCCGGTTTTGTACTTCGGATGATAATGGGGAGAGTGATCAACCGTGTATTTGTTTTACCAAATTTAGGGCGGACGATACATGTTGACCTTCCACACACGTGACATGTGTGGAAGGTCAACATGTATCGTTTTTCACGCTTACCGATTTTCCCCTAATGCGATTCAATTTCTATTATCTGCATCCTTCGACTAGGGAAAATATACACGGATTTATTTTATCTATCGCAATGTACTGTTACATCAAAGTGCCTGCCATTTTGGCCGCCTGTCAAACTCCACCTTTTGTTTTGAGGCTCATCGAGGGATTCATCAGGATTGGCATGTTTATAGTTTGACTTGTGGTGGTGGGGTCCAAGTCGAAGCACTGTAATCCTGTGCGGTGTTGCTTGGAAGCTATCACAGTCCCTGATCTTCCAGTGTCATATAGTGAATTCCACCTCCACAAGTGCGCCGTTCAAGATGTCGTTCACATCCGTAGGCTGAATACTGATGCCTTCATAATAGACAGGAAGGCGTTCGGTGCGGAAATTGTACTTGATTCCCTCAAATTCTTTCTCAAACTCATCAGGTATTTCCCAGTTCTTTGTTTCTTCGTCCATCTTTGTGGCATTTTCAGCCGCTTGTCCGTGAGGCGAGTCTGGCACGACGTTGTCCTAATCTGCATCAGCAAATTTATTTGTGGTGAAGGGGGGCTACGTACTCTTAAGGCAAATATGTTTCGCACCAATCGTATCATTTTTCCCGTCACATCTGTCACAACCATATTCCTGTGGTCTTTTGTCGTTCCTACTTGGTTTTGCAAGGTTTGCAGGTTGCTATAGCTGAGTTGTAGTCTTTGGCTAATTGTTCGTCAGCAGGACGGGATAGATGAAATTGGTATTTGGCTTTGTCAAGTGAAGATAGCCCATTCTTCATGTGGTTTCCTTCAGGCCCGCTTTTGAGACGAAAGGCTGACACTCTTCCGACCACAAAGAGTTTGAATGGCATCTCATCTGTTGAATCCACGAGTCTGTGTTGGTGTGTTGCCACATAGTAGCGCTCACAAGCTTAGGCGAAGCAGCATAGTTGACGAGCGGCGATTTGTTTGCGTGATAGGCATGGGCGTCGAAAGACATGATGACAGTATGGTTGCAAGTTTGAAGATCTTGTTTTTCCCCTCTTTCAATATCATGACGTCTGCCGAGCTGAAGTGTGACCTGATTGTTGAGACTCGTGGTATATGTAGGGTGCATTCTTTTTTATTGTTTATAATGGCGCATTCTACTTCTGCTGACATCGATTGCATGACACTAGCAGCTTCTCTTACCATGAAAGAGATTATCACTGCTGCAGGTGAAGGAGCATTCACTTATTTGCAATGCTGGCGACGTGACCTTCTTCTTGCGGCTGTACAAGCTTCAGCTGTGTTGCAAGCAACTGTCAAGGAGGCCTATTTGCGAAAAGAACAGAGGGTCTCGAGCGAAACAGTTCGCAACTTGAAGCATACAAGGCTTCATGATCCTAGTGAAGAAGTGGGAGCAACTGATGCTTCGTCAAACAATGAAGCTTACCTGTCTTTGCCCTCAGAAGATCTCAAGTCTCGGTGTCTTGCGAGTTTCATTGATCGCACAGGCAACGCAGGCACACATCAAGTTGTCTGTCTTGTTTGTGCATCAGAAGTTTTTGTTGTCAGTACGGAGGAAGTCGCTCTCTCAGACATTCCTGAGTCACACCTTCTAATTCCCTCAGTGCGACATCCAGCTCAGCGCCTCACTGATGGACTGTTACTGCATCCTTCTGTGGTTACTGTTGTCGATGGTCTTCCACATGGACATGTTTGCTCCTGGTGCTTGCAAGATCTACGTGCTCACAAGTTGCCGAAGTTCGCGTTAGCCAATGGCCTCTGGGTGGGCAAAATTCCATCGGAACTCGCCATTTTGACGTTACCAGAAAGATTGTTGATCGGCTTGTATTTTCCCGTCTCCTTCATAGTCAAGTTGTACCCTCAAAAGAAGGGCTCGCGGAACTGGGATACTTCGGCCATGAACAGCGGTCTTCGTGGTAACGTGTCGACTTATCAGCTGAATACTGCCGATGTTGCAGCTATGGTTGAAGGACGGTTACTTCCTCATACACCAGACCTTTTACCTGCCACTATTGGTATTACTATCATCGGACCACAGAACCTTCCTGCTCGTAATCTTCCTCCCTTTCTTACTGTGAGCCGCAACCGTGTCAAGCAAGCTCTTATCTTCTTGAAGCGAGAGAATTCATTGTATTCCGATATATCAATTTCGGACGCTCATCTCGACCTTTTACCTGTGGATCCTGTTGTTCCTCCTCAACTTCTAGATGTTGTGAAACACTCTAGCGACACTCATTTACTTGATCAAGAACGTGAAGGTTATGTTGTCGAAGATGATGATGAAGACGATAGTGGAGATGGTGAGTGGTATTATTTGCTTCGGAACCATTGTTCACAATTTATAATAGCCCATGGAGGTGCATTTCAAACTCACGCTGTGATGCAGGGAGATGTTGAGGTTGAAGATCATCCTCTCGGTATGTTTTTATTGTCATTTGAATGATATGGATGTATATTTAAGCTGTGTTAGATCCCGGCATTGTTCCTCTTTGTGCCAATGGTGTCATTGATGTCGAGGCATCACATCTATCAAACCAAGACATTTTTGCTCATGCCCTGTCCAACATTGGTAATGCTGTGTCTGACTCATACGCAGTTAGTCACGGAGGATTTGTCAATGAGTATGAAAGGCGAGATTCCGAAGGCCATCGTTCTTCCGGCAGTCCAGAAAATCCCAATCATCTCCTTGGCGCTTTCCCTCATTTGTTTCCTTATGGTATGGGTGGTTTTGAAACTGATCGTCCTTGTTCAGTATCTTACGAAGCTCATGTGAAGTGGTGTATGCAGTATGCTGATGGACGGTTCCAACAAGATCTCCATTTCATGTTTCAAGTCTTTGGTGTTATCCAAAGCGTCAAGTGTGCCGTTCTGCAGTATTAGAGGTAGGCAAGAAAGCATATCACGACCATGAACAAGCATTCGCCCAATTGACTCCAGCGGATTTGTTGGAAGCAAGTCAAGAAGAGTCGAAGAAGCAACTGTTTTCCAACCCTACTATCCGCTCATTGAAACATCATCTCAGTGCAGTTCGCAGTAAAGTGATGGGTACCGATGAATCTAGAACGAAGGTTCGATCCTACATATGGGGTATGACAATGATGAAAAATCCTCCGTCGCTTTGGATCACAATCAATCCTACGGATACCCATGATCCAGTCGCTCAAGTCAGTCACATATATTTCATCGTTCTGTTGATGTTCACTCCTTTCTCTTTAGGTTTTTGCTGGCGAGGAAATTGATCTTGACAAATTTGATTGTACAGCAGGTCCTGAGTCTGCTCGATGTGCTTTTATTATTGCCAACGACCCTTATGCTGCCGCAAATTCTTTCGATTCATAGTTCAGGCAATCTTGGAGGAACTGTTTGGAATTCGAGTGGATGAAAAGAGGCACATCATTCGTCATGAGGGGATTTTTGGGACAGTGGAGAGCTACATTGGCACTGTTGAAGCTCAGGGTTGAGGAACATTGCACTTGCACATGATCATTTGGCTTCGAGGAGCTCCAACTGCTGATACCATGAAGCAGCAGCTGCAATCTTCAGCATTCCAGGCCCAAGTTGCTGATTATATATCATCAAACATTCGCGATCATCATGACGATGTCACTGTGGACTCTCTTTCATCTCTTCCACGCAAGAAATGCATTTCTTACTCCCGTCCACTGGATCCTCGTAGGCCCGATTTTGCTCATGAGCGGCAGGCTGTGGAGTCTTCGCTCGTTCGTGCAGTGCAGATCCATAAATGTGGACGTGGTTGTCTGAAGGTGCAGAAGGGACATTTGTTATGCAAGCGGCGCGCGCCTTTTCCCCTTGCAGACAATGCTTGGGTGAATGTCGATGGCGAGTGGGGACCAAAACGCACCTATGCATTTATGAACAATTGGAATCCTACCATCCTCCTTGCGACCAGATCCAATCATGATTGCAAGCTGATTACCAATGGCAGTGAAACGAAACATATTAGCTGGTATATCTCTTCTTATGCTGTGAAACGCCAGCAGCATTCTTCTAATGCGTCTGCCCTCTTGGCAAAAACACTTGCATACCACAAACAGCTCGAAAGCCATAACCACGACCTCAATCAACTCAACAAGCGTCTTCTTCAACGGTGTGCTAATTCACTCAGTCGTGAGCAAGAATTCAGTGCGCCTGAGGTCATGTGTTACTTGATGGATTGGGAAGATCGTTATATCTCTCATCATTTTGAAACTATTCACTGGTCTTCTGTGATGTCTTTACTCAAGAAGACTTTTCCAATGCTGGTTCAGAAAAGGTAAGCCTCAGTTTTCTTTTCAAACTCGTTGATTGATTGATTTTGTAGACCTATTGCGACACTTTCATCTGAGGGTCAACCTAGTGTCATTGCCGACAAAAGTAAAGATGAGGTATCAGCTATATATTTTTTTCATTGTATGATTCTTATTGTGTTTAGGTGGAATATGCTGTCCTTGAAGTCCATGACGGTGTTGTACGCATGCGCGATCAAGTATGAGAATATATAGACCGCGGGGATGCCCTTGAGAATCTCAATTATTTGGAATTTTTCCTCAACACATACGATGTTCATTCCCATATGGACTCAACGCTTCACAAAAACCATTCTTTTATGTCCCGAATACCCTACCAAGATGGAACCTGTCATACTGGTCATGTGCGTGCTCTACGTGTCGAAGGACACGAAACAATGCCTTATATTCCTGGTCCTTGGTTCCCTCGTGCAGACGACCCTCATTCTCGTTCTTTATACTGTGCTTCGATGCTTGCCCTTTTCAAACCCTGGCGGAACCTTGCCGATCTTAAAAGTACTGAAGAAAGTTTTGCTGTGGCTTTTGACAGTTTCATTGATGAAGTACCTGAAGTCACAAGGCACATTATGTCGAACATTCAGTACTTCCATGATTGTTCTGAGAAAGCGAGAGAGCATGCAGAACAAGGCTCGTATGTCCATTCTACCACATTTGCTCACACCGAACTTGGGGACAATGTGGATGAATGTGACAGTGTCATCGAAGCTGAATTCCCAGATGCAGAGCTGGAGATTACAGAGGATGAAATTTTACGTGTCTCAGATGGCGTTTTTTCCACTCGTGAGTTGGTTTATTCAGAGGTGGCGATGAATATTGCCGAAGAACATGGAGTCTTTGTCGACGATTTACCTGACAATGTTTTGCGCAAGCCTGCCAGCAATGCTCGTAATGTTGATCTGGAAAACTACGAGATGTGGCAGGATCACATAGAAAAACTCGAAGCATGCGACATAGGAGCGACTGACAACCTCAATGGTGATGTTGGTGCTGTGCAAAATATTGACAGCGGAGCCAACCTTATGAATTTCGAGGAAGCCAGCAGTGTTTCTCCCATTGCCACACATCCTCTGTCTTCACCTGATTGTCCGGAATATCTGAATGAAGATCAACGAGTCGCCTTTACAATTGTCGCCAATCATCTTGCCGATCATCTTGCCGGCAAGAACCCTCCTCAATTGCTCATGCAACTTCATGGTCAGGGTGGTACTGGAAAGACAAAACTCATACATGCTATAACCGATTTGTTTTGTCGTCAAGGTTGTACTGATCAATTGGCCAAAACGGCCCTTTCTGGTGTAGCTGCCTGCCAGATCGGAGGAAGCATTCTTCATTCTTGGGCCACCATTCCTGCAGGCAAAAGTCTTCCTCATTCGGATTCATGGATCTCGCGACCCTCTGTAGCGACAGTACAGCGTCGTCAGGCAAACATGCATCATAAATTCATGCTTATTGTGGATGAGAAGAGTATGATGACGTTGGATTTCTTGTGGTTGCTTTCACAAGTTGTCAGTGCATTTCGAGCCAAAGAAGGCTTCCCTCCTACAGTGGTTACTCTTCCCTTTGGTGGTCTTTCTGTCCTCATTGCCGGGGATTTTCATCAATTCCCACCTGTGGGCAATATTCACCGCGCTCTGTATTCGCAATCTCCAAATACGTCTCGATCCCAGCTGGGCAAAAACATCTACGAACAGTTTACAATCGTGGTCACCCTTCACAAACAAATGTGTATTGTTGATTCTGATTGGGATGAGATCCTACAACGTGCCCGAGTTGGAGGATGTACCTCAGGAGATTTGGCCGAGATCAGGACTCTATTGCTTCTTGATGACAGATGCAAACGCCCAGACTTTTCTACTTCCCCTTGGGACGACGTCATTCTCATTACTCCCCGGAACAGTGTACAGACTCGTTGGAACACCCGTGCTGTCATTAAGCATAGTGCTTCCTCTGGTTCAATGCTTTATTTATGTCCAGCTGAAGACTCTTCACATAGCTCTGGTTTATCCATGTCCCAACGACTTGCAGTGGCACATCTGACACTCAAACAAACGGAACATTTACCTACAATCCTTCGTCTTGTTCAAGGCATGCGTGTTATGGTGACCCGAAATGTTGCAGTTCACCCCAATCTTTCCAATGGTTCAAGGGGACGTATTGCCGACATTATTCTAGATCCTCGAGAGCCTTCTATCAGCAGTGACGCCATTGCAACATGCACCACACATTTGCACTATCCCCCTGCAATGGTTATCCTTCAGCTTGATTTCTGTGACTTTCGTACTTTTCCTGGTTTACAGCCCGGACAAATTCCCCTTGCACCTGTTAAGTACAAGTTCAGTATTGGTGCTTCTCCTACAACCCGGATCACATGGCACCAGCTGCCTCTTGCACCAGCATATGCCTTCACAGACTTTAAAGCTCAAGGCCAAACCATTGATCATGTCTTGGTCGATATCGGCAAAACGAGTTCATTTTCGCTGTCGCCTTTCAATGCATATGTAGCTCTGTCTCGTGGGCGGGGGCGAGAAACGATACGTTTGTTGCGAGACTTTGACGATGAATTGTTTACGAGACATCCGTTGGAGAGTTTGCGCATTGAAGATGAAAGAATCCAAGCGCTCACTCGACAAACTCGCGATGATTATTCCAAGGGTGTTTTGGACCCCTTTGTCAATTTTCAGGATAATCGTGAAGTAAGCGCTGCTTATCTATGTGTGTTGACCGTGACACAGCTAACTCATATTCATAAGACCTATTAAGGTAGAATGACAGAGAAAGTAAAGGAAATGTTAGGCTATGGGTACTGCATATATGAGAGTAATATATGTCAAACAGTTCGTGAGGACGAATCACAGATATAATATTGGACCCACGCTGATTGAAACACCGCAACTGAGCCAAAGGATGCAGCAGCGACACTTCCTTCAACTGTGATGGTTTGTGATCCCTCATATTCGCTGAGCGAGCGCCATCTGCGTGCAGACCGGGAGAAGTGTTCAGAGGAATCGGAACTCGCAGAACGACATGACTGTTTTCTGGTATGAAGGCATGAACTAGGGTTAGGGTTAGAACTACTGACCTTCAATGTGCTGAGACCATGCATATCAATGTTGTGGCCGAAAACGCAACAAGCATCCTGATGTCGTGAGATCATGCAAATCCCCATGCACTATGAATGCAGGTCCTTGGGGCGAATGAAGCTCTAGAATAAATGATAAAAATTAGTATGAAAAATTTTTGGAGGGTTCCCAGGGTGCCCTGGTGCTCATTGCCCGACACGCGCAAGTTAACGGCGGATGGTCGTGGATCAGGGCCTAAGCACCTGACATTGTCCCACTGAGGGGAGCTATGCAATGTGCTCGTTTCGGCAATTGGTGTAAGCAGGGAACCCAATGGTACTGACTGAAGAGACAGAAAGAATAAGTTCGAAATTTTGGTTTCGACAATCACGTGACTTTTTAAATTCAGCCGGAAAATACCGCCACCAAAATACAATCTACTAGCTCAGTCACTTATTCGAGCAGTGTGTCTGCTTTTTGGACCAGTCCTTCAAGTGTAGCCACAGGTTCTTCGTCGACATCATCACCAGTTAACTTGGACACGACGTCACCCTCACCAGTATGTGACTGCCCTCTCCTCTTTTGCTGTCATAATCACATTTCTCAGACTTCATGAAGACTCAGTATTACAGTGAGATCCTCATCGGTACGCACATCTATTGCATGCTTCGTTCACGCTTAATACGAGTCTAGCACTTCCTCCACGCACAACACCAATGGATCCGAGTTCTCCATTCAGTACGGTGAACTCCTATTCGGCCATGAAAGAGTCTGGTCTCACTTTGCGTTCCCTCTCACCTACCTCAGCAATGACGTCTCCTGTACCGAACACATCTCTATCACCCTCGCAAAAAAATTGAGGTTGTATGTTCATGCGTGGACAGACGTGTTCGATTGTATGTTGTGCCTACTTATCCCGTTAGACCTTTCTCCTCATCCCCTTGCTTGGATTTCAACTCGCCGAACCTCACCTACTCAATTGGCGAGAACTCTTACTCCTCGAGCACGTTGT
Source organism: Suillus placidus (assembly GCA_016628565.1). Classification (NCBI taxonomy): domain Eukaryota; kingdom Fungi; phylum Basidiomycota; class Agaricomycetes; order Boletales; family Suillaceae; genus Suillus; species Suillus placidus. Next base: position 38,147 of record JABBWD010000095.1, read on the forward strand.
ACACGACCAGCACTGGTGAGCTCTTGACCAATGGCCTTTCTTCAGGCCGGTGCAGCCGTGGAAGACGATTTCCAGCCATCCATTTCCACCAATGCTAGCACTGACATGCACTGTGAGACAATTCACCATCAGTGCATTGAGTCAGAGCAGAGGTGTTGTGATGAGCTTCGGGACAGTTACTGATGAGACTCCAACAGGCTGAGGCCGAAGTACAGCGACTTCAGTCATAAGCTTCTTATCGACATGAATTCACGGATACCTAGCCTCTGCATCTCTATGCCTTGCGCGATCATTTCCTCCTCACTCTCATTCACCATGCGCGGTCTCACCAGATGGTCACACCTCACACATGCAAGCGCCTTTTCATTAGCAATTTATACAGAAATAACTAAGTACGGATTGTCCGTTTTGATCACCCAATTTCTCAAACCTTTCAAAGGAATCTTCAAGTCCAGAATTCATTGCGGCCAATAGCTCTAATGTATGGTCAGCTGTGTCTCACTTCAAAAACGCGGGCGAGTCACCTTTTCATGATGTTGTTGATGTATGTGATATCTTCCGTCATGCAATTCACAACGGCATGTTTGTTTCCTCGAACATGTTTGATTACTAGTACATTGCTGGTTACATCCATATCATTCCTTGTGATTCTTGCAAGTTTACGAATCAAAGCATTGGGTGGACTATATGACTTTGGATGTTCTCTAAAGAACGTATAACCATGTTGGGACGCAGGATGTCCGTTTTCGACGAGCTCGTTATATGTCTTCTGAAATTGTGCAAATGAGGTGGTAAATAAGTCTGGTCCGAGTTGGTCGGCCCAGTGCAACACTTTGAGATGGCTGTTATGATTCAAGTTTGACACACCGTCGCGCCATGGTACTGTCACTACATGCGCATCTCGTGCATTTGTCGCATATAGTACACCACATTGCTGGCCTAGGTATGTCTGCAAGTTCTGGTTTTTAGACTCGGGTTTTCAGTTTGTTCATTATGTTACTCACAGGCTGATGGTTCTGGATAAGAGACTCTTGGTTACGAATGTTTTCGTAATCTTGTGGCATAGGATTTGCAGGTAGGTCAATCTTGTGGACGTTGATGTTGGAGTTGTGCATACACATAGAGTTTTGACAATCACGACTGAGTCGCCACATTGTTTTTGAGCGCTTGAGAAGCACCTTTAAGGAGAATCTGGTGTCCCACTCTGTCACGAGGATTTCTCTGCCATGGTCTGCGACGTTGTGCCATAAAGTGGGACAGAAGTCATCGCAAGGTTTTCCCATGAAATTGGTGTTGATTTGGATATTCCATCGCATGTCTTTCCTGCAACCTATGTTTTGGCTGTGAACTGAAGAAATGACTGTATGGTTTGTCAACGCGATGCCATACAGAGTCCATGCTGAATAGAATACAGCTAGACCTCCAGCAGTCATAACCACCATGTCTGCGGTGGTAGGTGCAGAGGTGATGACTCTGAAAATGCCGTGTGGGGTTGCTTCGGTCACCGTAATAAACACATTGTCGCGCTGGAATTTGGTGAAGGACTCAACTACTCCTTCAAACACATGATTGATAGGAACATTGGCGTCCACGTTACGATATCCTAAATCGTCGATAATAAAGGCATATAGACCAAGCCCAACGGCATCGCTGTTTGGCACGATAATGTTGAGATTGTCCGTTACAACGTTTTGACCGAGCCACATGTTCCTCGCGCATGTTCCGGAAATCACAGCTGAAGTGTTATGTAACACCATTCGCAGTTCCGGTACGTGTTCGCCTACGAATGGAGTGGTGATTTGTCTGAAGTGTGCGTTTGCGAGTGATTGATCAATCTTTTGTTCTCCATGAAACACTAAGTGCTCAGCACATCGTCAGTTATTCCTCAGAAGTAATGAGGTTGCCTTACAAGACTCCATTGCAATATTTGAAGACAACGTGTACAGACAAATAATCAAATGCAAGATGTAAGTGCAAATTATGTGTCGAATGGTATTCTGTTCTACTCCTATCTCTAGTTCGAGCTTTGTATTCTAACAAGACCAAACAATGACGGTATCAATGTCAAATACTACGATGAACCCACTAGTAGGTGTGGATGAGATGATTCAGCTCACCTCTTGGCTCTATGCAGTGTGATAGACATTTACAGGACCGCAAAAGTAGCTACCTAAGTTCAGGAGTACATTAGATGGGACCCGCCTTAATCAAAGCGTTGAAGCGGAGTGGAGCAATTTAGGAGGTCTTAAAACTATAAAATAAAAGTAAGGAACCAACACCCCTAAAAGCACCATCAAGTACTATCGTACCATCATGCAGTCTACCGTATTTGAACTCCTCAAAACGTCTGACAACGAATGTGCATTTATTTTCAGTGCGTGTTGTGGCATATTATGGGGCAAACAACAATACTGATGTGTTGAACGGTAGTAGAACGTCAATTCCGAGGCGGGAATCATGTCTACATCGAAACAAGCGAGAGAATGAATGCTGCTTTTGAAGCTAGCAAGGACCTCATGATATACACGGAGTCTCCCTCCATCATAGCGACCAACACTTTGTACAATGATCAAACTCAATTCAATCGTAAGGGCTGAAATTTTTAAATTTCAATGTCACCCACTGAAAAATTGACAGGTATCGCTAATCTTATCGCGAACGATCCTGCCACGTCGGTGGTGTATGCTGAATCGCTTTCCTTGGCTGAAGATTTGGTACAAGTTGCATTTACCGGAGAAACAAAGAATAGGTGTGTCAGTAAGTAGGTACAATGTCAAGGCAAAAAGCAGGAGGAGTAGGACATGTGAACTATTACGTAATCACATAAAAAGTGACATTTGAACATGACCTTGCGGAGCAAGGTGATGCAATAGGAAAGTGTACACTTATCTACTATACCACAAACTATCGGCCCACTGTTGGTATCACATACACACTTGACATGGGCCCACCTGTGTTTATCACAGCAATACATTGATCGGCCGACATTAGCTGGCATGTGTAGAACATGGATATTTCAACATTAGCTGTATGTATTTATCAAGGGTAAAGTGACTGCAGTATGTGCTTTGTCACAACCTCTCCGACCTCAACTGGCCATACACACTCTCCATGAGCCCGTTTGAAGACTGAAGCAGCTGTTTCATCTTTTCCTCCAAATGGCTTAGCATCTGGGAACCTTCATGAACACTGGTCAAAATTTGAACTGCGTAGCAAATAGCACAACAACATACTTATAGCTATTTGGATAGCACTCCGCCAATCAATTTGAGAAGCCAATAACATAAGTGTAGGCTGATCCAGTACTGGACCAAATGTACCAGCACTCCCTACACTCCCTGTTGATTGAAAAGAGATCCTGTAATGGGAATCTGAGATTATCATGAATCACATCAGGGCATTTCACATTCAAGCAACAAAAGCTGTCAAGGCCCCAACCTCCCATCCCTGAGGTTCAAGTATGTAAGCACCCATGTATCAACCACATGTTCTTGTGTATTATTCGAGCCAATGCATATATCGGCAAACAACAGCATCACAGGGGACTGGGTGAGTGCGTGATGATCCTCTCCAAACGACTGCTCCAGCACATCCCAGATCTTCATGTTGTAAACATACACATTTTCGACAAACTGGCTCAAGGCAGGCACAATGATGGTGTCCAAGGTGTAGACACCAGCAAATGGGAGAACAAAGTCGAAAATATCCCTGATGATTAGAGATGTTAATTTGGAATACATTGCTGGAATCAATACATGCACAGCTTGATGAGGCGCTTCAACCACTTGGCACTTTCGGCTACCCTTGTGGTCGATCCACCTGATGAGATGATGAGTCCATGTATGCATGGGCCAACCCCAGGCTTGGAATTAATTATTGCAATAGCCTGTGTGGTAGTCTGCAGATGATGGTCTCTGATGGAGTTTGTTAGCAGCTGCAGTGACTGAGATGAGTGCTCGATGACATGGAGTCATACTACAAGCCACTTGCCTCATAAATCGGTACAGACCCAGTTGCTTTGGGTCCCCAGACATGACGAGGTTACCGGTATCAGTATCTGAATGGGTATTGATAAAAAGTAAGAGATTTCCCTCATAATTCACATTCGCCAGCCACTCAAAGTGGGGATTCATGCTGCTGGGAATATTGATTAAAAATTCTACCAACCTTTTGAGCCCAAGAGGGATGAGTTCCCAGGCTGTCAAAGAAACCTATCTCATGAATTGACCAGTCAACCCAACCCAGGATCCAGTGAGGGGGACTTCCCCCACACAGAGGAAAAGCTCAACATCTGAAGCCAAGGATCTTGCTTTTGGTTATCTGGTTGCAAAGGTTGGAACAACACTGAGTTCATAAATTTAATTTCCTGTTTGGATGGATATACTGACCCCAGAAACATTTAAAGGTTTGCCACAGCGTATCAAGTCAGGGACCAGTGAACTGAAAATAATGCATCCTGCTTTGACCAGACTAGGGTCCCCATTTGATACAAGACTGGCATATGCATCCATGACAGTGCCACAGATCCATGCTGAGAATATCACAGGCAATTTAGTCTGCATCCACAACCTCAATGCCTCCTATGTAGCATGATTCGTATGGGACACAGAGTTTTTGACTAGATACCTGTGAGAGTGGAGGCATCACATTGTCTATCTCCAAGTTTGTCTCCTGCTTTATGCCACACTGGTCTATGGAAGGTGGAGAAGGTGGTAGATCAGGATCTAGCTTTACAACACCCTGATCCAATGTAGAGGTTACAGATAATCCATCTACTGGTGACCATATTTGTGAGTAACAAGTGGCAACATTAGCAGGAAATGCTTCAGAACCTCTGGCACATCTGCAACACTATTTTCACAATAGTACTCTTCTATTAGATTCAGCAAGGTGTTGGGTTGCAGGATCACCTTACCTGATTTACTAAGGCCTACCAGAGGCATAATTGATGTTGCCGAATTGTAGGATTAGCAAAATTATCAAAAAGCCTTGACAATGGCAAAGTGGATTGATATGGATGTATAGCTACATATACTTATATGACACGTGCTGCTTTAATGAAACCTGGTCTGTTTGCTGACTAAGAATCCAAGTTGTATACCCATATCCATATTCCCAATGCCATAAGGGAGTGTGGTGCTCATTATTCATGTTGGTCTGATCTTAATGGGTCAATCGGACTGCTCCTGGTATAGTAATTCCCGTGCGTCATCTGTCTTTGTTGCTTTTGACCTCAAATTGCACTCTTCTCTGGTCTCTCCTTCAACTGCTCATTCACTCAGTCACTCAGGCATGGAGCAAACCTGATAAAACTCAGGGTACTCATCTAATCTGCACATGTCCTGTCATACCATAGTACCGGCATGATCAACTTTGACTCTCTGCACCTAAAACTATTTATAGTTGTTGGCACATATGAAGGAGGAGATCATCATCTCTTTTGTCTGGTGTCATGCTAATGTACTTGTCATTGATTCTTGATTCTACCATTGTAGCCCATCAGCACAAGAGAGTGACCACTATCAGATGTGGTTTTTCAACATTCCTATACAGTGTTTGTGATACTCCAGTAAATTTTACTTCATGAATACCTTTGTAGGATCTTTGGGATTGAGATGCATGTCTGATGCAGGGCCAGCACTAAATTTGCATTATGATTTCAGTGGACTGGACAGTATGTTTTAATTATTTCGTGGATCAATGTGACTTCCTGCAGGATATGTATGACAGGGAACCGGGTGCCAGTAGACAAGACATGGGTTTCTGGCCAGTATGTTGCATGGCTACTGCTACTGCTACAATGTGGGTAAATTCTAAGAGACAACCACTAAGATCAACAACTTCTCCCACTTCTACAACTGAAGTACACCTGTCATGATGTCAGGCAAGTCTTGTGGGCAAATGTCTACTTTCATACCAGGCACTGGCCTTCATCCTTCCTATATTGCTTTCAACTCATACACAACAAGAAGTCTTCTACACATGAGGAATTTGTTGAGGCAGTATTGCAGGACTTCTTGGATGCAGCAAGTAAAAATGCTATGTCCTATCTATCTGACAGGATGCTAATGGGATAGGGAACAATAGGTCACAATGGAAGATCGTCTTGATGGCGAGATCTCTCTCCTTATTTGTTGCCCTGGCTCTGAAGCTACACCAGCTCTTTTGCCAGAACATCTCTCCCTTCGGGGTTGACTGTCAGCATAAGAATATGTAAATATGTGATCTATCAGCCGACACTCTCTTGCCCGGCACAAATGTTTGCATCACTATCAGTGGCTAAAAAGCTGTCCACCTTACAGCATCATATTTTGATGACTGTCCATGCTGGATGCATGGTTCCCTGCTGGATACATGGTTCCCTGCTGATCTTTTAGCATCCATAATCCCTGACAAGGTGTGTTGATTCTGACATCAGAATCCTACAGAAACACCTGATGATGCCTTGCTTCCTCTTTTGTGCCATCCAGATCTTTTTTATGTGTGGTTGTTTAACTAGAAACAGGCCGAGCTTTGCTGACATCAAAGTTCTACAAGTGTTCAACTCGCGTGTTTATTGTTTGTTTGTTTTTAGCCAAGAGAACAAATGGAACATTTATGGCATAGTAATTATACATCAGAGTCTAGTGGTATGTTGGTGTTACAACAAAACATTGGACAGTGATGAATTGGAGTCACGATCAAGAAGCACCGGGCTAGAATTGCTATTGTGTATACAATGTATCATGCCATCCCGCCCACTAGTCATTGTGGTTGTTGTCTACTTGAGTCAGTCCTATGGAAGCCAGCTTATATAACACATGGTCAGTACAAGTGGTACAATGCAGGCAACAGCACTCACCTGCACAGCTGCTTTGCACTTGTATAACTAGCACGATTGTAGACAGAATTAGATAGATGTTAATAAATGAACAGATGATGAACCCTTTGTTGGCAGTAGACAACCTATTTCAGTAAGTTGCAAAAACACTGGCTGGTTCCTTTTGAATGCTGTTTGATTGCCACTCGAGGGTGCAAAGATTCCTAGAAAGATAGTGTTGAGCTTACTTGCTGTGAAAATACTAAATAAAACTCACTGTGTCGTGATCTTGGGGCTCATGCACATTGGCTTGCTACTCGGCTGTTGCTTCTGGATGGCATCAGGCTTCGAGTCGATCGTGTTCGCATGAGTCCCTACAACGAGTTCCATTTTCATAGACAGTGAAGTCAAATTGGAACTCAATGAGAGATCCGGCATGGAGACTGATGTGATGTTGTGGGTGGGAGGGCGGGACTACAGCAGGGTTGGATCCAGGCTCATACCCACCGCAGCTGGAGAGGTTCGAGGGCGGCATACTACTACTATGATAGACAATACCACGTGACTATACAAATTTTCAAACCCAGCACAACCTTATCCCTCAACCTCTCCAGCAGCGGCTGGCACAAAACATTTGTAAACAAATGTCAGCCACCTCGATAGTGTTAAACGGAGTCTGAAAATGTATTAAAATGCATAGGGTATATGTAAATATTATTGCGGTATATTGAAATTAGCATTATAGTAGTATGGCATCCAGTGCACCGATAGACGATGTCCTCGACAACCTTCAGCTCGTTGGAATCTCAGTGTCACACTTTCTGCTGGAGCTGCTTGCCAACAAGAAATATATCAATCATATGTTGTCAAAGATATCCTACACAACAGACAGCAAATTGTTGATGCTCTTTCGACGAGTGCAGAGGAATCTCCGAGAACCGAGCTTAAATGGGCTATGGATCTCGTCAAGGACATTTGTGCACGCGAAATGGTGGTGCTGTCAGCAAAGGAGAGTGGTTATCACTTCGATGTGGTGCATACAGCACCAGAGCAATTAGAGGATTTCAGTATTGAGGAACTGGCTAAAGACATGGAAAAATTCGCACCTGTAACATGGGACTTCCTTGATACAACATTGTCCGCAAGAATGCAGCGAAAAACTGGTGCTGTAAAAGACTGTGATGAGCATCAGCTTGTGGCAGGCATGGATAGTGACGAAGAAGCTTATTGGGAGGAGCTTGGTGAAGGAGATCTCGAAGGAATCATTTTCGGACTCACCAATGATGCAGAATCCAGCCTCGAGAATCAGCGGAAAGCCAAAGCTTTGCTGGTGTGTACTAATCCTGTCAGCCTTTAAAATAACTGACATTTAAGTTGGTGGTTAATCTACAGAGAAAAGTCACGGTTATGAGTATAATGATGAGAAGCACAAACCAGAGATCCAATACCTTGCAAAGCTTGGTGGGGATGTTCCTGCAGTCCATGCACACCCCACAAAAGGTGATCGAGACGCTCGAACGAATGGGAGTTTCTGTGTCTGTCAATGCAATCTTCGCAGCTACATGCTCATTATCAGCGCAAACTCACTGCACACTCCGCTCGCTCGGACAATCACTCCTCGCTGCCTATGCATATGACAATTTTGACGTCGACCTGAAAACTCATGAGCACAAGATCAAAAACTCGACCGAATCACTGAAACATCTTACATCCGGCTTAATGTTCCCTCTGCAGCACTGCGCTTCACAAGAAGATCTCAGATGTTCTGAGGAGCTATGGCTGAAGTCGTCTCTCAACCTTCGAGCAGAAGCATTGCTGAAATGGGGGTGGAAGGACTTGCTCAGCCTTCAACCAGACACAGCAAATCTATCAGGACTTACCCGTCGCGACTGCTTTAATTCCTGGAAGTTTCTCACCGACCTCATAACATATGGACCACTATACTTCACGCAGTTTAAAGACTGGCTGCGTGAACCGGAGCTCGTTGAGGGCATCCCCATCGTTAAAACACCCACTATGGCTGCATCAGCAATGGATGTTAGCAACTCTACTGTCGCCGGTAATATACAAAGCGTTATCAACTTACTCGAGCAAGGCGGAATCGTGGAACCGGATAGCTTCGATGATCCTGAGATCCCCAATATCTCAGAGTACGTCATTATGTTTCATGGCGACCTGGGCACAGGTGAACGACTCCAAGTGGTACAGCAGCGCCGTGCAATTGAAAACTCACCTTGGGATCGATTTCAACATGTTGTATTTGTCCCAGGAATGTTCCATTTGAAGATGGCGGCTGCAGACTCTATATGGCAAACATTTCTGCAAACGAGTGCAGCGCATCTCGATGAGACAAGTCTCATGCGAGACGTGGGCGTGTTGCGTCCCAAGGAGACAGGACATTATGGGTCAAAGCCAGGGTTTCGCCAGATGCATCAGTTGATTGGCTATGATGGCATATGCCGTTGTCTTGATTGTTGGAGGATCGAAGCCAGAAAATGCATGAATTGTGCAGATCTTGAGGTGTTCGCAGTATCAGAGCCATCATACGAAGATCTACAAGCTATGGCAGACTCACTTGCACGGGACTATGTCGCTGATCACAAAATTCGACGTATGCGGAACAAGTCAGCAGCGGAGCGCGACCAGCAACACGAAAATGGCCTCCTTCTAAACAAGTATGTGCTTCTGTACGAAGAGTTGTCATATGCGATGAACATCGGTGATGTCGGTCGACTGGAGACTTGCCTTGTTACATGGATCTTGATGTTCAAAGCGACCGGCAAATACAAGTACGCCAATATGATGTCGGAGTTCTTGTGCAATGTGCACTTTGTGTATCCTGAAGGGCTAAAGTAATTTTGCAGACGCGCGGTTCGTTATCATATCCTTATCAACCCCACAGGAAAGACGGGTAAATTCCGTGGGGTTGACTGGTGCATAGGGCTAAACAATCTCTTCACGAAGGTGCATGAACGGACCTTGTTGCTGTGAAGATGGTGAAGTGATGTGAGTGACAGGTGATCAACGGAGGAAAGGGGTCGAACCACACAGTAGAGCGCATCATATTGGAATCACCGCTGGTGCAAATTTACCGTAATTTGCACGGTAATTTTCAGAGCAATTTCTTGCACAATAACCTCTCAACACAGCATGGTGAATCAAACATGTGAAAAACTTTTCAAGTGCTATGTACATACATGGTGGGGCATTCCGCAAATGAAGTGATACGTGGAAGGAAGAGTCACCATAGGGTCCCTGACCTCCTTGCAAAGGGACAGGAATTGATGAGCGCTGGAGATGAGTAGATGTAGTGGACGGAGTGGAAGAGGGAGCTATGGATGTGGACATGGATGACGGTTGAGATGAACATGCGCTGATAGAAGACGTTACGGTAGAATTATGAGTCTTGCGCTGTATTAATTGGTAATGTCTATGAGGAACGTGTTGAGATCAGTCATCGACAATAGTATATCTGTGCGAAAATACATACATTCTCCTTAGTAGATGATGTTCGAGTCATGTTGCGTACGGGATGCAAAGGACAAATTCGATTGCGCCCTGGTGAAAAGGTAAGTCCAGAAGATTTACTGCAGAACATATAACAATACGTACTATTATGGCCCTCCTGTTGGCAAGCGCTACATCTATTCGTCTTCTTTACACCCGAAACGGTTGATGGAAGGGCGACGTTCCCAGCCCTTGATGGGTTAGAAGTTGTTGAAAGAGGGTCGCGCTGCAAGGGAGCATTGGTCAAGGCTGCACGTACGATCACTTTGACAGGAATGATGTGATGTACGATGGCAAGAACTTCGCTGCCAAATTTGTCAGCGGACAACCAATGAGTTTCCTTGCTAAGGTCTTCAATGGTCCTGATCTTCTCATGATGTGCGCAGTTGACAAGGCAATCCAGAACTGAATCTGCCATGATGATAGCCGGACTGATATCGATAAGGTGAGAATGCCCATATTTCTCTGCCATCTTCTCTTCTCTCCAATCCTCTAGTGCCTCGCACAGCTCATACTCCTTGGGGCCCATAGCATAGTTAGGGAGACGAGAGCGGTTGGGGAGTTTAGGTGGTTGTGGAATGTGAGTGTCGAATAACAGGAAGGCGGACGGGTGATGGATGTCACAGCACACGTCAGGAGTCACGGGAGCGCAACGAGAACACCCGTAAATATTTGTTTGGTCACACGCAAGGTGATCTATTCAAGTGAGTCAATTACACAGGGGTTCAGATTATGAAGACATTCTCACCCACTAGAGCAGACACATTATCAAAATGTAAGTCAAACACCTTATGGCGACATCCAATCCCCCGCAAGTGTGCATTAATGAGCCAATCCATTGCAGGATCCAACTCCCTTTGCTTCTTCTGCTTCGAGGCAACTTCCGTGTTTGGTTTCATCAACTCTTTGAGCTGCGCATCGCTTACACTCGCATTTCCCACTGGCAAGGTATCGTTCGGCACACTATCACCCGCACCCATCACAATATTGCCGTCTGGCTCAGTACTTTGAGTGCCAGTAGGGGGCGGAACAGGGACAGTTGATCCCTCTTCAATGACTTGTTGCTTTGCAGCTCACTGGTTCTGTGGTGTGTCTGCTGCTTTCCTTTTTTTGTTCTGCTGACGCTTCTGCTTCTCTTCATGTACATCATCAAAGTGTTCTTTCTCAGCAAACAACAACGCCGTCCCTTGCAGCGCACGATTTCTGACGGCACGTCCGAAACGTTGCCAGACTGTCGACAAGCTGCACGTCGCTCGCCACTGGATGACCAGGATAATATCTGGTACGTCCATTCCCTTTCAGAATGATCAATGTTGATTGAGAGTCCACATGTTCATGACGACTCACCATTCCAAACGACTCTGTCATACAGAGTCCCCATGTATCTCCGGTAATGAGGTTGTCGACCTCAACTTCCTTGAATTTTGATGTCATATCTGAATTAAACCATTTGATTTTCTCTCACAGTTCAGGTGGAAGGTGGCTCTGCAAGTACTTTGCAGCTCCAATTGCGTCCTGGATGCTATCGAAGAAGATGAGGAACTTTTGGGGTACTTGATCCCCTGGTGTCCAGCCTGTAGGTACGAGGAATCCCAGGTCCGCGTATGACGAGAGAGAATATCTAATTTTGTGGACACAGATTTTGATATTTGGTTTATCCGTGGACATATGGACCATCAAGAGATTCTCTGAACGCATATGAAGCAACCTCTGCACATCTCATAGGGTATCTGGCGTGAGCGTTGCCGATGCAATCATGAATGGAATGTAGCAAGGTAAGATGTACCGCAAGTGCTCCAGCTCTTTATAATCATTGCAAAACTCTCCCCAGGATGTGATACAGTGAGCTTCGTCAAACACAAAGCCCATTATCTGCAATGCAAATGTTGGCTTCTGCAGGAGCTTTTCGAATTCTCCGCCGGGCTTCACCAGCTGCTCAGGGCTCGTTATAATAGCACGGTAGCGCATGTCTTCAATGTCCTTTAAGTGGGGTTAGCCAGCTTTGGTGAGCAAAACAATACACAAACTTGCTCGGAAGTTGACAAGGCTCGCTGTCTCAGCTGATATAGAGATACCCTTAATACCGGCTTTCCCAAGGAAGGTGACACTCTGGTGTCCGAGTTGGTTGAGTGGCGTGACAACTATTTGAACGCCTGTGTCTGTGAGTGCAAGTGGTGACCAGAAGGCGAGTGTCTTTCCCATTCCAGTGCCTGCAATGCAGACAACATCCCCAGCTTTTTTCAGGAATACCTCGGCAACTTTAAGCTGCCACAGGCATGCCCTCTTGCCGAACTGCTTGTGCAGCTTTTCTCGGATACTAGGGGTTTCAGGGTGTGATTCTGCCAACGTGACCAAGAAGGAAATTTGTTGTTGTATTAAAGTATTATATCTACATTTAGCCAGTGTGCCGCATCCCTGCTGCAGTGGCTGACGTTTGTTTACAAACGTTTTGTGCCAGCCGCTGCTGGAGAGGTTGAGGGATAAGGTTATGCTGGGTTTGAATAGTTTGAATAGTCATGTGATATCTATTGGTCCTGTGTCTGTCTATTTTGCATAACACTAATTATTCGTAGACCGCCCTCGAACCTCTCCAGCTGCGGTGGGTACGAGCCTGGGTTGGATCCAGAGCTCGAGGAATCAATAGAAGTCGGAGGAAGTTTTGGTGGAACGGGTCTGGGCCGAGGTTTCATAAGAAGATTAGAACTACATCAATTGATCGGTAAGATGAATAACAAATAGATCAAGACTTATTGACCTGGTAAACAAGTGAAGTTAGTGTCTGGTTGGTGCACTTACAATCCAACTCACCCCTACAATAGGTACCTCTTTGCCTTTTCCTTTATTGGTGCTGGGTGATGGTGTTGGTTCACAGTCGAGTGAGGGGTGTCGCAGTGGTCAGGTATCTGTAGAAGGATCGATTAGCATTATTATTGGCTATAGCACATTGATACTTCTGTATCTGGATGATGTTATAGTTGATGACAAAGAGGAAGATGCTAGCAGCTCATTAAAGAGGATGCTAGGCATGACGATAATGATGATGTAAGAATCTTGCTAGAAGATGTAGAATTAGAGAATACTCCAGATACCCCGTCAAGCCAGCATTCTGCAATTAGATTGGGAAAATCACTCTACTAGCCCAGTAGCTCCAGCAATACATACTGTCATTAAAGCCTTGTGTAAGGTAGAGGAAAGACTGACAAGTAACTTTGCAACTCCTGTTGCACCTATAGGTATAGAATCTTCAGAACTGCTAGCACTCTAGTTGCCAGTCTTTACCTATCTCTGCCCTCACAATGTTGCTCTAGCTCCCCTTCCAGTCAATACCAAAAAAAAACAAGAAGCAAGCCCATCCTCTATTCCAATTTTCAGAGGAGCTATCAATTGCTACAGCTTCAGATATCATATGAGGCTGAATCTTTCTGGGATTAACTTACTGTCATAGTTTGGAGGACCAGAGTATGGTCAGGAATGAGTGGCCTGTATGTGATCTCAATATAGTCCTTTGCTACAGCAGAACCTCAATAACTTTGAATAAGACAACCATTGGCTGTGGGTACATGCCAGACTATGAGGTGATTATCTGATCTGCTCCTTTGTTGATGATCACATCTGCAACGACTATGACTATGCTTTGACTGAAGATGCTGCTGACCATCACTTCAGTATTCATTGGCTTCTATATAGCAACACTCAAAATGCTCAAAAGAAGAAGCAGAATGAAGCAGGTGCCATGATCTGAGTATGCTCAGAAGATGCTCAACACATCTATGCACCCAATCTTATCCATCTTGTCATTATACCTTGCAGCCATGATGCTATTCATTCTGGTCTAGACTCCTAATCTCTCATTGTATTTGTGTAGGAGTAGTATTACTTTTTCCAATAATCTAGACAATATATATGTGCCTACACCGTATTAAGAGTTTTGGAAGTCCGGGCCAAGAAAGCATTATTGTCAACAGATCGTCCAGTGCTGCGAAGGTTTTTCATGATGTCGCTGTCATGCTTTGGAAACTGAACCTCGCCGTCTTCATCAATCAACATCATGAGCGCAAACAAGATGTCTGAATTTTTGATGTCATGTACTTCAGCTTCCACATCATTGACGGCTTTGTTTGGTTTGTTTTTGTCCCTGATCAGCCGAACCAAGTCCAGCCTGTTCATATGTTTATCGTAACTCCCCACGACTCCCATACCCATAATATAAGGGACATTAGGGAGGACTCCTTATCAACGAGACGGCTGTTGCCGTGGAAGGTGAATGGATGCATGTTGTATTATGATCAATTTGAGAAATGTAAGTGTTGAGTTGCTTGATGAGCCACAGGATCAAGACTTTGTGAACGGGAAGGGGAGACATGATTTGGACTTCGAGCATGTCTTTAGAGTAGTCGGATCTGCATTTTGACGTTGATCAGTGTGACTTGTATGACAAATTAGCTAATGCCGAGGACACCTCCAGAGTCAAGCAGCATTTGAGATGACCTTCAGCACCTACAAACCTTCGAGCACCCTTGTGCAGCCTTGAGCTCCTTCTTATCCAAGGACTTGAGCAGGATAAGGCTCAATGTAAACTGGGCATAGTCATCGCCCAGAGCATGGATCATAGCCATAGAGACGAGCTCAACATCAAGATCAGGGAGACTGTATGGCTTACTGGAGTCCTGGGGGCGAAGTTGTTGAATCTTGGCCATGCCCTCCTCAATCCTGGCAATAAGGGTGCTCAAGGACTCATCAGGGCGCTTTCTGATGGTGAAGAAGTCGTCCCAGGCGTTAAAGCGAGTGGCAGGGAGCTGCTGGGCATGGGTCGACTCAAGGGTGGTCCAGATCAAGGCAGGGTCTTCCTGGACGTCCTGAAAGTGCAGCCTCTGGTCTGCAGAGCAGTGGAGGAAGAGTTCACCTGTGGCCTTGTTCTGCTTCTGATCCCACTTGGCCTGCTCCTCAGCCTGAGAGTCTAGAGGGTGATTCTCCTTGCCAGAGACAAGCAGCCAAAGCCCCTTAGTGCGAAGATAAGCCTTCATCTCACCCTTCCAGGTAGAGTAGTTGGCCTCTGTCAACACAGAAGGTGACTTGGTGTAGGTGGTCTCAGTAGACATGGAGTAGGGGCGATGCAAGGCTTAGAGAGGGAGCACTGGACTCTGGGATATGGGCGATGTATGGTAAACAAATGTAAACAGACAAGCTACAACACAAAGGTAAGGGATAACTCGACCTAGACAAGTCCTAGGGAGGTCAGAAAAGTAACTGAATGGTCAGGGAAATATAAGTAATGAAGATGTACATATAGAGACCATGAAAAGGATAGAAAGCATACTGTAGAGGTGAATGATCATATAACTAACAGTTCTACGTCTTCATATGGATGTGCATTGAATTCAGGGGTCCCCTTGGCATGAAGTGACATTCAAGACGTGCTGTGATAGTAAAACATTATTTTTTTGGCATGATGAACACGTGCATCATTGTTGACTTACATCATTTGTTTGTCCATTATCTAGATTCTGAAGGACGCAACTTTGTTCTTCTCTTGATCAATGCCCAACCTCGCCACAGTCATCCTGGCAATGGATCTGATCAACGAGAAGCTCATGACACTCTCTCTGGATGAGCAATTCCTCCCATTGATTCGCACCACTGTTGAACTAGCTAAAAAAATGTTAAATTGCTACTATGAATTAACGGACAGGTCCGAAGTCTACAGAATTGCAATGGGTGAGTCTCAAATATTTTCAGACATGGCGCTAACATATTTTCACTATCTAGTTTTACACCCTCGCCACAAATTGGCATACTTCAAGCTTGCCAAATGGACAGATTAGTGGATTCAGACAGCTGAGGTGCTTGTAAGAGATGAGTTTGAGTGCTCATTACTCATACTCATACTCAGATGTCACACTGCACAATGGCGACTCAGATGAAGACGGAGCCACGCATGCACATGCAGTATCCACCTCAGTGAGTTTTTTTTCATATTCATTGTCTGAGCTAGTCCTAATATGAAGTCACTTAAACCTTAGGGCAATATATTCGACCATATCCCTGCACTCACACCCCCAAAACCAAGTGCTGCCTCCAACGAACTCGACCCGTACCTCAACGCTGACATTGAACATGTTACAGATGCCCTCGCCTGGTGGTATGATCATCAATCAACCTATCCTCGCCTTTCTTGCATGGCATTGGACTACCTTACAATACTTGTAGTCTACTAACTCATTGGCTCATTTGGTCGTGCTCTTATGCCTTGGATACTGGAGCAAGCTAAACTTAATCAAGATGGAGGATGTGATGTCAGCTGCTGCATTAGCTGATCTGGAAGGTGACAATGTGCAGGAGCTTAATGACGGCTGGGACCGCATCACTTGATGTCGCCACTCATTTACGCACGTCTGCACTTGTCTGCACCTGCCCCCGTGCATTTTCACTTGGCACTGTGTCTTGTATCTTGTCCCTACTTGTTTGCATCTGCAACTGCCACCACACATTTTCACTTGTGTGTGCTTGGTGCCACTTGTATTTTCTTGCTTTGTAGTATTTTTTAGAAAGCTATATAGGTCATTGAAATGTTATTTATATGCAGTACCCTGGTACCCGCAGGTAAACCCCTGACGGGAGTGGGTACAGGTGCGAGATGACAATACCCGCAGAAAACCCCATACCCCCAGCACAGGTACAGGTTTTTTGCTGGGTATGGGTGCGGGTATGACCTCTGGTACCCAGGGGTATACCTGTGCAGTTCCCTAGTACTACCAAAGGTAGAAGCAATGCCCCACTTCAACAGACAAATATTTTTATCGGTGAGTCATTGATAAATTTGTCCTAAATTTTCTAATCAGTGTATGTACAATGGTAGGTATCCAGAAATTCATACCTGAGCATACTTATGCATGCTGGGACCCAGACATGGACATTATTGAAGTACTACTACCATTTAATTGTATGGGAATACTACTAACACATAATATTTAAAATCAGCTCATGGGCGGCCCATTGCATTGAAAACAGAGGGGGGAGAAGCTGGAGCTTCAAACACCCCAATGAGAGAAGGCTCTGAGCCATGCAGTATGCAATGTATCCATGGATAATCACCATGACATGGATGTCAATGTGCCCCCAATGTCACAAGTGACATTGACTCAATCTCTCGCCATGGACATCAAACTTTGTGAAATTCTGTCACACTGTAATGACTCTGATCTCTACAAATGGCAAAGGCAAGGCCGTTGATCATCAAGATCGATCTCCTCATTATACATGAGCATCACCATCCGATCACTATTGTTTTTTACAAGTCCAATCAACATGAAAGTACATGACTATGTATATATTGCTAAAGGTGTATGTATGTATTGTGTATTATACATTATACATTGTCAGCAGGTCAATACACTGTCTTCCATCATGATTGCAGCAGTTGCCATTCTCCTACGCAAGAAAAGGTGACACTCCATCAACATGTACATTCTATGCATGTGGTCAGCCACTTGAGCCATCATATTTAGCTCTTTGGGCTCGATTTTTATGGGAACAGTCAATATGCAGTCTTCCTTCTTGAGTGGCACAGCGGTTGGGCCAGCCTCATTCTTGATCTGAGTAGGCAGTCCATCATCCTCCTTTTTGATGTCCTCTACCTTGAAGGTTGAGGTAGCTTTTGTGCCTCTTTCTCAACACTCTCTGGAAAATCTTATTCTGGTGGAGCTGGTACTTGCTCCATACCAGATGGATGATTGTCCGCCCTTTTGACAGCCTCTGATAGGGTGGACTGAGCACTCAGGGCCTCATGATACTTGAGTGATACTGTCAATAAAAGTTCTACCCACAAATCAATCCTGTAAGACATACCATTGTATCGACATGTGGGTTAGGCTCAATAGCCCGTGATCGTGGCTCTATATTCATGTCCATTGCCTGCATAGGACGTGCATACCTTCCACTGCAAGTGTTGCAGAATGGTCCATCATAGGCAGCATTAAAGTGATTGTTCTGTGACACAGTTAGACAAGTCCTGATCGAGGAACTAGAACTCACCAGTATTTGCGCTCGCACCATGTTTCCCTTGCACTTTTTTGCAGCACACTTGCAGACAATCTGTGATTGCATAATGGGGGGCATGATGGACTGGTTTTATTATGGGACAATGGACTGATGCTGTGATGGACAAGGTTGAATTGTGTGATGGACAACTCATTGGACATCATTTATACTCCATTGTTTGTCATGATGTCCACACAGCCACTTTACACAGTGGTTTCTGCTTATTTTTAGAGGAAATTTTATGTCATATGATATTTGCAGTGGACTTCTGATGCCGAAACAGTAGTCTTTTTACCAGTAAGTTACTCCACCTTATCAATATCCATTCCTGAGAACCACCACCCATGATTCAAATAATTTGCATGTTCACAGCCCATACAGTCATTGTGAAGCAGCAATGATGTTCTGTGTGATGACATTAGTCCATCTCGCCATTTCACAGTCGCTAGGATGGACTGACTGTGGTTAGGCTCAAGCAATTGGGCTGTTTCATCAGCTAGGTCCCATAGTAACATGCATGCACACCCAAGATCATCCCAACAATAGGATTTATGTGGTGCGAGGACAATGCGAGAATCATGGATATCAAGTTTATACAGCACTTTTGCGAATTGCTGGTGGTGTTTGATACAAAATATCAAGACTTTAAGGGTTGGTGATTGGAACAGCCGGTTCACTATACGCTGCATTTTCCTTGCTGGGTTGAACTTCAAACCCTGTAGCGCCAGGTGAGTCAATGGAGGGAAGAATGCTATGTCAACGCACTGAAGCATGTCTGGATCGTCTGTCTCAAAATGAGTGAGTCCAGCAAAGATGGTGGAGTTGGTGATGGAAGAGTGAGTGAGTTCAACACAGACTTGCAGAGATAGTACTTTCAGGGGGAGGGCATCAAGTAGTTGTAGGAGAGGTGCTTGGTTGCCACAAACACTCTCATCAGGCATCACAACAAGATTTGTGATTCCTGTGCAGAGTGATAGGATATCCATGATTGTCATACCTTCCACATCCCCAGTGAGAGAAATGGCTTTAATGGATGTCTTGGAGAACTCTTGGTGCATGCACCATCGGCGGAGGCAGTGAAGAAATAGGGAGGCCTTGTCTTCATCATGCAGTCTAACATTCTGATAAAGCTGTTTTTTGAACCTGTAGCAGAATGATAAGTGCAACCAGCACAACCAGTGAGATCAGTGCGATGTATTTGGTGTGACATATAACACTCACCAACTGTAGGTCCTCCGTTGATACAGAATCCAGGAGGCTGCACTGGCTCTGCTCTGAGTGGCAAGGGTAAATATCTTTATCAAAATCTCAAGGGGAACCTTCATGGTCGATCGTAGATCAGACGAGTGCTATTTACTCTCATCATAACGACATTTTCCCCAAGAATATACTAAGAATTCTGAATGTTTTCCATTGGAGTGATACATACAGATTTATTCAAAATATTTATTGCTTGATACCACACTGTCCATAAGTCATGATGGATCAATCCTTCAGCATCAAATCTATCACCTCCCACTCTGTGGCGACTCTGGGCTTTTGCACACGTCGACAAGGTGGCTCTATGGCTCTCTTCATTGGAGGTGCAGTGTCGGACAGAAGGAAATCAACGATAATTGTGACACATGGATTCCTCACTATGGATTCTATGGTGCGATGCAGTTGCGTAACATACAAATATATTAAGATGAGCTTTACAGGAACACAATAATAAATCTCATGCAATCCAAAATGTCTCCCTCTTGAGGGGGAGCCCTGACAATCTTCATCTTTAAGAAATTGTTCAAGAAATCCTTGTATTCCTGTCCTGGATTGTAGATAGCAGACAACACAATTGTCTGGATGATGCAGTGCGGTAAGAATGTTTTTCTGAATTGACTCTTGTATTTCTTGGATGGAATTCCAAGACACTATAGAGCTTGCTTGGTGTTGACATGCATAGCGCTGTGCATGGAGGTCTTAAGCTCTCAAGAAAGTTTCAGATAAAGGCGACTTACCCATCAGGATCAGCAAAGAGGGCCAATGCAAACAGACCTGGGCTCATGGCCTTCAAGACAAGCTATACCAGCCCCATAGACATCTATTTCTGAATAGTCATCCAGGCATGAAAGCAACAGCATGTGTTATGAGCTGTCGAACAACACAAAGCACTCATGTAGTAATGAAGTTGATGAAAATGTAGAACAGAGATTCTAGGTCATCATTGGCAGTGTGTTCAATCATCGCACTTCCCCTGCCATTGGCTCTGTCAATTGCAGTTGCTGCATAGAGAAGGTGGATGGACATGTATGGCACAGTACCCTTCAGACAATATAAGCAACCTGAATCATATTGACTTTGACGGTGACTCACAGTACCCCGTGAACGAGCACTAGTGCTCCCTTCTTTAATGATCTGAGTGTGATCAAAATCGATGTAGTAGCCGCGTCCATCAAAGATAATGGAATTGTTGGGGCTGAGGTCTCCATGTAGGATATTCCTTTTCACCATTGCATTGTGCACTAAAAATAAATGATTAGTGCTTATTGGACACACTCAAAGACAGAAAGCTACCAACTACAAAGTCACAAAAAGCACTTATTAGCTCTTGTTTGGTTGAGTATGTCAATAGTAGCTCTCCACATGATGTCAAAAGCAAGCACCAGTGATATTTACAGCAAAACCCCAGGCTGAATGTCCTATGGAGATTATGGATCTTCAATGTGGAGTCAGGCTTTCCCTCATAAGCAGAATCGTACTTCTAACTTTGTGCACAGCGGCCTCCACTCTGTCTGCCTTCAAGTATTCTATGACAGTGGTTCAAAATTGTTATGACAATTTCATGAATTTTATAACACCATCCCTCGCAAAGCCCTTCTCCTTGTCGCCACCATTGTAAGCCTATCGAATCAGTCTGTGGGTCGTTTATTTATTTATTGATTCATATTATTATTTCAGGTTCACAATGTTCTTCATGTTTACTCAATGTATGGCCACATGAACATGAAGCAAACAGCCTTAGGAGATTCTGAAAAGGTGTACTGTAAACTAACAAATATGCTCAAGCAGGTCGCAGATGATGAATATGAACGAGCCACCTCTACGCCACATCTCAACTACTGTGAAGTAGACTGAGGCAAATTCCAAGAAGCCCTGTCTACCAAACTTGACCAAATACCTCAAGCAACTGAACTCTCCTCCAGTCTAGTTTCATGCAGCATACAAATCTCTTACTGATGCCATTTTGTAGATGGCAAAGGAGCACATCACATGCTCCAAACTATCACCCTATGCAAAAAGGTGGTGGACAAAGGATTTAGACTGGGAGCGAAAGCATGTACACAAACTCAGCCACAAAGCTCATGCTTGAACTGTAAGGCAAGGCAATCCAATCCACAAGGAATATCATGCAGCAAGACACCAATTCTCAGAAAGTATCAAGTGGGCAAATGAAGGCCACTGGAAGGATTGCCTCAACTCACTCCCTTTATCTGACATCTGGTCATTTCACAGATATGTGTCTGGCAACCCAGCAGACCAAGTTCACACCTGTATCAAGACCCTCCAAGATCTGCAGGACAGAGCAAATGCAAAGTCTCAAGACAACAAGCGCAAAAGCAAGCTACTGTATGAAGTCTCTATCCATCTCCCTCTAGCAAACAACTTTGTGGACCCCAACTATGCATATCCTTCTCTAGTGTGTGAGTTCAATCTGATCACTGACCAGCAAATCTTTAGAGCTATCACATGCCTCTCCTCTCACAAGGCTCCAGGACTTAACAAAGTAAGCAACATAGTGTTCATTAAGTGCGCTGACCTGTTAGTACTCTTCATAGTGCCAATTTTCCGTGCAATCTTCTCACTAGGAATCTACTCCAAGGAATAGAAGTGCTCATCTACCATTGTTCTCTACAAGCCAGGATGTCCAGATTACAGTATCCCAAAGGTCTATCATCCAATCATGCTTCTTAACATCATAGTGAAGATTCTATCCTCATGTATTGCTGATGACCTGACCTACATAACAGAACAGTACAGTCTCCTCCCTGCCATGCACTTCAGAGGGCGCCCAGGCCTCTCGACCATGGACTTGTTACACCTTCTCACCAAATTCATCACAGACTTCTGGGCTTCAAACAACGACCACATATCCCTAGGCCCAAGAACCGGACCAAATTGGACTTCAGCAGCACAAGTCTCTCTCAGAATATGGTCTGAACAATTTCTTTACCTCCATAATAGATAGTAGTTCTATCTCAAACACTTTGAGAAGCCAAATTTGTGATTTACATTGCCAATAGATACACCTTCATGCACAGTGACATAGTTTGAAAATGCTCCCAGAAGCAAAAATTATTCATACTACAGTGGTTTGACTCTCATAGGGGGTGACACACATCATAATAGCACACAGAAGTGAAATTTATTATTTACATCAACCAACTACAAAGGCCTGAAGTTAAAAGCCCAAAAAAGCGAAAATAGCTGGTACTGTTATCAACAGTTTGACCCCCATAAAGGGGTGACAACCAACTCAAAAGCCCCCAGACCCACAAAGCCAAAGATGTAAAGTTTAGATAGTGACTGCAAATGAGTGAGTAAGTGAGGAAGAGAGAAGGAAGAATTTTTTTTTTTTTGTTCAAGTTGACCGCATTTTTGCTTGTACAAATATTGCCAAATAAAGCCTATCACCTACAAATTCAATAGATAAGATCTGTGGTTCAAGTTGACCGCATTTTTGATTATATAAGCAGTACCCAATCAAGCCTATCACCTAGACATTCAAGAAATAAGATTTGTGGTTGACAAAATACCTAGATATAGTCTACAAAAAGTCAGTAAGAGTAAATAACTACAAGGACACTCTTGTGGTTGGACTCTCAATAATTATTGGTTCAAGTTGACTGCATTTTTGCTTAGATAAGCAGAGCCACCGTCACCCTGCCAAGATTGATTTTACTAGCCTTCATATGACTTGTCTGCTTTTAACTATAACTTATTCTTGATGCTATTGAACCATATGAATATGCTGGGCATGTCCGCTTGGTCAATAAAAATCATGTTGCAAAGTTCAGTTGACTACCCCTATCCCAGGACTCCAAGAGCATTGTTTCTGAGAGCTCTTGAACCTTCCAAACACAATGGTTAAGCCTGATTAGCCAGAAAAAATTGTGTTGTTGAGATATGCAAGGTCCCCCCCTCTTGTCTGATATATTTTGCTGTCCTTGAATTTAACTCAAACCTGATACTGTAAAGACCTGTCCTATGGTTTTTCAAGCATAGAAATTGATTGGGAATGGTCCCAGAGCATCTGGAGGCCATCTATGGTGACATATAATGAGTAGGCCCAAATATCAGTATTTAGACCACATCTTCATAACCAAACCACTGTTTTTCTTCATTTTTGGCTCATATCATTTCCAGAAGTACCCTCCATAATATGTACCAGCCCACAAGAAGATATGTTTTCATAAGTTTGAAACCTATTTCTGAAATGACCATATAAGTTGTGCGCAAGGTTTAGACTACAAACTACTGTAGGTACTGTCTAGCATAGGGCTCTACAATAAGCAAAGATTCAAAAAAAATATGATGGATATGTTGGCAATGATGATAATGAGAGCAGGCACTGACCAGATTTGAGTGGCCTATACATACAACCTAGCAATATAGTTCTATTGAAATCTCTGTGCCACAGTGAGACAAGCCTTCAAAACCCTTATCATGACTACCCTCCTACATTCTGCATCTACCCGCCTGCGCTCCTCACACAAGTCAATAAGGGTCTGCTCTGCCTCCTCTATGTTGTGCTGAAAAGTGGCTTTTGAATCTGTATCCAGCTTCCTTCTTTTATTTGGACACTCTTCCCAGCCACTTGACATCTTGGGGAGAATTTTGACGTCGTCTGAGGCATCAGAAGATGTCCCTTATTCCCTTTCACTGCAAGGTATATTGAAATTAGTTTGGAACACTTTTTGATGTAGCTACACCAACTCACCATGGCTGCACAGTGACTGACAGGGGAAACATGCATCTTGCTCCCAGCCCTGACAGTGCTTGTTCATGATAACACAGTTCTGGCAGCAACAGAAATGTAGCCTGGATGCTCGCATAACATCTGGGCACTTTGGATGCTTTTCTATAATATTGGTGTTAATAATTGAAGATTTCATCTCAGCAGAAGTGCCTACCTTTCATGAAGGAACAACTCTTGCAGCATTGTTTGCAGGCATACCTGAAGATATCATAGCATTCCTTACCTTTGGTTATGCAGGAGATGTATGCAGAGCTATTCAACTTCTGTATCATAGGTGTTATCATAGTTAAGTACAAGGATTATGAGACTTTGGGAGTAATTAAGATTGATGATCCTGAGTTGGTCTTTTATAACAAGTAAATTGGGACTTAGCAATTCCAAATGGTATGCCATGGTTGTGGCAGGGTTGAACAATGAAGAGAATAATATAGGTGTGGTCAATAAGTCAACAGTGATATGTCACCAAGCACTATAGCAGCCCACACATGTTACTCAAACTGCATATCCAGCATTGTCATTTTTCTGTTTTATTCCCATGAGCACTGGCCATACCTTCCTATTTATCAATGTATTATACTTTTTGTTCAAATTATCTTGGGGAACACAACGGCCGATGAATAGGAGGCTATGACAATAATATGTAGATATTGAAATTTCATTCCACCTATCATTTCACTCCTCTCTCACAAGATGGAAGGACAGAAGGGATGTGCTGTGGTTGGGTTCAATGTAAGGATCATTGACATTGTGGTGAGTCAGAAAATGTGCAAATTGCTGGTGAAGCTTGATGTGGAATATTATAACTTGGAGGGTTGCAATGCTGAGGTTATTCTCTACCAACAATAGTATATTGGTCCCTGGGTTGGAGGGACCCCACACCAAGATGAAGGAAGCATGACATTTGAACATCACAAATCATGTAAGGATTGTCGACCTCAACATAAGTGATTTTCACAAAGTGCATGACTTTGGATATTGAAGAGGAAGTACCTTCAGGGACAAGGTGTCCAATAATCATAGGATTGGCGATATTGTGTTTGAAAGTCTCAATTATCTGTCAATAGTATCATGTGGTCAGCGAGGCTATACTTGAAGTGAGATGACTTATGGAAGAGCCACACCAATATCAGACAAAATATAATGAATGTCTAAGTCTATGCTGCCTATGTAGCACATATTAAATAGGTAATATTAGAAATATGCATTCTCCGTCAATTCCATAACACATGCTTGGATCTTGCTAAGGCACTCTTGCCTGTCCATGACCAATTAAATCTGATGTTCCATCATCTCCTCTATCTCCTTCTGTTTTTTCTCCATGTCCACCTCAAGACATTCAATATTGAGGATTGCTTCATGAGATATAATATCTGATTCTAGCTCCTCAATACAGTCGCCTTGTGAGGCAACAGTCTTCTCCAGGCACTCCATATGTTCCCTGTACCATTGAACCTCGACCTCATGTTGATTGAGTACATGTTATTTTACAATCCTCCTGAATTGGTGATCTATTTCAATTGATCAACCAACTCCCACAGCTCAGTCTGGGACTGGAATACAGCTTCATCCATAATTCTGGAGTGCCAGAGTGTGATAGAATGGTTCTCATCCTGGTCGTTTGTGTACATGATCAGAGATGGATATAGACTTAGACACTCAATAGACACATACCTTTGGAATAATCACAGACTCTTGTTTAACTTGTTCCAGACTGATCCTTGAGCACTTACTGAGCTTCAATGAGGATAGGTCATCTTCTGCATGACACTTTGTGTTGCAAGATGGCATATTAGATGAAAAGTGTGAGATGCAACAAGTAATGGAAGAAGGTAGATCCACAGTCTTGCCTTAAATAAGGGCACATGACACGATATCAAGTAATGTGGACTGTGGATGAGGATCCATTCAAGGTACTTCCATAAACACAATAAATCCATAACTTCACTCACATAACATGATTGTCATGTTTCAGTTCACATACAATACCATGACAGAATGTGGCCAAGAGCCTCTCTCAGCTCACTCAAAATGTTCATATCAATTTGACATCATAAGTTTGAAAGCCCCATATCCAGATCTAGTGCTTGATGGAGACTGGTAGATTACAGAACATATATATATATCAACATTTATCTACCATGGGTCATACTTATGACATCTTACATACCAACATCAGACTCATAGTTTTCTTTTAATTTCTTGTCATTAAAAGCTATCTTGCTCCCACTTTGTACATTGTCATACTTTTTGTATCCTCTCATTTTAGCTACAGAGACAATATATGATGCTTTCCAGCCTATCTTTCATTGAGTTGCGTGCTTACTTATGTCATGCCAGCTTAATGTGGGTGTTCAGAATATAATAAGAACATGAGTACTAGTATGAGGTGGTAACATGTGAAGAAGGTGCAACAGCAACAGAACATATTGAGAGGGTGAGATCTCCATAAACATAATATCTAAAACATACCTGATGGGGAGGTATACAAGGCTCAGGAGGAGGTGAACACCTCTCGCAAAGGGTACCTCGTAGAGATGTGCAAGAGGGTTGTGAGGAGGTGGGCACATGTCATGAAGGGTACCTCATAGAGGTGTGCAAGAGTATTGCAAGGAGGAAGACACATCTTGCAAAGGGTACCTCAGAGGTATGCAAGAGGGTTGCACACCCCTCTTTGGGAATTTGGTAAGGGCCTCCTGAGGGAGGGAGGGCACACAAGATAATGCAAGACCATGTACTATTATTGGAGGGCGGGAGGGGGGGTCTCAGAGACCGGTTTCCAATAACATCGAAACCAGGTCTGTCAGACTGTGGGAACAGTAGGAAAGTGCTGCCAAGGGTGGCAACACTCCAGCTGCTCAAAGCTGGAAGCTCCAACAGTCTAGATAATAGGACACCCTCAAGCAAGCTTGAGTACATTCGAGTATGGATGGCCAACCAAATCTATGACTGTTGGGTACAAACAATGTTCCCTTCATCTCCAACTCCTTCCACTTTACATACAAATGACTTGATTGACTTGACAGGTAACACAACTTACATTTGTCCTTCATCTACTACTGCGACTGGCTCTGGAGCTACTACCTCTTCTTCTGTGGGTGTCATCAACCTCACACGAGTTGAAGATGTGGTGGGTAGTGACTTCATTGACTTCACAGAAGATGAAGAGGCAGGTGATACTATTGATCTCACAGGCGAATGTGGAGACACCAACACAATTGATCTTACTATTTGACCATCTACAAGAATGTTTGCTGCAGTGCAATTGTATCTTGTTCTTATTCTTGTTCTTATTAATAACTCCTACTCACAAGGTAGAAATGAGCCTCCTCATGGCCGTTGGAGTCATGAACACCTCTGGCATGACCGATGAGTTCATGTTTGCCAAGCTACCTCAAGTCATCTCGCCCAAAACCTTACTCTACAAATGATGCCAAATAAACCATGTGTTAAAATGTCACACTGTAAGCTCAATCGCGAACAGAAGTTGAATATGCATACTCTTCATGGACGAAGTAGTATGTGGACTGGGCGTGACAGGCATTGATCACTTGATCTTATTACATTGAGAATATTTATTCTCTACTAATGATGGCCACCAAAGTTTTCTCGCATATCTGGAAAAGTCCTTGTCTAGTATAAGTTAGTCTGTTCTCGTTTGTCTAGGCCAGAATAAGTTTGACTGATGTGAAAGAGAGGAAAAATGGTCCTTGGTCCTCAATAGTCTTCCTGTTGATTTTGTCCAGTACAGCATTGCATGTTGACAATTGCTCCTGGCACATTGAGCGCAGCAGTATGAGCCTTGACTAACCCTAGTTGTAAAGGTGAAAGTCCGTACATTGCTGGCTGGCCTCCTGCACCTCTCCTCTGCCAAATGAGGGTTTGAACTACCTCACTTCAACCCCAAGTGTTTCTTCCAAGTCCGAAGAGGTTTACCTTCATTCATCAAGTAAGTTGAAAGGATGGCTGCATATCAGGTTGTTGGTGCAAAGGGAATGAGGAAGGGGGTATGCGGCACACAGGATGGGCTACATCTGAACCAAGGATATTTACATAAATAATGAACATGTGTTTGGAAGCACCCATTATTGATTGGCTGGATGGTTATCAATGGGATAGTGGAACATTATCGAAGACTAGTACTGATGTGGGTTACACGGTGTTGGGTTAACTGGTCCGATGCAGGTAATGGCTGAAACTAGTGTATGCAAGTGGTACAGTGAATGTGTGAAGATCTGGTGCCAAGTTGCCTCTTCACTGGGATTGCAGGATGGGAATTATGAATGGAGTATGTTGAGATATACATCAGACATCAGGCCCCACTATGCCCTGACAGATGCGGTAATTGTGGTTGCAATAGAGGTCACCTTCAATCACATGGCGCCTCTGTTCCCCCATTCTATCGGCAAGCAACAAGCAGTGTGGGAAATGCTTTGGAAAAGAACAGTTGGAGGTATGATTGTGTCCTGGGAATTTAAAAGCCTCTCCACTGGCAGCAAGGAGGTTATGGAGATTGTTGATCGTGTCATACAACTAGGTTCCTTCAAGTGGCAATTTTATGATCTCAAGGACTGCAAGAATCATAAAGACCAATGTCCACCAGTAGGATAAGATATGTTTAATCGGGCAGCAGGTCTGTGCTCTGTTCTGACCTAGCACTAACAACTTGCCTGCTAAAGATGATGAATTAGCCACTGTGCAGGGTGGTACACCTTCTTGACCTAGGAAATGTCGGAGGCTTACCGCCAACCCAGGCAAAGATACCAACTCAAACAGGAGTGTCTACCAGGATATCCAAGAAGAAAAGGCACAAGATATCATTTAATAGGTATGTAACATTTTCACTATGCTAGTGTTGTAAGATGTAATCATACTGTTAGATCTGGGTTCAAGTGTGCATCAAAGATCTGACATATATTGTCCTGCACTCAGGAAATTATGAATTGATTTGCATACATCACCATCAATCACAATGAAGGTGAGGAATCTGGACTGTGCAGTAAAGGTTAGTTGGTGGTCTACAGTCAATCCTATGTGCTGTCATGCATGATATGCAATTGATACCATACCTGTCATATAGAAAGTATAGAAAGTGCGATAAGGAAAGGTACAAGAGATTGTCTAGTCCTTTGCTGTCTTCTATTTTCCTTGATCTATTTAGTTTCTCACTTCTCAGATTTATCTTACCTTGTATTTCTAGTGATCATGTGACCTTCTGTATGTTTCTGACTGTTTATTTTTGTTTGGGCTTTGTTCAGCCACACTTCTGTTTATTTCTGCTTTATATCTTTCAGCCACCAATTTTGTCAGCACATCATATGACTGGTGAATTTCCTGATTTGTAATTGTATTTGTTTAGTCATACATGGCTATAAAAGGCAAATGACTCACCACAATTTCAAACAGCTTGTCATTTGTAATTGCTCTGTTAGGCCATGTGTAATTGCTTTGTTAGGATTACCCTATGTAGTAATGTAGATTACTATAAGCAGATTAATCTCACCACTGCCTTATAAAGCAGGAGATCCAATCTTGCTTATGTAAGGGGATTCCAAAAAGGTATATAAGGACTCCATTTTGCCACCCAAAAATATCACTTCCCACTTTACACCTTCTGTCAAATAAGTGAAATTACATAAGATCTAAAGTGCAGGCCAAGTAGTGCCTTGAAGTAAGCTTACTAAGAATTTCCTTTTATAGTTATACACTGCCTTACAGGGGATTGACTGTATACACTATTGTATTTGATCATTAAAGTCATACTCGTCACCAATCTAGTGTTGATTCGTTTAAGGGACCTGTTGACAACAAGAGTTGACCTTTGTTATTGAAATATAAAGTTATACAGATCCTTACAGGAGTTGATTGTATAACTATTGTATTATTATTAATAGTTGTATATCGCGCACATAATGCAGTGAATACTTCTCATATTAAACAGCCACCCAAAGTTGAGATTCTTCCGAGTGAGACGGGCCCAGGTGCAGATGGGTCCCGGTAGAGTCGGTGGGCCCACAAGGATAAGGGTACTCGATACTGATGGATGAGCCAGTTATGTAGTCTACAATACCTACCTATTGAAGGATAAAGGAATGTATGTGAAGACTGAACCGGGTGGGCCCAATGTGACATATCTCAGTAGATACGGATGGGCCCGGCTGAGGATGCAAGGTATATTATGACTGGGCTATTAATCTTGGTAGATACGGATGGGCCCAGTTGAGGATGCAAGGTATATGGCTGGGATGTTAATCTCGGTAGATACAGATGCGCCCGGTTGAGGATGCAAGGTATAGTATGGCTGGAATGTTAATCTTGGTAGACACAGATGCGCCCGGTTGGATATACTGGGTATATGCAGTATATGCTATGGGATGCACCAAGCCTATAACCATGGCCTGCAATTAGCGACTATTGAACTTATGAACAGGCATGCATAGTGGAACCCAAGCACACCATCAATTCATTACCAAAAATTGCTAACCAACGAGTATAGCTGAACTTGGGTTCAAAACAGCCCAGGAGGTAGTGAACTTGCAATGGTATTGATCAATACAATACCAATGACTACTGGAGAATCCACTGGACATGCATACTCAGGAGTTGAGCTTGTCATGGCTGTGATCCGGGACACACTCAATGCTGAGACAACTACTGAAGAATGCACCGGACATGAATGACCGGAAGATAATTGTGGATTGTGGTATATATGACACTGCCAGCCCTGTCCATGGGTGGAGGATGAGGAGGAATTGCCTGAGCGGATGGTTTAGAATGTTATTTTAGAAATGAAATGAAAAGTCAACGCACCAGTGGCAGCATGCAAACATTTGACGGAAGCAGCAACAGTGATGTGGTGTTCTAAGTAGGTTAGGTTACAATACAGAAACATGCAAACGAGGGCATCATGATGTACTGATGTTGGGAGGAGGCAATGAGAGTGGAGTCAGTGGCTGAGTAGGGACTAATCCTATGAAATACAAATGGGCAGACGAGATGCACTGGTAGGTGGGCTTATACACGGACATACCGCCCTCTGTGTTTTCCGGAATCAAAGTAATTGTCAACTGGGAAACCCCAAATCACCAGGATCCAGGAGCATCACCATCATTCTATGACCTTCTGGTGAGCCTTGGCAAAGGTCACCAAGCTATACTCAATTTGCCTGACCTTGGTGCCGAACTATATTATCCCCCTGGGACCATGGTTTATATTTCTTGCAAGGTGCTTGAGCATGGGGTCCCAGGATGGGGCGATCGAGAGAGGATTGTACTTGCCCACTTTGTCAAGGATAAAGTTCATGATAAGCAGGGTATTCCTAGACCGATGTTTCCAATAGACTGGGAATTTCTCATTAAAATGGGGGCAGGTAAGGGAGGAAAACCTGTTTGTAGGAGGAAAGGCAGAAAAAATGGTGCAGGAGAGGGGAAGTCTAGAGGCAGGGGATATTTCCAGATTTGATTAAAATGATTTTTAATTGATGCACTTTGTATACTTTGCAATTCACATTATCGCTCCTTGGTGCAGGCATCATGTCAGGGCAGAAAAAAATATGTCTCAAGGCTGTTTCTTATTCTTTCAAAGACAGAGGTAGCCTATCACAATGGAAAGACCTGGATGTGGACTATGTTACCTACAAACCTATGAAAGGCAAGAGAGGAAAGTCCTCGTGGGTTGAATCATGTGCAGATCCACTATATGAAACATCCCTGGAGTCTCCCCCCCTCCAGCCCAAGGAAACGTATGAAAGAGAACCATACCAAATTGCCGGACAATGATGGCTATGAGTCATATCGGGAATGCTTTGGTGACTTTGAACAGGAAGCAGAGGCTCACCAGCAGCCAAGAAAAACAAAGGTATGTCTGCCAGTTCCTAACCTGTGAACTGCCTTCTCATGCATGATATAGACACAAAATGACTTCATAGCAGAGTACCTTGTTTATCGAGATGTGTACCTAGACATCATCCTAGAATCAGAAAAATTTGCCCGTGCAGGACTCTGTGAGACTTGTCAAAGTGCTGAGGCCACATTTAATTGCATGACTTGCACTGGTGACCATGGCTGGTGTGGCTCTTGCCTGATCTGATCGCATCAATCATTGCCTTTCCACAAAATCCAGTTATGGAATGATATGTGCTTCCAGGACGTCACACTTGTGGATCTGGGATTTATATGGTATTTAGGCCATAGAGGAGAGCCTTGCTCTTCAAATAGAGCCTATGGGCATCAACACGAGGGGAATCAACATAAAAGAGTGGATGATGTTACAGAGACAGACCACTTGCCTCATGATACCACTGCTGTCACTATTGTACATTCATCTGGGGTGTTCACGCACAATGTGTCATGGTGTCAGTGCCTGGGTTCTGATACTCAGCACCTGCAGCTCCTCAGAGCAGGACTATTTCCCTCGAGCTCCACACAACCAAAGACCGTTTTCACCTTTGAAGTAGTGGATCATTTTCTCATTGACACCTTGGAATACATGACTTCGGCCAGGAGCTTCTTTGAGAAACTCATGAGGCTGACCAATAATGCATTTCCAGATACTGTCCCGGTGAGTGAGAATCTATACTTGTAGTTCTGAATACCAATAGCATTTGTAGGATCGATATCGTGAACTCATGAGAGTGTCCCACCTGTGGTGGGACTTGAAGAACCGTAAATGGTTTGATTTTGGCCACGATACGGAATCAGACCCTGGCCCAGGAGATCTTGCCCTCTTCTGCCCTTCATGTCCACAGCCAGGAATCAACATGCCTCTCTGTTGGGAGCAGAAGTATGAAAGACAAGTGATCACTCCTTACTTGTACAAATAATTGCTATACAGTGGCCGGTCGTCTGCTACTTAGCCTGCAGACCTGCTGGTTAGAGTGGCTGCTTCATCCTGGCCAGTACATGTGGTACAATAGCAAGATGGAGCCTGGCCAGTATGCCTTGCCTAGACACATGACCGGCCAGGCCAGGTACTACCACGTGTATAATGTATGTGGGTGGAGAACTTCACCGGCCGGTATCTTGTGTACTGGTGCCAGGACAAATCCTGGCCAGAATTTCTCTGCCTGTAGATGGACCGGCTATTTTCATTGCAAATCCCTCATTAAATAACCACTATTGTTTAAAAAAATTGACTTGTGATTACAGGTGGCTTATCATGAAGAGATTTGTGGTAGATGGAAATTTTACTGCTCAGCATATGAACATGAAACAGCCCGAACTTGACATCTTCCTCTCCGATGGTTTAGGTTATATGGTCACAGAAGGAGAATATCAAGTTCACTTAGCCTCAGCTACTGAGGGATAAAGAGGTGAATTGGCTTGTTTTCATGTTATTATTTTGCTCAATGTGTTGGTAGAGATCAGCTTGTAGCATCCATCGTGCAGTCAATGCAGCGAACACTCACCAAAGTAACCTCCGAGCAACAGGGGTGGGTGCTACAGCATGTGCTTGGCATGGATGTTTTGTTCCCCAATGAAAGAGGTTCTTTCATTTACTGCTGATTGAATGACATGATGACGAAATGACTTCAAGCCACATGAATATAGATACTCCATCTGCATTGCTATTATGCATGCTGCCAACAGAATCAATGACTCTCTGGTAATTTACGATGTAGGCTGCCAGTGGAGTCTTCACTTTTCAGAACGTGTCAGCAATTGCCCTAGCCTCACCCTCCCTGACAACACCCAGATCTTGGCCACAGTGGGAAAATTTCATCTTAGTGCTCATAAACTTGCCTGTTTTGCTAGATACAGCCTGAACTTCATAGTAGGGGCTGGGCAAGTTGATGGGGAAATTCTGGAGACACTCTGGGCTCCCTTTAACAAGATCTCTCCAACAGCACGTTCTATGAGCCAAGCCCACCGTCAAGAAATTCTAGATGGCCACATGCAGAACTCGAATTGGAAAAAAAACTCATTGGTATTGGTGAGTGCCTATATTTGGATTGAATTGCACATTAATTGAATGTCATATTCAGTTAAGACACTTTTGCACAAGTACAAACATGCAATTAAGGGCATTGACAACACTAAGGTGCCATTCCAAGAGCTCACATGTTCCTTGGATGTCAGTAAAGCCTCCTCATGGGAGAAAGATGAGAAGCAGGCTATGGACCAACACGGAGAGCATCTTGACATATACCAGCTAAAGATAGATAAAGGTGAGTAATCAGGAGTTCTTCTGGCTTCCACTTCTGATGACATGATTGGAAGCCCCGATGATGGCAGAAATTCAGCTCAAATTAACCGAAACTGAATATGCTGATACTAGCAAATCAGGATCAATATCTTGGCTCATCGATGGTATCAATCTGGAGCATGCACAGTATGTGGTTACATCACCTTCATATTTTTTAGGGCAAGTTTTCATTCGGCTCAAGGGATGCATTGAGAGTAGAAATTCGACAGCTTCCCTGAGATGCATCTGCTGCTCAAAAGGCAGTGGTCGAAGAGAAGCGACAAAAACTGGCAGCATGGATCTCAAAATTTCATGAAACAGCTGATGTCATCACAGATGGCATCGAAGTTGATGCAGGTACGGAGCACCTGGATGACGTCAGATTCTGTGCTGCAGATATGGAAGAGCAGTGGCCAGAAGCTGTGGATCTCGAAGTTGCTTTGGAAGAGACTGGTGAGAACATTGCTGCAGAAGGAATGTGTATTTGGATGCCATCATCGATACCTCATCAAGATGCTTTAGCCCTGGGCCTAGGTGCTCTCCAAGTCAAAGAGCTCCAGTTACGGTAGGGTCAGGCAAATGATTGCTTGGAAAAGTTATGTCAGGCTTTGGGTCACAAAGCAATAATTTACTGGCAACACTTCCAAAGTGTGGATTCCACATGGGTGGGCACCAGGTCGAAGCATGAGGCACATCATTATCAAATCAAAATAGATAAGTGCTTCCGAAGCTATCAGAGGGCAAGGAATGCACTACAGAGACTAGGAGTGGACGACAATACTCTCAGGAGTGTTTATCAAGAAATTCAGCCTAGCCAGCTTAGCATGAACCAGGAAGTCACTGAAGAGAATAGATATGGGCAGGGATCAGACAGACTGTCTTGGTTTTGGAGGATCAACAACAGTCGTGATTCTCATGAAGACATGTGGATCAATGAATGTGAGTTATGCTTGATATTCATATTTTCTTCCTTGGCAGGTATTAGTCTATAGGGTAAATTGGTTGAAAGCTAAGGCAAGATGGCAAAGGTAGGAGGAAGAGTTGAGTTTGGTCCAACATGAGATGTGGTGGACAGTGGACTGGTTTAGAAACAAGAAGGAAGAATGGGAACAAAGATACCACAAAGCCACAAAGGACAGTCATCGAGCTTATGCACAACGACAAGTACTTCTGTAGGGAAGGTTCTTATTGGGCACAGAAAATTCTTTCAAGGACAAGATGGTCATAGTCACTTAAATATTATATTGCCTGTGCTATTCTAACCACAATTTTGTGGCTGGGATGGAGTGCACCTGATGTACTTATGTGCTAGACGGACTATAATCCATTATCACTGAGTCATTGATTCCGGAGAATTCACACTCCTGAAGCATTCACGTCACAATCTACTTGCGAAATCATGGGCTATACTGGAGAATCGCGGGATGGCAGCAAAGTTTTTTAAAGTCCTGCACTCACATGAAGAGATGACGTGCTTGAACATTGAGATAGGGAGATTTCATGCTTGGATGGAGTTTGAGGAGAAAAGCATGGTCTCTGCAATAGCTGCACTGAATGACAAAGCCTCGCCCCTCCTAGCATCTGAGTTGCAGAGGCAAGATGCTGCACGGCGCCATGTTAACAATATTCACTGTACTCACCTACAGAAAGTCTGTCTGTTGGATGGTTATACTGGTGTGCTGCATTCAAAACTTTTGTCGCAGGAGTTGGCAGAGCTAGAAGAGGAAGATGAGGAAGAGGAGTATAGCGATGAGGTGCATGAAGAGGCTACAAGACTCGCAGATGCTGTGGCTCATATTGTAGTGTAGGGACCATTGATGTATCTGTCACACAAAAGAATGGACTTGCCATGCATTGGATCAAAATCACACTGTGACATGACTCAATATTAATGCAGTGTTGTCAACATTATTCTTATCAATTTCAATCAATCGTATTGATTGTCCTTTACTGCTCAAGATCCAGCTTGTGATATCACTAGTGCTACAATTGTCGGCTCGATCCACGGAATCATATTGAGTGTCTTTCACCAAATCTCACTTTCAAAACCACTCAGAAACCTACTGAAAGTCTGGCGCTCACTGACAACATCGCACTTGTACTCAGCGATTTGGCAAGATGGTGCAGGGTCTCATAATTACCGCATGTAATGAAGTTGTAATCGCTTACTATGTTCTAATCATTTTTAGACCCTCTGTTTCAAATGTGTTAAACTCGTTTTCTCTGGCATCGAGCTTTCAAACACTTCACTCTTGTATCAAGGAATGGCGCAATCAGAATTTCTCAATGCTATCGCTCGTCTCGACTACTTGGACTTGCGCACGCAAGCTGTAAGATGGTTTGCATGCATGTTGAACATCACTAATGCTTTACCTCCAGAACAACTTTGTGGAAATCAAAATGACAGCTGTATTCGAGTTTGTTAGGTGTCCTGACATGTTCAATCTGACTCCTACTTTCACAACTGCACTCAATGTATCAGAGTCCATCAAGAACGAGGACGAGAAACAAGTTGTTAAAGCAATCTATTCCATATTCTTGGAATCCTTCATGCGCATGGTTCATCAGCACAGGTTTCAGTGGGAGACGGTGCATCTTCCCAAGTCCATGCTTGAATGTAAGGCCATCAATTCAATTTTCTTCATTGTACGCTAATGACAGTACATGATGCAGCTTTAGATAAAACTGAATTCATTGGCAAGCCATCAGCCAAACATCTGGCCGACTCCTCATATATCTTCCCCGATCCTTCGAACTCTACCATGAATATGCAAAGTGCTGCAGCCAACACTGCACTTGATGTAGACTGGCGTAGTTCTCAAAACTCTAACGACTCCTCTGTGCGTCACTCCACCCAGCACAAAGACTGGCGTGAATCCATCACCTCCGATGGCCTGTCAATATGTCTCTCTACCATGTCATTTACTAGCACTACTTGTTCTTCTTTACATTCGCTCTCTGACGACGACAATGACAACAATGACAACAATAACAACACCACCGAGTGCACTCTTTTATCCAAGCCAGTTACACGCAACACACGCAACATCTGGATTCTAAACCCTGTCAAGTCAGAGGTTCGCATCCCTAGCCCTGCATTACTCACTGGCCCTACTCAGTGCAAGCATCCCTCGAAAGACAGAGTGTCGGGCAAAGCAGTAAAGCCCCTGCCATTGCTTATCCCCACTTTTCCACCAATGCTTCCTAGCCCTCCACCATTCATAATCTCACCCCACTCACCTCCATTGAAATATACTAAGTCTTTGCGTCTTCCACCAGCACCTATCTCACCCACTAGTGACGGTATGTTATCAATTTGTTCAAGCTTTTATCTCATCTGCCCGTTTGACCAGTTTGAAATGCCCAACTGGGTTGGACGCCTCCCTGAACAAGTCAGCTATCCTGCTGGAGGTTTGTTGATGTCAGACTGAGTGGAAGGGACTTGCATTGGTATTCTGTCCGATCGTGGTATGTTAAGCTTATTGTGGCGTGATGGGGCTAGGCTAATTCTAGTTCTGCTACCTGGAAGATACCTTTTCTATGGCAGGAGTGGTACACAAAGGTCAACGCTACATACAAGAAAGCATTAACGTCCTGGGAGAACAGAGAGAAACAACAACTCATTCGTCTCACTGCTGGAAAAGTGAAAAAGGGTGACAACAAACCATCAACAAAGCCCATTCCTCAGATGCATCCATCAGCTCCTGACAATTTTTTGAAACTTGCTGCAGCCCTCAAAATCATCCTCAGATGTTCCTTCAGAGATGCCGATATTCCACATGCCAAGGAATTGCTCCGTGACTACCTTATGGAATATCTCGAGGTGCGCTGAGGTACTCTCTAAGCATGCCCAGTATGATCACACATGGGCTGCTAGCTTTACCCTGATGATGTAAAGCCCACACATCATTGGGTAACCCATATTTTCGATCAACTACAAGACTACAGACCTGTGTACAACTTTTGGACATTTCTCTTCGAGCGCTTGAACAAAGTCCTCAAGAGTTACTCGACGAATAATCACAGCAATGGCAAGATCAAAGTTACGTTCATGTGTGCATTCCAGAAGGATGTTGCATTGCGTGATATGGTATGTCATATTTAAACATCAAATTTAATCCTTATTCTTCTCTTAGCTCACAAATATAAATGCTGCATCTGATGTGCAAGAGGAATCATCAGCCAAGGATGAGCTGCTGTCAGAAGCTGTCAGAATTATCTTGGCCACTGACAGCAACACATGCAGGACGGTAGCCTCTCTCGCTCATGAAATGGACCAAGCCACAGAAGATTGTATGTCATTCCAATGCACGTTGCCCTAGATGCTGACCTGATGGGGTTCTACTAGTTGATGCATGTTTCTCACTTGGTGCCTCTGCTTTCACAACTCTCTCTCGGCAGCAGCAAGACCTACTGATGAAGTTCTATGAATCCTGGTACCCTAACGCAAAAGTTGTCTCGCGCACAGCATCAACCAATGCAATTGACCCGAATTTCCTAAATAGCCATGCTCGAACTTTCATGCACATCGTTGTCGATGGACATCGCATCCTACCATCTTCCTTGCTGAATAATGCGTCAAGTTCTCTCGTACAAGCTGATATCGGAGGCAGATGTTATGTTGGGCAAGTCATGTCTATAATATCTCATGTGCAGCGTCACATATTACAAGAGATAACCCTTCTGGAGATCAGGTGGCTCAAAGAGAAGCTACATGTCAACATGAGGGACTGGGTTAAATAGTACTAAGTAAACTCATTCTTATGTTGGACATTTTTAACTGTTTTGCAGTCTGGAGCACGAAGTTCGGTTGTGGGAGCATGAAGTCTTCCTTGATCCGACAGTCAATGGTCCTCAATGTTTTATTTTGCCATCCCACCTGATCTCCCAAGTCTGTCGAGCATCAATCACAAAGAAAAAGGACAAAATGGTACAGAAGATGTGGGTAACAATTGGGCTTAGTCAAGTGAGTACTTAGTGTCATTCATCGCACGAGTTCAACACAAATGAATGCAAATATAGGAAGTTTCGATTTTCTAGCACAACACAACACAGCAGCACAGCACATAGAACAGCAAGAAA
The DNA here is from genome assembly GCA_016628565.1 of Suillus placidus. Taxonomy (NCBI): domain Eukaryota; kingdom Fungi; phylum Basidiomycota; class Agaricomycetes; order Boletales; family Suillaceae; genus Suillus; species Suillus placidus. The sequence continues at coordinate 77,767 of JABBWD010000095.1, forward strand.
GAAGGAAGTGTATTCCTACATGTCACCATCATCCATATCATCACTGCAATTCACTTCTCCACCACCATTTTCAGGAGTTGTGCCAGGGCCGTGGTTGTCTTGTTCTTGAGTGTCTGGCTGATCATCCATGGGTCCAAAGCCTCTCGGATTGCACGTCTTGATATCAAGTGAAGTGCCAGGATTCTCATGGTTGAACTTGGCCAGCCAATTGTTGCTGAGCATGAATGGGTACACTGGAATTTCAGGTGCATGGTCTTTGACAGTTCCGATGTTGACATGTCTAGTATGGACTCATTTGTTCTTCACTTCTCGACGCAGCCTTCACCTGATCTTGTTGATCCACTCCACAATGTCATTGAACTAGCACCATCAAGTCAGTAACATCAACAACAGCAAGGGTAAGTTTGTCTCTTCAGTCCTACATCCTTGGATCTCCACTCCTGACAAACCACTTCCCACACAACAGCATCTTCTTTGTCGCTCCCAATGAAGCCAGCTTTCTGCAATAGGATCTTATGGTGAGCCTTCTTCGCCTCCTCATTATCTGTTTTGAGCTCTGATATCTCTTCAGACATGTACTCGGTCTCCAAGAGAAGTGCTGGATCTGCACCATATTCTTTGGTGTATGCTTCGATGACTGATGGGTCCGCTCGATCCTTGCAAAGCTGTAGATGGTGTGATATAATAGGTTCGCATTCATTTTGGATATATGCACCTGCTTATGGCGCTTCTTCCTCTTGTTCACCACCTTCTGTTTCTGACACTTCACTCATTTAGAAGAGTCCATGACTTTGGCATACTTATGCTTCAAGTTCCGAAACTTGTCTTTGGTGAACGCAACAATGTCTTTCTTTGTGAAGCTGATGTCCTTGTGTCTGATGGTGCAAGTCTCTGCATCACAATCCTTTCCAAATCCCATGTATGTGAACTAAATAATATTTGATGATCATTGAACACTCACATTTTGTTCATTCCAGACAATATTGGCTGTGCAATCAATAATCTTTTTGTTGCACATTGCTTGGACTCCTTTGTCACCACCAAAAGCAAATCAAAACTTCTTGCCCTCTCGCGGATCTTCTCCACCGTCGCCCCCATCGCTATCATCAGTCTTGATTGTGTCCATGGAAGTCCCCGTGACATCGAAAATTGCAGTATCAAGACATTCCTGCACCATATTTGAAGGTAAATATGCATATATGTGCCCGCATTTTTGATGAACTCACCTGCAGTTCTTTGCGTGTAGTCTTCTCAGCTGCTGAGAGTTCTTGAAGAGGGCGGTTGAGAAGGTATGTCCGTGTCTTGCCTTTTGTCAGCTTCTTTTTCTTCTTCTGACACACACTTTTATCTGCAGGCTCATCCTCATCATCTGCCTCATCACCATCATCTCTTTGAGTGCATTTCAGGTGATCAACCTCATGCTGGAGGTTCTCACATATACCCCGTAGTGCCTGTACATCCGACACCATTTCTAAGTCCAGTTGGATAGCGTGTTGTCCACTGGGGGGCAGTGATTGGGGTACATTGTGACGGTTAGGTTTGGCTTCAGAGTTCTCCAGTGTGGTGCCAGAGGTCCTGGCAGGGTGTCAGAAGTTGTAGGTAGCACATATATAGCCATGTTTTAGGGTTAGGATCAACATCTCTTCCCACCAGCATTGTCTGTGTGTTTGCTCCGAGGCTTTGGCCTTGTGCTTCGTGCTTCGGGCTTGCTCATCCTGAGCTTTGGCTTTGGGCCAGTGTGCACTGTTCCAACATGATTTTGACGGGGCAGATTCTCTTGAGGCTGACCCTGCACAGCCTGTACCACAAGAGCAAGTAGGACATCTGGCATCAAGTTTGCCAGCAAGGCATGTAATGCAACAGGTGCTGGCGGGGGATCATTTGGACCACCAGACAGGGGTGGATGTGGTGGAGTCCCTGGTGGAGGACCTTGCTGTTTCCTGCTGCAATTGATGCACATTTTTGCTGGGTATATGTGCTGATTCGGCCAGGGTATATGCACTCAATTTTGGGCTCAGTGATGGGGTTGGGGAGAAAAGGTGAATGGATGTGTAGCATACCTGTACTCGACCTATATCAGGATATGTACACACAACATGGCTACCTGTCCTAATTCATGCATATTAAACCACCTCAAATGGCAGTGTGCACACCTTAGTTGACTGCAAGTATACCATAAGTAGCCGTAGTATACACTAGTTTATCTCGCTGTAGTATTTATACCTTGGATACTTATAGGATCCATATCTCTCCTTCACCAGTATATATTATGTGATTGTACATGTGTGTACCTACAGTAGATTTTGTACCCACAGGTGTCCTACCCATGTTTCACATAGGTCCATAATGCAGTGATTGAAATATCTGATGTCTTTGAGTCCTCTGCCATCAGTTATATCATGTTCTCCATAATGCCTGTCTCCGTCAAAGAAAAAGATGTCTTCAGGCCGCTCTGCTCTGGCATTCAAGGAGACATCTTCAGGCCAAGCTGTTCCAGGAATTCAAGGCTGTGTCTGTGCCGTCCAGAGCACCACCTCCTGATTTCCAACTATCGCCTAGCACTAGTGACCCTGTGAGTCATGCCTTTTTTTTCTTATGCTATACCAATTAGAATTAGGGACTTAATCCAAAAAAACACCACTCAAATCTGGTGCAGATCCAGACATCGTTGAAAGGGGGGGAAGACAACATCTCAATTACTAACAATATCTATGTGATGACAGCCAAAATGCACCTTCCAATTCCAGGAGCTGTTCAGATTTCTGACGACATTATGTCAGTCCTTCAGTGTGTGCCTCTTCATCACACTGTGATGGATGAGTTATGGAGGTGCATTCACCAAGTTGATGGCTATGATCCCTTGTGCTGGCAGGCTATCCTTATGAAGTTAGAGATTCCAGAGGATCGTGTCAGACCACTGCTTCATGTGATGGCATGTGCAACAAATGACTGCCAACTTGGTACGTGTTTTGTCACACATCACTATGTTGCTTGTAGTTCCGTTGAAGTTTGCAGTGCATTTTTCGATCCCTGACCTTGACTGAACTTAGTTTTGTGACTTCCCTGATTCTCCCATTTATATAACTTAAGACAATGTTTTTTTCATCGTGTTCCTCTGCCATGGTCCGAGTTCAAGGTGAGCATCAGCACTCACATGCAAAGCTCATGGCTGCACAAAAACAAGGATGATGCAGGCGGCAGGAAACATTAACTGATGCTATTGACACTGCTAAGTCAGCATATGCCCAGGAAGCCGCTCACATTGCAGAGACACATGGACGGTGCATATTTTCTCTTTCTCTGTTTATTCTTGCTAACTTTCTTTTTTTGATCTCTCAAATGGATGTGCAATCAATTGTTTCTGAGGAGCCATATGCTATGTCAACAACGCAGAGTCAATTCTTGGAATGCCTTTGTTAGAGCCAAGCACAAAGAAGCAAATGAAGGTACAAATTTATTTATTTTCTACTGAGCTATACTGACTGACATCTAGGCCTTGAAAAGGGTGAATGAATCAAGCTCACTCAGTTCATTGCAGACAACAAGACCGAGCTCATCCATGCCCATTCAAGGCTTACTTTCACAGAAAAAAGAGCTTATAATAATGAAATCCTCGAAGCCCATCAGCAGAAAAATTGAATCGCATGCGCAAATCCCAAGGCTACTAGTCACAATGTCAATGCAACCTTTGCTTCTATGGATCACAAAGTAAGTTTTCACATTTTGACTATTTACTGAGCTAATTTCATTTCCTTATAGTGGATGGCTCTTTGTGCTCATACAGGCATAGAGGGTTTCTATGTAGTGGTTTGAGGTAGCATTGAAGATCTTTCAGAACCCAAGGTTTTTTTCACTCAGAAGGCTGAAAAGTTTGCGAAGGATATCCTCAATGTGGAGCCACATCACCTAGGCTTGAAACTCAAGTCTTTCATTGTCAGTGGCCTCGGTAAGTTTTATTTTTGTTTTGTCATTCCTCAAGCTAATGTCTCATGCAGATCAACATACCGCTACTCATCAACGTCCTCTGAACAAACTAATCAGTGATTGCTGTACCTTCATCCAGGAAGAACTTGGTACATTTTTTCGGCTCAACTCATTAAACACACTCATCTCCTACTCGTGAGATTCAATTGCCCTCGAAAACAACATCAAAGGTTTTATCAAGATGAATTATACTAACTACGAGTGAAACATAGTCAAACACTGGAGCTTTACACTCATTGGCTGGCCATTAGCTGGGCCAGTTCGAAATCCCTCCAAGGTTGGCAGAAGATCCGGGGTAGAAAATTTGTTGAGGGCACTTTGTGAGGGAAGCTGTCACTGGGTGAAGTTAACTGATCAAGAACTCTTAGCGTGAATGAAGGATAATAGGGCGCAGGTGGCCAAAGGAGAGTTGGTTTATGTAGCAAGGAAGAGAAAGAATACAGCCCCCTTGAAGCACATGGGTGCAGACATGATCATGTCCTCTGGCGGAAGCTCAAGCTCCAGCTCTAGCAAGGGAAGCTCTAGCAACTCGGATGATTGTTAGTAGCACACAGTAGTTTTATATCTTTTGTTTTTGTACGAGTGCAATGGTGCTCAAACATAACATTTTGTCAGAGTTTGGGGATTGTATGGAGGTAAAAAATATATCTAATAAGTATGCAAGGATGATGTATATGAGGGACCAAAAAGAGCGCTCTAAAATAATGTCACTTGAGGTATATATCATGGTTGTCGTTGCACACGACGACCACGAAGGTTTAGTCATCGTGGGAAACAACAAGGGGGCTTGGGAAAGTAGTGCCATCACCTGATTTAGCATTAGAGGAACGTGACATAAGCAGATAAGGACGGCTTATCATATCTACTGATTATATCTTATCTAATTAGGTAGATATTTCTCTTAAGTCAGTGCTGAGTGCTGCAGAAATCGCTGAAGTACTGCAGCATAGGATTCCCCCCTAGTTAGTAATGAACATCCTATCACATCTTTCTTACTAATAAGTGATGTTTATGGTGACACACAGGTGATTAGGCTCTGATGTTATGTCACCCAGGTGCCAGAAATGTGTGGGGTGTGGTTATAATCTGTAAATGTAGCTGAGTTTCAAAAGACCATTATGGGATCAATGTGATGCAGGCACCATTATGCATAAAGGGACAGGCATATAGGGATTAGCAACAGCCATGCATAACCATGTGTGTCTTACTAGCCATGGTTATGCATTACCCTGCCATGAACAGGTGGGTGGTGGGTATGGGTAATTGGTGGGTATGGATATGGGTCAGCTCGTGACAACCCATGGGTTACCCATGCTATTACCTATGTTAGATCCATCAATGATACTGCCAACATCTTCACAAAAGTGCTACTGCAGAAGGACTTAGAATGCCTGTGTGCATGCCTCAGTTTGCGATGAGAAATAGAGGAGGAATGTTGCTTGTCGCATTGAGGAGGTGTGTTAGTGCTATGCATGTGACAACACAACAATGGCAGCAGAGTCAAATGATCGGAATATGAACCATCATATATAGATCCCCTGGTACTATCTTCTCCCCTCAGTCTGCTCCATCACAACTGAGGGCTAACACAGTGTCTAGTATTTAAACTATCTTTGGCAGATGCAGTGTTAGCACCAAATGTGAACACATTGACACAAATATATCTGATTTTGGGAGTGGCAATGAATCCACTGTATCACCAAAAATTCTCTTTGTCAATCTGATGCCTACTTCAATTTTGAAGAACAACAATGCTATGAAATGAAGCAGAAGTTGCCATAGTAGTGAAGAAAGAACCATAAAGAGGAGACAAAATCATGAATGTGCAGCAATACAGCATGACATGGTGGATGCAATAGCACCTGACACCAGCAGTATCTCATGCTTATATATTGTAATAGATAGATTATGCCGATAGACATATTCTACCACTGCATGTCATTCCCTTCTCCCTCCTCCACCTCATCTAACAAAGGCCAAAATACATGTTGTTCACATCCTTGATTGATCTCTTTTCTCTCTCCATTAAGACAAGATGCTGCCTTTCTGAAGATAGCCTCAGCAACTATTGCAGCTTCATCTACCCCCTGTGTTGTATGTGGGCTAAATGAAGGCACAGCCAATAGCCCTACCAATGAATCTGAGGTGCTGGATAAACACGAGACAAGTTCCTGCATATAGAATGTAGAACAGATTAATGTTTTCTGCTGCTGTTGCTCAGCTCGAAACAATGAAAGAACAGCTGTTAGGTAAGGACGTAAAAGGATCTCAGCTGAATGAATGGAATTGGTGTGAAGAGGCATTGAAATGTACAGGATGCCTAAAATGAATTGAGGTACTGCTAAACATAAATTGAGAAACCAATCATACCTTTCCCAGAAGGGGCCGACATTGTACCTGGACCTGCTGTCATAACATGCACAGCGGAAATAGCCGATCCCCCACTCAACGACCCCGGCGGAAAGACAAGAAGTGAAGAATCTGACACTTCTGATGTTCCTGAACCCTCAGTGTCCAACGGCAAAGTAATTGGCCCATTAACGATGGCGATACATCGCGCCATCGCAAATGGTCGCGGGGAGCTGCAGGATGATATACTCGGACGGCTAACATCCGCTAGAGTGCGAAGGTGTCCTGGTAGAAGAGTGGTCGACGATATCAGACATCGACAGTGAAGACGGTCTGGAAAGTCATCAACTTCAACAGCGAACCGGGGTAGATCTGATGTCAAAACGGGGTTCTCTAACTCGGTGGGATCGACAGACGAGATTCCTGTTACAGATCGTCCCAGAATATAAACACCTCCCCTCACAGCAGCTGCGCGGCAAAAGCCTTGTGCGATTTCGCCCGAGCCACCGTAGTAGCCAACGAGAAATGAGGACGACCCGTATCGACCAGATGCCTTCAGGTAAGCGCGGATACGATGTAGAGCGGGAAGAGTCGTTTCTGAAATAAAACAGCAATATCCCAAGGCATAGGTGATGGCGCGAGCGGTTGCCTCACTGAGCAAGAAAATCCTGTGCAAGAAATCGAGCAAGGGCGAATTTTCTTGGCCGTGCAGCTCCTTGCTATTCTCGAATTCCCCGGCAGCAAACATAAGGAAACGCGTGACCCTCCTCTTCTCTAAGAGACTCATCGCCTTGCTCTGAAAAATGTCATCCTTGCTCTGAGGCACATTTTTCAATATGCCACCATCATAAATGACAACACGGCCAAGGAGCTTGAAAGATCCGTAGCGAGAAACGCCGGATGCAATGAGGGACGAAATGAAAGGACCGATGGATGGAATGACCGAAGGAGCCAATGAGACTGAGTACTGTCTCGCATGAGGCGGGACTTCGCCATAATGGGTGACGGAATGATTGTCCTCTTTGTAGTGATCAACCCACTGCACCAATTCATCTAATGAGAGGGATGCTTCATCTCCACCATAATATGGATTGGGGTCAATATGTGCGACTTTGAAGCCAGCTTTGGAGAGAGCACTGATAGGTTCCTACTGAGTACAAGAACATGATGTGCGAGTAACAATTTTGCTCACGCAGCAGTTATAGACTCGGTCAGACCGGTACCAAGCACGATAATGTCAAAGTGATTGTCCATTCCGCAGTGATGAATTGATTCAGACCACGCAGAGCATACGTAAGTCCTGAACTAACCTGCCCTTAATCAGGATGGCTCACGTGCTTATCGAGCCAAAATTTTGGACTTCCTTACTTTGCAAATCTGTATCCCTCACTTGTACACCATGGCAAAATCAGACAGGAAGGCAGACAAGAAGGCAGCAGATAAGGCCAAGCCAGCCGCTGCCTCGCCCGCAAAAGCAAAGTCGCTAGCGTCATCGAAGGAGATTTTGGCCAAGGCCGTATGTGTTCCTGTCGTTAGTCGTCCCTTTCTGACCTTTTTACTTACCCCCATAGAAAGCACTCAAAGCATCGAACGGAAAGGCTCCCGTCAAACGTGCCAAAGATGAATCATCCGACGATTCCTCGGACTCCTCTTCGGAAGACGAACAACCCAAAAAAACTGTGCTCACGTCGGACTCCGACGATTCACCGGAAGAAAAAAAATCTGCTAGTGCCCCAGCCGGAAAAAAGGGAAAGGGTAAAATGGAGAGTATTGATTCTTCTGATTCGTCGTCGAGCGACGAGAGCTCATCAGACGAGGTCGGTGACAAGGACGTAGAGATGCAGGATGTTCAACCTGCCAATGGTAAGTGGTTGATGACACTAGTCTCCGCTCAACCTGATTTTATGTCGTGATTTTCAGGCAAAAAGGTCGATAAGACCAAGGCAGCAAAACCAACCGCCTCGCCGGCCAAAAAAGTCAAATTGCCAACATCATCCAAGGACATTTTGGCTAAGGCTGTATGTATTCGTTTTTTCAGTCTTTCGACCTTCATTCAATATCCATAGGGAGCACTCAAAGCATCGATTGCAAAAAGCGACGAGTCCGCGGACTCATCTTCGGAGGATGGGCAACCCAAAAAGCTTGCGCCTACCTCGGATTCCGATGACTCATCGGATGATGAAAAGCCCGCCAGTGTCCCGGCCGGCAAAAAGGGGAAAGAAAGTAGTGATTCTTCTTCGAGCGACGAGAGCTCGTCAGATCAGGATGGAAACAAGGGCGCTGAGGTACAAAATGTTCAGCCTGCCAAAGGTAAGCTATTGATCGCAGTAGTCGTTCATCAACCTGAATGGCCTACAGGCAACAAGCGCAAAGCAGAAGCAGAGCCTTCTGTTCCCCCCAAAAAGGTAAAATTGGTCGATGACGATGCAGCTCCTAGCGTATCGACTGAGGAAACGAAAAGTATTTTCGTTGGTCGGCTATCATGGAATGTCGACAACGATTGGCTTGCACAGGAATTTGCCTCCTGCGGCGAAGTTGTCTCTGCTCAAGTACAAACGGATCGCGCAACCGGAAAGTCGCGCGGTTTTGGCTATGTTCACTTCACATCCGCAGATGCGGTTGAAAAGGCTCTCGAAATGAACGGCAAGGAGATTGATGGACGGCCCGTCAATATTGACAAAAGCACTCCGCCGGATAAAAGCGCTGTCCGTGAAAATCGGGCAAAGTCTTTTGGCGACACGCAGAGCCCGGCATCCAACGTTCTCTTCGTTGGGAATCTTAGCTTTGGTGTCAACGAGGACCAACTTTGGGAAGTCTTTGGCGAGCACGGCGACGTTAAAAGCGTCCGTGTTCCAACGGATCGTGAGTCAGGAAGGCCGAAAGGCTTTGCCTATGTCGAGTTTAGTGCTCTGGAGGCCGCACAGACGGCACACGGGCAGCTGCAGGGTTATGAGCTTGATGGTCGCAGCCTTCGCTTGGACTATTCCCAACCAAGAGACAACGCTGGGGGTGGACGGGGTGGAGGTCGCGGAGGATTCGGCGATCGAGGTCGTGGACGTGGTGGGTTTGGCGGTGGTGACCGCGGACGTGGACGCGGTGGGTTCGGTGGTGACCGTGGTGGGAGAGGACGCGGACGAGGTGGTGACCGCGGTGGGAGGGGTGGCGGCAGAGGTCGAGGAGGTGCACGCACTGGGGCCGTCACTCAGTTTGAGGGGTCCAAGATCACTTTTGATTAGGCATGTTGCGATGTCGTTCCACGCTCATACATCATACACAGCACTACCCAAAAATGACGACTTCCCACTTTTATCGTTGCCCAAGTCGTTGCATATATTTCGTATATACATGTACACAATGTTCTATCATTGCCTAGTGATTGATGACTTGATCTATCATACTTCATTAACGTGAATTCAAGTAAGGAAAAACAAGGAATGGCATCGGTAAGTATACTGGTCGCAAGTCCATGATAACTTCGTATTCACTATTACTGACTGAGATTAGCCCATTTTCCCCTCTTGAAACGCCTTGCGATAGGGATTCTGACTCGGAGGTAGTGCACCAGTCTTCTCCAGCCGATCAAATAACACAAACAACTTCTCCGCCTCGTGTTCCTTCTCTTCATCAGTCATGTCGATGGTTTCTGTGGGATGCTCAATGGTGCCAGTAATAGGGTTGATGGGTAGACCTGACGCAGTAGTCGGTGGTGCGCCTGAGACCGCGCTGACAGGCGGTGCGCTGACAACACCTTTGTGAAAAAGGAAACCGGCAACATTGCCGTATCCGAAATAACCAGCAAGGGTTGTAGCTAAATTTCATTCGTAAATATAACCAACGGGAGGTGCGTATGACATACCGTTTGAATCACACATTGCGTACAACATTTCTCCCATAGAGTCCTTCAACCTGCTGTGGTAGACGGATGCAAGGAGTCTCAAACACCGACCTAAAAGATCTCCTCTCCTCTCCAAAGGATGCGTCCTGTCCAGATTCTCAGGCACTAACCACTGTCTTATTCTTGTCTTGGCATCGTCGTCACCGAGACAGAATCGTGTGATAAGTACAACAAGCGGGCAAACAATTTCATCCAGGGACGTGTCCCCATCGATCTTACACAGATCTCGCACTGCAGGATCATCTGGATCGATATCACCTGGAAGAAAATGAGCAAGGGTCATGTCCAGGAGTTCATATGCGCGTGAAGCGCAGTCAGCAGCAGAAGGCGACTCCGAACGTGGGGAGCGGCCGAATGAACGGCGACCGGCTGAAATGACAGACGATATGGCGCGTTCAATATGCCTGGCCTTTGGCTCCTTGGGCGTTGACTGATTATCATGACTTGAACCAGTCAAAGGAGAGGTTGCGGACTTGGGGGAACTGGGTTGTGGGGTAGTCGAATGTGAATGTGGACGAGTACCGAACCATATCGCTCGGGATGACGCGTCCACAGGGATAGTGATTAGCGAGTGAATGATGTGAGTCAACGGCGATGTAAGAGGATTTGGGGAGGAAAGGGGGATAGTCTGAAAGGCACGAACAAGTGGAGGTAGGATGCTGCAGCACTATGTGAGATACTGCGATGAAAATCGGGACAAGGCACCCACCCTTCAAGCCGCGAATTCCAGAAATCTCCCATTACCTTTGGGTCATCAGGAGAGCCGGCTAAGGCGGGATATTGTAGCTCAGAGGGGGCCAGCTATGATGCGACTGAGAGTTCATAAATGTGGTTGAAAAAGAAGTGACTGACCTTGGGATAGTGTACGAGGAGATTGAAGGTGAGCTTCAAGAGATCTGTCATGGCGTCGCGGGACATCTTTATTCCAGCTTGCATGGATGCAATTAAACCATCCAACTTAAGAGCAATGACATCGATTATTGTTCCATTTCCAGGAAAGTGAGTGTGTTTTGTCTCAACGATAGATTCAATGAAGGAAGCAGATTGATGAGGGGATGCAGTACAGAGGAAGAGTATCCTGGATGAGAGAAATGTACTCTCGGGTGTTGCAGATTTCTAAAAAAAAATGAGTTGGATGCAAAACACGCCGCAGGGTGATGGGCTCTGACCTGGAGCAGGTCGACGCAGATATTTCCTCCATCGATTTCTTGACTCAACAACCTGGTGCGTGCAGGTTCGCTGAGGAGTAAGGTGTTGGCAACGCACTTCAAAGCTTCGTTCGATGCATCAGAAGCGGTTTCGAGTTTTATGGCAAGCGTCATAAGACATTTGAGGTTAGGAATTGATGCAAGGACTTGGGCACCGTGGGGGATTTTACCAAGCCCCTTGACGGCAGAAAGAGCGGACAATGCGTCTGGGATTGACATGGGATCAGTACGGAGTGTATAAACCTAAAAGAGTGAGCAAACCGTCTCTGATTAAACGGCTGGGCGAGCCATCGATAATGACAGCCTGGAGATCATCGATGATGAGCTGAATGAGTGCTTTACAAGAAGGGGGATTGATAGGCGGAGCACCTAGAGAACTAGATTGAAGTAGCTAGCCATTAAATAAGATTAAGACATACCAGCGATTGATTGAAGTGTGTGTGATATCGTAGCTCTTGGTGAGCTCGATGACAGGGAAGAGTACTCCTGAAGAACCGACATATTAATGTTTCTAGGAAACAAAGAACCGTCAAAGTATGCCAGCAGTTGGATACTTGTTTTGTTTATCTTACCTTTGGCGTCACTAGGTGATCGGCGCGGTTGCTTCTTCCCCACAGCAAATAAACATGTACAAATAATATATCCCATGAACAACTTTGGCGGCCCGCTTCTCAGCCACTTACCATGCATCCATCTTTGAAAGTGCTAGCACATAAACCTCTCATTAGCTTCATTGGAAAGCGTGTATGGCCAGCTAGTGCGTCGGGTAACTTATTGTTGTGCATAACGTCTAAATGTCATAATAGCTGCAGGTCCTTCTCACCCTCATCCAGCTGCTCCTCCAGAATGGCAAAAGTCCTTTTCTGAAAAGGCTGTTCCTCACAGCTCACCTCGAGCACCGCAAGATCATGCTGTATTCCTAGAATTCTGGGACGCTCCAGCACGCTTCTCGAAACCATCCTCCAGGTACTTGGAGCAAGTAGAGATAGATGCTATACTGGTCAGTATCTCTGTGTAACAAATGATTCAGTACTCACAGTCGTGCAGAGTGGGGGAGCTTCTCTGCGATAGAATAGATAAATCCGATAGACACCATCTACAATTCATACCGCGTCACCCCTGAAACTTATCTAAACTACTCTCTTCGAGTTCCCGCGAGCAAATGATTAATTCTCATGTGTGCAACAATGTGTCCTAGTCCTTTTCTGCATATGCTAGCAGATATCTTTCTACCTCGGCCTCATCCATCACACGCCATTCGCCACGAGTCTTGGGGTCCTCGTCCTCAGCAGTCGACACAATCCCAATCTCTATCTCTCCGGCCTTGTAGTCCGTCGCATGAACTGTCGACATTGCTTCTATTGCAATCTAAGCAATGCTCAGTTACTCAAGTCATTTTGTAATATAGTATTACTCACCTCAATAACCTCGGCTCGACTGAGCTTCTTGCCAGCAGCTGCCGCATCATCAGCTCCCTTACCCTTGTCTAACTTCTTCCATTTCTTTTCTAGGTGGTTCATCGCTTCTTGCTGTTTCTGTCCAGCAGCAGTAGCATGGAAACCAACAAAGTAACCTGCAGGGTCCAATTTGAAACATTGTGGCCCGTATTCTGGATCGATGCCAATCAGGATCATAGCTATGAGCATATTTATTGTCGTTAGTTGCGAACGACGGTAACAAAATAGGTGGCCTCACAGATGCCTAGGGGCCGCATGCCAGCCCGTTGCGTGTAGACTTGATTGATGTTTGCCAGTCGTCGTGCAAGAGCATCCGGAGTTATCTCATATCCATACTTGTATCTCCACTGGACAGCCTCTTGCTGAGCACGTAAAACTTGGGCACGGGCATCAGCTGTAACCTACGTTAGCCCAAGTACAAGCTATCCCACACCAACATTTTTACTCACCGACAAGGCCAGTCATGACACACCCAATAGTACGGGTGATGCTGTAGAGGTGCGTAACAGTCGATGCATCCAACAGTTTATCCTGATCTGAAGTAAATATCATGATGACAGCCGTTTCGTAGTACAACATACTGGGATCTTCTTTTGGGTAATGACTACAGAGGTATCATGTCCTCTGACAGATACCGCTGTGTGGCCTGAACCAGAGATAGCCTTGAATGCATATTCTAAAGGGGAGTATATCAGCACGCGTCATTACGAGCATGTCCAATAATCATCAACGCACCGACTTGGTACAGTCGGCCCTCAGGCGAGAAAACAGTGAGATATCTGCCAAACAATTCATGAGCATGCAGACGGCGGAACTGGTGAATACTCGAACCTATCGTATGATGTTCTCGACATGGTTTGGATGCAGGATATGATTCAATCGCAGACACGCGACGCGCAAGTCTTGTCACGGCATCACGCAATTATGTCACGGCGTCATATGCATGTCACGTCACACATTGATTCACGATCCGGGATATCCAAAACTTGCTAGTGACGGCGAATTCACGTTGTACTTATATACCAGACACTTTGCTCGTGCAATATTGCGCATGAGTGACAGACGTCGTCACAAAATTTCTCGTTAGCTTCTTGTACTAAATCCTTTGCCATGAAGGAGACAGTACCTTCGGAGGCACCAAAAGTTATGTATGTCCAATCCCCCCTCCAGGTTTCTTAAATTGATTAACGCAAGAGCACATCAGAAAACAACTACAGTTCAGCCTGCTCAATGCCCAAGATACAGTCAGGATCTCCGAGTTCCAGGTCACTCATCGCGACTTGTATACGCCCACCGATAGACTTCCCGTCAAAGATGGCGTTTTAGATCGTCGGCTGGTGAGTTGCCCACACCTTCCCATACACAATGCGACTGATCACAATCTCAGGGAACAACAGAGAAGAACGCATTTTGCGAGACCTGCGGCCTCAATTCTGTCGATTGCGTTGGCCACTACGCATATATCAAACTGGTTGTCCCAGTATTCCACATCGGCTACTTCAAGCACACCATTGCCATCCTCCAGGCCATATGCAAAGTAAGCTGGTAGACTTTTCATATTTTTCCTACTTGATGACGCGATAAAAGACCTGCGCCCGCGTGCTACTGGAGGAACCCGACCGCCGGACATACCTCAAACGCTTCCGCAGACCAGGTCTCGAAAATATCCACCGGCAAGCGTTATGCAAACAGGTTAATACGATGGCACGAAAGGTTGTCTACTGTCCGTACTGTTCAGCAACGAATGGTGCTGTCAAAAAGGCGGGAGTACTGAAGATTATCCACGATAAATTTCGCGCGAAGAAGACAGCAGACGAGATGGAGAAATGGAAACGTACATTTGCTCCAGCAGTAGAGGCGCAGAAGGAACTTGGGATGTACCTGAACAAGGCAATCCACGAAGATTTAAATCCACTGAAAACCCTCGATCTTTTTAAGAGAATATCCGATGAGGTTGCGTTTATGTCTACTTTCTGACGTTCACGAGACTAACATCTACTTTCAGGACTGCGAATTGCTTGGTCTACGGCCCGAGTTTGGTCGCCCAGAAGAATATATCTGGCAGTACATCTCCGTTCCACCGGTTTGCATCAGACCATCCGTTGCCCAGGATGGAGCCTCCAATGAAGATGACCTTACTGTCAAACTTACGGAGATTGTTTTCACCAATGCTCTCATAAAGCAAGGTCTGTCTAAAGGAGCGCCCACTGCACAATTCATGGTAAGTGATGATTATTCACGGTACTTGCCGTTACTCAACTTATACTCAGGAACACTGGGAGTTCCTTCAACTTTCTGTCGCCATGTATATCAACTCCGAACTTCCTGGGGTACCCTCACAAGCTGGTCAAAAACCAATGAGGGGCTTTGTACAACGCCTGAAGGGTAAACAGGGTCGATTCCGTGGCAATTTGTCTGGGAAACGTGTCGATTTCTCCGGTCGTACCGTGATCTCCCCTGACCCAAACTTGCGCATCGATGAAGTAGCGGTACCAGAGCGTGTCGCGAAGATATTGACATACCCGGAACGTGTGACTTCCCACAATATTGACAGTCTCAAACAAGCCGTTCGCAATGGGTGTGATGTACACCCCGGCGCTAACTACGTAACAGCGGGCAGCAGTGGCTTCAAGAAATTCTTAAAGTTTGGCAATCGCAATGCGGTGGCTGACAGTCTGAGAATTGGGGATGTTGTCGAGAGGCATATCATCAATGGTGATATCGCCCTGTTCAATCGGCAACCCAGTCTACACAAGGTCTTTTGTTCTGCAAAAGCTTCAAAGCTTCACTGACATGGTACCCTTTAGCTCTCGATCATGTGTCACAGGGTCAAGGTTCGTCCTTGGCGCTCCTTCCGTCTAAACGAATGTGTTTGCGGTCCATACAACGCCGATTTTGATGGCGATGAAATGAATCTTCGTCAGTTTTATGTCATGCTGACTGGCATTCAAATATTCATGATCTCTCGAATAGATATTCCTCAGACGGAGGAAGCAAGAACAGAAGCGCTCGAGCTCATGAGCGTGAAACATAATCTAGTCACCCCTCGGAACGGAGAGCCTGTGATCGCCGCCATTCAAGATTTTATCACGGCTTCCTACTTGATGACTCGCAAAGATACATTTTTCGACCGTCGCCAGTTCACGCAAATATGTTGCTACTTTGCCGATGCCGACTTACAGATTGACATACCCCCGCCGACGATCTGGAAGCCTATTCGACTATGGACAGGCAAACAGATTTTCAACGTTCTCATGCGTCCTAACAAGCAATCCAACGTATTTGTGAACGTTGAATGCAAGTGCAATAAACCGGAAAAGTTAAAACCTGAACATTACCCCTCCATCAAAGACCCAGCCCCAGATCTGTCTCCGAACGATGCTTGGCTTGTCATCGTCAATAGCGAAGTTATGTGTGGTGTCATGGATAAAGCCATCGTTGGCAGCGGGAAGAAGAAGTCGATATTCGGAATAATCATGAGGGACTACGGCCCACATGAGGCTGCCGCAGCCATGAACCGTGTAGCAAAACTGTGCGCTCGTTGGTTGGGTGCGTCTTATCGTCAATCAGGCACATTTCACGTGTTAATTCCCTTTCAGCCAACTTCGGTTTCTCTCTCGGAATCAATGATGTCATTCCAGGGCCTATCCTTGCGTCGAAGAAAAACCAGATGGTCGAGGCTGCTTACGCTGAATGTACAAACCTCATCACGCAGGCAAAGAAGGGGAAGCTGGAGAATAAACCTGGATGCAACCAAGAACAAACACTTGAAGCTATGATATCTGGAATCCTTTCAAGAGTTCGGGACAAGGTCGGAGACATCTGTATGCAGGAGCTGAGTCGACACAACGCACCTCTAATCATGGCAACTTGTGGCTCTAAAGGTCTGTTCTTCGGATTCTGTTTTGTCAATGTCGCTTAGTGTTACTAGGTTCCGTGATCAATGTCTCTCAGATGGTTGCCTGTGTCGGCCAGCAAATCATTGCGGGTCACCGTGTTCCAGATGGTTTTCAAGATCGTTCTCTACCGCATTTCCAAAAGAAGTCGAAAGAACCTCCATCCAAAGGTTTCGTTAGAAACAGCTTTTTCAGTGGTCTGCTACCGACCGAATTTCTATTTCACGCCATCTCCGGTCGTGAGGGTTTGGTTGACACCGCGGTAAAGACCGCTGAGACCGGTTACATGCAGCGACGTTTGATGAAGGCACTGGAGGATCTGACCACCCAATATGATCTATCAGTACGCAACTCCACAGGTGGCGTTGTACAATTCAGATATGGTGACGATGGCTTGGATCCTGCATGTCTTGAAGGTGACGCACAGCCAGTCGAGTTCGAGCGGGCATGGATGCATGCTTCGGTGTGTACCAATACGGCTGTCTATCTGATTCAAACGTCTCACTGTTTGCAGGCAATAGGAAACCGTCGTGGTCGCGGTTTACTCCCCTTTGAGATCGTGGAACTCGTCGATCTAGAGCTCAGTAAATCAAAGTTCACCAGCGAGTGTACACCAGCATATCTTGACACTATACGAGACTTCGTCGTTCAGAATATCGCTAATCATCTCGCTGCAATGCGCAAAAGCCGGGGAATGTTTGAGGCTCTGGAGCGCTCTGATGAATGGGATCGCGATACCGACTTCTCTATGGGAGCTTCAGGTTTGCACAAAAAATATGTCTGCGCTCTGCTTTCTGACACTCCTTAGCCGCTTCCAAGGCCATCGTAGACAACAAGGCCAAAGTTACCGAGTCTCAGCTCCAGCGTTTTCTTGCTTTATGCTGGCAAAAGTACGTCAAAGCCAGGATTGAGCCCGGTAAGTGAAGTCTATACGAGTTGATCTCAGGGGGACTAAGTACAGTTCAGGTTCCACTGTGGGTGCAGTTGGTGCTCAGTCCATCGGAGAACCAGGCACACAAATGACCCTCAAAACCTTCCATTTTGCCGGGGTTGCTTCGATGAACGTCACGCTTGGTGTTCCGCGAATTAAAGAAATCATCAATGCCTCCAAGACTATTAGCACGCCCATTATTAGCTGCAAGCTCGTCACTCCCAACAGCGAACCTTCCGCACGTATAGTCAAGGGCCGTCTTGAAAAAACTCATTTGGGCGATGTAAGACATTTCCAGCCCATGAACCTAGGGTGTCATTCTGAATTTCGTGCAGATTGCTGCTGTTTTTGAGGAGGCATGGGCGCCAGAGTACACTTATATCGGTGTAATCATAGATATGGATACCATTCGGAAGCTCCAGGTCAGTCCTTTAACATATCATTCAATGTGTGCTCACTTGTCACATCAGCTTGAACTCACTTTGGACGACATAAAATGGGCGATCGTAGCCACGAGAAAGCTCAAGATCAAACAGGAGGTGGGATCCGTGTCATGTATATGGTTATCACAGAACTTACTGTAAACAGTCCATTACCGTCATTCCTCGCAGAAACCGCTTGCGCATCTATATCGACGGAACGGACAAATACTACAAGTTGCGAGAATTGAAGCGAGTTTTGTCGGATGTAGTAGTCAAGGTATTGACAATCACTTGGTCGTGCCCGTGATCAGTCTTTGAATCATTTCCACAGGGAGTGCCAACTATTCAGCGCGCCGTCATTAACATCAAAGAGAAGGACGACGCCAAGGGAAAAAAGGGAGACAAGGAACTACTTGTAGAAGGTTATGGACTACAGAAGGTCATGATCACAGAGGGTAAGCCTTTCTGTTCTTCAAACTAGTCACGATCTGCTGACCTAGATGTAGGGATTGTCGGGGAGGCCACGACTTCCAACCATGTAATCGAGTCGGCAAAAGTCTTAGGGATCGAAGCAGCAAGACGGACCATCATCGACGAAATCCAGTATACCATGCAGAGCCACGGAATGAGCATTGACCCTCGTCATGTCATGTTGCTTGGCGATGTTATGAGCTACAAAGTACGAGTGTGGTGCAATACCGATTTCCCTAACTAATTGTTCACTCAGGGAGAGGTCCTTGGTATCACTCGTTTTGGTGTCGCGAAAATGAAGGATAGCGTTCTTATGCTTGCTTCATTCGAAAAGACGACGGACCATTTGTTTGATGCAGCGGCCTTCGGGAAGAACGACAGTATTGCCGGTGTATCGGAAAGCATCATTATGGGTAACGCAGCTGCAAATTGCGGAACTTCTATGTAAGTGTGATCATAGTCTGTGACCCATTCATACTTCTAATAGTATCTTTCCTAGGCCTGCTTTATATTCACCATCGCCCCACATAGGCAAACCACGAAGGTTATTGTTTGAAGATGCGTTATAAAAGTCATTTCTCCACTGGGATATACCTTATTTTTCTATATATCTACCAACGCTTGTCACAAGGAGAGCCTGTCCGGATTGTGTGCGCAAGCTAAGCCGTGGCTTGTTCAAAGTCAGGTAGTGTCGAAATGCTTGTAAGGCTACCTGGCCGAGTAAAGGAAAGATGAAAAAAGGACCGACGCATTTTACTTCTTCCTGCCTCTCGGATCCACTCAGGTAACAAGTGATTACATCAAAATTTGAACATTCAGGATAGAGCTAGGACCTTTATTCACGGCCACACCTAGAAGACCAAACGCAAATCGTTGATAACGCGTACATTTATTTGGAGTAATCGATTCCGATTCCAGGCACCTGGCATATCAACTGCTCCTTCACATTTTCTTGTAGTCTCCCACAAAGTTCTCACCTGTTCCTCAAGCCACACCTTCTCCTTGCATGAGAGACCTTGTCCGCCGTGTACCATAGGCGAACGCACGCCTTTGAATCCCATACTATCCAGCTCCTCCCCGTCCTTCCCTAGGTTTTCCTGCGCAGCCTCCCTCCGGCTGCTGATCATCGCCTTCAATATCAATGTCAACGTGTGTTGTGCTTAGTACGGAGAGAACGTTAGTATGGTACCAAGTGTTTTTGTTTTTTTTTACTTATTTCTCGTTCATTGTCTTGTGCCTAGCTATATACGTAGGACCCCCCATGATGGACACTGCATGCGGTATCAGTACTTGTATCGTACCTTCGTGCCCGAAGGGCAAGAGGACGACGACTGATGAACCTGCGGATCAGTTGCTTTCCAGCTCCAGAGTCATTTTTCATCTCCTGATTCAGTCTTCATCATCCCATGAGGACGGCCTTGAGGAAGAATTCATTTTGACTAAATATCCAGCTTGTTCATCAACCGTCGCGTTCGGGACAACTTAAAAAGAATTCATCGCAATTGTCTCGGGGTATGATACATATGTATATAGATAATAGTGTACACAAGTGTCATGCATGATGGTAGTGTCGCAATGAATGAATGATTAGTGAGCAGATACTTTTAGTATTCCAATCATGGCGTCTAGAAAAATATTGCGCCTTCTGCTAGTTATGCTCTAGTGTTGCCGGGTCCGTGTGATAATCAAGCAGTGAACACATCTTCATAGTAGTGTGATCAAGGAGATGCTGCCCATGGTGAAACAGAATCATCGATCATGATCCCTCGTATCCGATTGCATACTGCGGCAGGGAATTGTCTTGACAAAAGTCAGTTTCAACCATACGAACAAGGGGATATGGATGTACCTTTCCTGTAGCCGTGCCAGCAGTGCGACCGCTTTGTCGCGATAACCATTACCTAGCTCTGCGCGGAACATAGCTTCCCACGTAGATGGCTGAAAAGCAGGGTGAATTCTCATCCATATGTATTTGCTGTAATACTCACCTCGCGGTATGACAGTGATGGCGATGGGGACGTACGCTGATTGGAGCCTTCATGAGGGACATGGTTACCCGAGGCTGCGACGCCGCTAGGGGGGTCCACCAAATTCTCAAATATTCTCCGAGCTTCTTCAATGTCCCCGGCAGCAGCATAGCCCTTGATCAAGAGGTTGGCGATGTACGCCGTCATATGTACACCAGACGACTTCAACTTCTCCATGTAAGTGGGTGCAAGAGCCATCTGCTTGTTGGTGACGAGGACATTGATGAGGGATTCATAGGCAACAGCATCAGGTGCTGGAATAGAGTCGAATGTACTGATCGCCTTCTCCAAGTCCTTCTTCACACAACCGTATGCGTTGATAAGGGCGGCCCAATGGCTGCCTTGGAGCACCACCGACCTGTTGTTTCGGAGGAGCTCGAACACGCCTTCCATAGCGCCGACGTCGACGGGTTCGATAGTTCCATATGCATCGATGAGCAACTGAAACGCACATTAAAGATGGATAGATAATACAATTGGATAACATACCTTGTACGTGTGGGCAGAAGGCTTGACACCAGCGAGAAGAAGCTGATCGTAATAATGGAGCACCCTCTCACGATCAGGCTTTGTGTGCGCGTACAGTTGCATCATCATATTGTAGGGTGGGATGCGAGGCTTGAAGTTGGGTTGCGAAGACATCTCCAAGAACAACTGCTCAGCAGACTGAGCATCACCGACACGAGCGCAAGCGGCAATGACGGCGCCGTATGTGATCGAGGATGGACGGACACCAGGCGTAGCCTTCATCTGCTGGAACAACTCGAGTGCGAAGTCAGCCTTGCGCGCTTTAGCCAGCTTGGAGATGATCGTATTGTATAAGTAGACATTTGGTGTGCATCCAAGCATCTGCGCCTGACTGAAGAGAGCCATGGCGTTGGAGGTGTCATCTGTGGTGTCCTTGACACACTCTATGAGCGAGCCATATGCGTCAGGAGAAGGAATTCCGCCGTTGGACGTAATGCGATCTCGGTGCTGGAATGCGGCTTCCATGTCTCCGGCATGTGCGCATGCGATGATCATCTGGTCTTCAATTTGGAACCACGCCTGAGATTGCCACTGCTTGTTATCGATCGAGGATAGTACGATTTGCGCGATATCATACAGGCTGTGCACCTTGTCGAAATCACCGACACGTCCGAAGCCATTGATGAGACGCCCGAGGGTAGAGGGGTGAACGTACTTGCTGTTGGCAATCCCGTCTTGGAGGCGGCGGAAGGCTTCATGGATTGTCACGGTTGGGCGCGATGGGAACCACTCATCGACGTAGCGGCTGAGCGTACCATCGACAACGACATCCTTGATGGGAGGATACATTTGCATCACAGGGTTAGGCGACAAGTTGCGCGACTCGCTGGGTTTTTCGAGTACGATACGGAAGTCGGATGACACCTTTCCAAAGAATTCATCCCGCTGCTCCTTCGAGTAACCAGCATATAGCGCATCCGAAAGATTGGAGATGAGGCTTGCTTTCAATTTAGATAACTGGAGGTTTTGCTTTGAAAGCGCAGTGAGAAGGGGGATAAGGCCCTTGTACGCATAGTTTTTGATTGTGACGATCTGCTCCATATCGGTCTCTGCTGAAAGAATGGCGAGGGCACTGGACAGGAGTGCTTCGTGTTCACGGAGGCCAATACCAAATTGCGACATGTCACCGCGGTTGCAAGTCGACATGTAGGTGTGTAGGTAAAGGACTGCCAACTCTTTGCTCAGAGAGACATTTACATTGTTCGCTAGTCGGATAAGCCTAAGCACATCCTTAAAAGCTGGCGTACTCTTCTTAGCTCCGGATTTATTGATAGTCCCAGATTGGAGGTGGTTGACATTGGCTTCGAGAACAAGGGTATGGTCTAGACGGCGCACTTCGAGGCCGTCGCGAGGGGCACACTCAACAAGAATGTCGTAGAGCCGATTGAGATCTGCGATCATGCCCTCCTGAGCGAGGAAGTCAAGCATCACAACCCATGCAAGCTGGTCAGGGCGAGGGGGAACAAGGGAAGATTCGTGTGGGTGACGGGCTGCTTCACCCTGCTGGAGCAGGCGGTCAAACCAGGACAAAGCACTTGAAACGTCTCCCGAGTAGCAGAACCCAGCAATGATGGACGAGAACGTGGACGAAGAGGGCGAAGGAACGTCCGGCGAGAGTTCAGCGGGGTTGACGTTACTGTCCATCATGGTTTCCAGGAGGCGGAGAGCGCCTGCAGGCTGGCCACCACGGAAGTAAGCTTCGATCATTTTGTTCCAGACAAGAAGTTGTCCCCGAGTAATCGAGCTGGCTACCGCTGCTTCAGGAGCGGTGGAAAAATCAAGCCCTTTGACGCGGCCTGCCTTGCTGGCTTCCCTGAACTCCTGGAAGACCTCCTTAGCGCCCTGCAGGTCATTTGCATTGGCGTATACAGAAAGTAGATTCAAGAAGACTTGAGGGCCAGGGAGGAAATCAGTGCGCGATTCCAGCTGCGCAAATACGCGAATGGCAGCATCGATGTCAGCTTGGAATGCACATGAGCGGAGAAGATTGTTGTAGACCCCGAGGGGGAACTTGTTGCGTGCGCCAATGTTCAACGCTGCGTCAAACATAGACATGGCAGAGGCAAAGTTGTTCTCTGCCTTGAGTTGCTCGATGCGTTTCTCATCTGCTTCATCCATGGCGACCTCCTGGCGACCAAGAAGCTTGCGGCGCTTGACGCGACCATCAAGACCTCCAATAGACTTGTGGACCTCGTAATCGCGCTCGGTAAGAGCGAGAATAAGGGAGATGTAAGTGCGAACATTTGGCGCAAGGGAACGTCGGATCATGTCGTTGAATGTCTCGAGCAAGAGTGTAAGGGGTTCACCGGGGCGACGAGTATCGTGGAGACCAGATAAGGCCATGTTGAACTCTGAAACCATGGGGTTCTTATGAGTTGTGCGGAGGATGTGAACCTCGTGGATGACACTAGCACCATCACCAGACCGAGCTGCCCGACGAAGAGACTGATACATTTCGGAAACCTTGCCACTCTCATCGTCTGCGGTTGGGTCTGTCACTGACTGCGGGGCTGCGGAATCGGTGGGTATGGATTTGCCAGATCCTGAAGGGACCGGAGGCGGGGGTAAATCATCAATGGAACTGGATGCACTCAGTGAAGCTGTAGAGTTACGCCGTGTAAGGGGAGGCCGCGAAGAATCAGAGGGAGAGTCGTCGAGCGCTTCACCGGATGCTGTAAACGTGTGTTTCGAGCGAACGTGTAATTGGACGGTGTGCAAGACGCCTAAAGACTCTTTTTGTCCATGCTCATGCTCACTGAGTGAGCCAAGAGAGAGACTGTGCCGACGGGTGATGACACGCTTGGAAGAGCGGGGCTCGACGCGCTTGGGAACGATTTCGTCGCGCTCATCGCTCTGTTCAGCGTTGCCATCATGTGAGGTAGACGCATTTGCTTGTGTCACAGCGCGCCCGGCTCCCTGTAAAATATCAGGATCATATCAGATATGTAGGTGCACTGCAAACTTACCGTATACCCGTTATAGAACCGACTACCTGCATTGAACTTTGCACCGCCCGGGCCAGCACCATTGCTGCCCCAGCTTGAGCTACCGGCGCCAGTCCATGTTGTAGGCGCGCTTGGTGCAGATGACTGAAGTTGGAGTACGTTACGGAGGGTATAACCTGTCTGGTTCTGGACGGCGGCTACTGCACGAGAAGTGTGCAAAAAGATGTGATTAGCGACCTTGGGGAGCATGGTCGCGATTGCGAGCCAGTGCTAAATATCGCACGATTTACGCCTGGTGGTCGTCGATGGCGACGAGCAAAGGAGTTGTTAGCACTTGGCTGGGAAACGTGGAACCAATGGATTCGCGACGATCCAATAAAAGTGAAAATTGCTACTCGGGTAATCTCGGGTTGGATGCACGCCGCGATCTGCCGTGACTACATCATGCCGAGCATAGACGCAAGTCACAGGCTCACAGCAGTGACGCGCGTAACGCGCCGTATCTATCGCACAGCATGTCGCTAGTATGTACAGGCAACTAGATATTTCACCTATGTTTCGGCCTCATCGCACGACACGCCAGTCCTGGGACAGAATCTCTGCCCAAGTGTATGTCTCATCCTCTTCTTCAGCTTCTGTCACATCTGTTCCACCGAACGAAATTTGAGCAGGCCGCTGTAAAGTGGACGTGGTGACATGTGTGGAAGATAGAGACATCACGCGGGCGACTTTGATCAGCATCTCGGGCGTCCACGTCATAGGGTTGATGGCAAGACCCTGTGTGCTCCTATGAGCATTCCTGAGCACTTTTACTGATAAGAGAAGCCCACCTTGTATGCAACGACGTTGTCTACCTTCACTTGTGACGTGCTAGTTAGTTTTGGAAGTAAGTCCCACTGCTGCTCCGCACGAAGATGAAGGGCTTCGCCTGGGTTTGTCATCGGTACTTCAGCCAAACCGTAATCGAGAGTCAAATCGGCAGTGCACGATTCATTGTCGTAGGAAGCCGTGACAAGCTCCTCTTTCGATCTCCGTTTCTTCTTCGATCGCTGACCTTCCTCTACATCTACACTCGTTACGAATATATTCGACGGCAAGCCATCCCGTTCCGAAGGAGGAATCAGCCTTGCGTGCTTGACGGGAAGCACTGCAACCTTTTCTGAATTTGAAGTTCCAGCAGGTGCAAGCTTATCCCGAGGATCAGCTTGTGCGGGGGCGTTTTCGAGCTCAGCAAACACGATCTTTGGAGGGAGGGGCTTGTCCATAAGCTGGCGGAAATTCTTTTTCTTATTTTTGTTCCGCAGTGACACCATCATCACGTTGGGCTCGGGCTCTGCGTCAGCAACATAAACTTCAGAGGAGGTGCGGGTTAAAGAGTTTTGCTGAATGGGAAGGGGTAGGACGGCATTAGCACCGGATGTGGGTGCTAAAGGTTCGTCAGGGGGTTCATTGTGCTCCGCCACACGTTTTCGCCGTCTGCGGAGATTGCGATTGCGGGTGGAAGGCTTACCGTAACCCGGAGGGACAAATGAGATGCTAGAGGATCTGCGTGAGCGACGAAAAGAGTTGAACAGTTCTCGTACTTGTCTTGCAGAGTTTTTGATTGTGTAGTTGCGGTCGCGCGCTTCCCTGGGGGCTGCCGTGGGGGTTTGGGGGCATCCGTGTCTGAATCAGAGTCCGAGTCTGAGGAACTGGATGAGCTGGATGAGTCGTCTGATGAGTCAGAACTCGAGCATGAACTGGACGAAGGTTCCGAGGACGTAGATGCACGGCGTTTACGCTTCTGAGTGGCAGGCAAGGGTACCCTGTTACTCGACAGACTAGGTCGGGATGTTGCTGCTGCGCGTTTAATGCTGTTAAGGACATAAGCTCACTGAAGTAATGGCGCACTTTCATGCTCACCAAACAGCGTCCCCGTCGCGTAAAATCGATATAGGACTTTCGTCCAGAAGGTCATACTCGTCCATCACGAGAGTAATGTTATCGGCTTGCATACCAATGGGCAGCCGTGCACATAGCGCGCATTTGAGTTGCGCGATTGTGTGGGCCTCATCGTCTAGAGCAAACCATGCTTTGAACGGTCCTAACGGATGAATTGTCGATATTTTGAGACGCATCAGTTTAGACACTGAACGTTCGTTGAACGTTTGATAATGTGCAAGTAGGAGACTCTTAATTGATCCATGTCAAGGTAGATGTCCCACGGGTGTATTTACTTTATGCACCTTATAAGCCACGTCGACTTTCATCCAAACTCGTTTCTTTCTATTGCTTTTTGCACGGACTGGCAATTAACCGTTTGTCGCTAATCTGCAGCGATGGCGAACTATCACTATGATGAGGCAGGCAATATGGCCGCCTACTTCGTCATTTCTGTCCTTGTTATTATTCTGCTGCCTGTTACATTCTCGTCACTTGCAAGCGTGTCTTCCAGTGAGCATGTTTCTCTGCCCTTGCGAATTTGACTAAAATTTATCCAGAACGCCCAGAGCTGGATAGCGGGTGCCAATGTACACCCTGTGTGCAGCGTAGAGCTGACGTGAGGAGACACCAGCGTGGCTCCCTGCTCCGACCAAAGTTTACAAGAAAGTGAGATATTTGCGCGGTTCTGAATGCCACTCACACTCTACAAGGGCACTATTAATCACCGTTGGCTGGGCTGCTGTTGCGTTCCTCTCGTTCAAAGCTGCACACACAGAAGTAGAAAACAAGGTCTATAATCCATTCGAGATCCTTGAAATCAGCACGGTATGTATAACTCGATATAACCACTCTTCGGTTGCTCATATCATGCAAGGGAGCAACGGAGAAGGATATCAAGTCGCGTTTCAAGCAACTATCACGATTATAGTACGTGTCTGATTCCTTATGTTGTGCATGAAGCATACAAACTCATCATTCTCAGTCATCCCGATAAAGTCAAAGCAACCATCAATGAGACACTAGAGGACATCGCCAACCGTTTTGTGGACATTACCAAGGCGTACAAGTCGTACGTCGTATGTCGAGTTCGTAGCCAGGTGTGATCCAACTAACACCATTTCAAGGTTAACAGACGAAACCATTCGCCGCAACTGGGAACTTTTCGGGCATCCTGATGGCCGACAAGAAGTCTCGATGGGTATTGCATTGCCAAAGTGGGTTATTGAAGGCAAAAACAATATCTGGGTTCTCGGTGTATATGGCATTCTCTTCGGTGGCGCACTCCCCACGCTTGTAGTATGTCCTCCGCCATCACCTTACCTTGATAGGTCCTTACTCAGCATAGGGCCGCTGGTGGTTTGGTAACCGCCAAAAAACAAAAGATGGGATTAATGCAAAGACCGCCTCAGCGTTCTTCAAGGCGCTCACGGACAACAGCGGCATGAAGGAGGTCATTGGTGCTTTGGGACAGGCATACCGCTGGGAGACCACGTGGGCAGGCACTGCAGTGGGCTTAGAGGAGCTTGAGGAACAGATCGATGAAAAAATGGGCGATCAATGGAGGGAGGTAAAGGATCTCGTAGCTCCTGGTGGAAAATGTGAAGGGACCGAGCAGCGGGCCTTGGTTCTGCTGTACGCGCACTTCCTGAGGTTAAAGATTAGCGATGAGGCGCTCAAGCAGGGTGAGTTTGACTTTCGGGATGGTATGACGTTTCTGATCGTTTGCGCGTCCAGAACAAGCCAGGTTATTGTTGCAGGCCCCAATGTTACTCAACGCACTGCTTGGAATCTCGGCTGCACGGAGTTGGTTGTCACCCACCTTGATGGTGATGCGTCTGCACGCCTACGTCACGCAAGCTCTTCTCCCTGGAAAAACTATTGCACCACAAGCTCAATTACCTGGCTTCGATGGCAATGCTGATGCATCAGAAGGGAAAGACCTTGCCTCGTTCATATTGCGCCTGGAGGACGAGGGAGACATTCGGAAAACGGAAGCACGAAAGGCTCTCGAGGGCTGGAGTCGGTTGGATGTTGTGGATATGTCTTTCAAGGGTTTGTTCTCCATTGTGATCATCAACTCAGTACTTATTTCAATTCAGTTATTGGTGAACGCTTGGTCACACCGTCATCCATCGTTTTCCTCCTTGTTAAACTGCGTCTTCGCCGGCCACTTCAAAGCGATGCACCTTCGTCTGTTTCTGAAAAATCTGCAAAGGCCATCCGGGAGGACAAGGAGAAAGACGACAAATTCTTGAACAGCCGGAGGGATGCTGAGGATATCGAGGTGGCCACACCTGCGTGGGCTCACGCACCTCATTGGCCAGGGGTCTATATTTTTCTTTGGTGCCATCTCTGCATGTCTGACTGGAACATTCACAGCTGCGCAAGCCAGGCTGGTGGCTTGTCCTTGCCGATGACAAGTCGAATAGAATTGTTGTTCCCCCAATGAAGATCTCAGACGTGCCCGCGTCGAGCCCCGGGAAGGAACGTGACTATCGCTCCTACAAGTTACAGTTCCAGGCTCCCCCCAACGTGGGCTTGTTCACTTGGAAGGTGTACCTGGTAAGCGACACGCTCGTGGGTGAGGAGTCGTGCCAGGACATTTCGGCGAGTTTCCTGTTAAAATTTGCAGTAGTGCGATGACTGATATAGCACGTAGCTCAAAATTGATGACATATCTGCACTCAATGCAGAAGAGCAAACAGCGGAAGATGAGATTTCTGATCCTGAGGAGGATTCGTTGGCTGGTCAGATGGCTGCAATGCGCGGAGGAACTGTGAAGCGTACAGCCGCGCCTGAGGATAGCGAGGACGAGAGTTCGACTGACGAGGAGCAGCATGATGATGATAGTTCAGATAGCGACTAGGTGTTGCATGGCTTGTCTAATTAGATTACACATCTTGGTATTTTATCTGCCTCCCCTCTTCACGGTAGTAAAGCCATCCTCGTCAACGTCTGGCACCTCCTTTGCACGGTCGAGCAGCTGTGGAACAACCTCCTTCCCGAAATCTTCGCTGTCGCTTCCACTCTCATCCTCGTTATCACCGTCGCTATCTTCCCAATCACTTGCACTCCCTGCATCAACTTCATATTGTGGCATTTTTCCTTTCGTCCGATCCGCTTGCATCTCCAAGTCCTTGACATATCCATCTTTGCCCTCCTTCGCATCGTTCCACAAACGCACAACATCTCTAGCAATGTCGAACGCACTTCCATCCTCGAGCGCAACCTCAAATTCATCATCCATGATCTGGAGCAGCATCGTTTCTATGTATTCGGTGTCAGGCTCGGGGAGCGTGTGTGACGGATGCATGGAAGCTGATTGATAGGAATCGAAAGCCGTCAATGAAGCAGATGCTGGTGGAAGGGATGCTTCAAATTCATCTGTGATGACACCCGCTAACCACCGCTGTTTTTGTGCGCTTTGCGGACCTCCCCAATTTTGGTGCACTGCGACGCGAAGAGCTGGCCATAGCGCGAGGCGGGCTAGTAGGCCACGCGCGAATAAGACTGATATAGGTAATGCATCTGAAGCCATCGCAAAGGTGAAAGATAAGTAGGATCGCTTAGTCAGCGATCTGTATGGATGAAGTGACCAAGTCAGGCATGCCCAGTGCCACATCAGTGGCAGGTCGAACCGGCCTCCTGGAGAGACTCACCTGTTCATGGCAGGGTAATGCATAATAATGGTTGATTAGATACAAGCCGTTGATGCTCGTCCCTCGTCATAACGCATAATGCCCTCCAGGCCGCCAGTATGCATAATGTCTTATCTAAGTCTTCCTATGTTTCTGAATCTTCTGAGCTAGATCTGATCTCGATATTTGAGGCTGCCGATTTCTCCGGATCTAGGAGAAACACCAAATTTGATTTGACATCATGATATCCATACATGGAACTACAGTACTGGCGTGCCAACAGCGGGAGACGCCAAACCTACAACTGTGCCTCTGCAGTCGTGGAGGACTCTATCATGCCCCACATGTCATTGAAGGCTATCTGTAACTTTCTCCGAAGACATGCTTGGCGTTTGGCATAACCTTTGATGCCCACCCGTTCTTCGCCCTGCCTGCTCATCCCACCATGTAGCATGCCACGAAAGGAATTCTCTGACACGCCGCATCTCCTCCAGTGAAACTGTACCTCCTCCGTCCAGCGGTTCGCACGTGCTCTGGCTTTACACCACTCAGATGCCTGTGTAATGGCTAATAAACGTTAGTAGAGTCTTATAAATGAATATTGATGACTTACTTGCTGTCGTCGGGCTGAAAGGGTTTGTTGCTGACATGTCCGCTTCCCACTTTTCGACTCCTTGTTTCCACATTGCGACTTCCTCTGTACGCTCGGTAAATTATTCATCATACAAAGTGGGCAGAGCCATCTAATCCAAAGCCTTTCCGCGTGCTCTTCTCGTGCAAATCTAAGGATGCAGAGGCCGTGCATGGAAGAGAAGATGACGGATATCACTGTGCGGCGGGTGCACCATGATGATCAATTGGAGTGAGTGGGATCGGTTGGGGGATCTGGTGGGGTTGATCAGTGGACATAGCTCGTACTTGAGTCAGAGCCTGACTGCAACCCTCACAGCCGAGAACCACTGCATACTTGTAGCATACTGATAGTATACTCGTGGCATACCCGAAGTATGCTGATGAGACTGGTTGGAATCATATGAGTGCGATAAAAGTTGGGTCGTACCTCCCGTGCATCGCTATGAGCAATGCAGAACGCCTAGTCTGGCACTTGAACAGCGTGCTTAAAAATTGTGGGATGTGCTAGGAGTGGGGGGAGAACGCTGTGAGAGTGAATGCTGACTCGGAATATAGCTGAATTGTCGACGCAGCACGACGCCGATGGCGAGAAATTAACTTGAACAACAGATACTTCACGTACCTCTGGAAGGTGCTTCAGCACAAATTCGTTGCTCATGACCTACACTTTCAAAAGCCTCTGCAGCTGAACCTTCCTTAAATATCGTCCCCGCATCCTCAAGCCATGCATGTGGCACGAGCGTCCTCCGAGCATCGTCTCCTAAGTCCTGGCCAAACAGCACTTCCCGAGTAAATCCGCATGTTTTTACGAGCGCAAATTATACAAGTGTACTCTGGAAGCGCGAGCTTTGGGAACTTGGCAATGACATTGTAGGTCTGTGATCCGAAAACATCGAGCAGGTAGTCATTTAAATTTTAGCCACGTGACCTCATATTTTGATTTTGCACTGATGACACTTGCTGTATCTTAGACCACGACAAACTTGTACCATAGCGCTACCCGTCAGGGACAATCGATACCACACAACCATGTCAGACTGGGGTAAAAACGAAATTCTGTTCAATTCTATCTACTACAACGCTCACCACGATCAAGCACAGAATCCGATGATGCTCCTGCTCCTGTTGCGCCATCGATCGCGACCAAGAAACCCGTAAAGAGTAAATGGGAGGGTGAAGACGAAGAAGAATCGTCTCCAGCCGTACGTCGTTACCCTCTCCTCCCTTATTCATCTCACCGATCTTACTAGAGCGACTGGGACGCATCCTCAGACGAATCCTCAGACGACGATAAACCAGCAGCAGCACCCGTAGCACCCCCCAAAAAGAAGGGCACAGTGAAACAAAAGATAGCAGAGAAAGAAGCTGCGAAAGCTGCGCGAGGGGCCGATGATGATTTGGAGTATGACGAAGACTCTGTTCTTGATCCGCGCGAGAAGGCGAGGTTGGATAGAGAGCGGGAGATTAAAGCTGATTTGGATAATGCTGCTGCGCTGTTTGGTGCTGCTGGTCTCGGAGGTGGGTTTTGGGCTCGGGGTTGAACTTGGCTTTTGGTTTGGGGGCTTTGAGCTGATCCCCCCGCGCCTGTGTTTGCAGGCACCTCATCATCCGAGCTAGACGCGCTGATCTCCGCCAATCCCCGCACAAAAGAGGATTTCCAGGATTTCTCAACAAGAATAATCGAGTTCATCGTTAAGCGACATCAGACCAAGCCTCTCTACGCGTCGTTCGTGGAGCATCACGTCCGAGAGCTCTGTCAGCCTTTGAAGGACGTGGAGATCAGGAAAGCTGCAAGTGGGCTTACAACGCTTGCTAATGAGAAGCAGAAAGAGCAGAGAGACAAGTCGGGTGGGAAGAAGAAAGTTAAAGCTGCTACGAAGCCTGTCCTAGGCTCGGCGAAAGTCGCGAATAAGTGAGTGTATTATCTTGATCAGTCGTTACGATCGCTGATTGCTTTTAGATTTGATACGGGGGTGTATGAAGAAGCGCTGGATGATTTCGGTACCAACCAAGATGATTTCATGTAGAATAGTACCATCGCATCTACTATATTACGTCTGAGTAGATTTTTTGTCTTTTTAGTATGAGCTGGTATATCAAAGCTCAGTCGTCTTCGTCCCCTTCGTTTTCGCTCGCTTCGTCATCGTTGACGAGGCCCACTAACCCTCCGCCCTCTTTTTCCTTCAGAACGCGTCCGGCTTCGCTGAGCTTCGAAGCAAATGCTCTTCGTGCGCCAGAGTTGGCGCCAACGTCCCATATCTGTAGTTTTGCTTTAGAGCCTGCTGCAGCGATCGTGAGGGGATCGTCTGGCGAAAACACCGCTGAAAAGACTTTGCCCTATAATCGCGAATCAGCACACGATTTTGATTGAGATGACAGAATTAAATGAAATACTGACCACTTCCATATCCCTCGACGCAACCATGCTCACAGCAGGCTTGCCCCCAGTGGTCTGGTCTACGTTCCACACTTTGACGAGTTTGTCTGTTCCTCCCGTGCATATACAACCCCGCAGCAATGGGCTGACGTCAAGAGCTGATACAGCGCCATCATGAGCAGAGAGCGTGAACCGTGCAGGCGAAGGAGATTTCATATCCGTAGGAAGCGCCCGAGCATCAAAGTTGAGTACGAGGCCATTTTCTAATGAGACCTAAAATCCCAGCAACAATGATCAGAACATCTGACGACGAATCAAGATCGACCCTCACATAGAACGCATGCGTTTCCCAAGGATCCCATCGCAAAGCCTCGACATCAGCACCAAGCACAGCCCCAACACCCGTATCCGGCGCCCTAGAATCAAACACCCGAACCGTCCTATCATAACTTCCAGACAAAAGCACCGTCGGTTCTTTCTCGTTCCATTGCACAGCTTGCACCTTATCCTTGTGCACCCCAAAGCTCCTTATCGCACCCTCCCCATCCACAATCGGACGAGACAAATCCCATAGTTTCACTGTACGATCCGCAGACGCGCTCGCTAGCATGTGTCGATGGGTGCGGTTCCATGAGAGCCCGAGGACAGCGTCGACGTGGTATGTGTCTGACGAAGGACGGTGTTTTGTCTTTTTGCGCTTCTTTTTACCTGTGCCCGCTGGGACGGGTACGTGTGCGGCCGTTTTGTCAGGTCTGCCGAGGATCATGTCGGGGTACATGCTTTCCATGACGTCTAGTGACCATATTTCGATTTCAGGATCGAGCGTACCGACTGCGATGTAGTTTCCAAATTTTGGCGAGGTGTCGCTTTGCATTTCTGAGGATGTGGGTGGGAAGTCTAGCCATTCGAGGCAGAGGGGGAAGTTGGGGAGCATGAGGTCGTGGTGGACGTAGAGGTTGTCTTGGGATTCGTCGTAGACATAGATCTCGAGTTGGGAGACGTCGTCTTCGGT
Source organism: Suillus placidus (assembly GCA_016628565.1). Taxonomy (NCBI): domain Eukaryota; kingdom Fungi; phylum Basidiomycota; class Agaricomycetes; order Boletales; family Suillaceae; genus Suillus; species Suillus placidus. The sequence continues at coordinate 111,463 of JABBWD010000095.1, forward strand.
TTTTGCGGTGACTAGGAGGTTGTCTGTTGGGAGGACCTCGAGTTCTGAACGCTCGTCATCTTCAGCATCCTGTACGGTGTTAGATGCAAGTATAAGAGAGACAAAGTAACCGCACGTCTTTGAGTGTGATATATGGATCGTCCTGGTTATCTCTATAAAATGTAAGTCCCTTAATATTGCTGAATGGGCCCACGCCTGCGAAACATCAGCATCACTGAATAGGCCGTGTCCACAGACATACCATCTTCTTTTACATCGTCCTCGTCATATTCATCCAAGTTATACTGTGCAAGATCATCCCCCTGTTCAGGCGCATCAGCCTGTACATCCCCATCCACCTCCATCGATGCATCCTCTTCGCTTTACAATGCCATCAGCAAACATCACAAGGAGCAAAAACAAAATCACGCACTCGACCCATGCATCTTCATCACCATCCTCATTCGCATCATCCGCCTCAGCACCTTCCGCGCCCTTGCCCATACTCTTGGCAGCATTATGCGCGCGCTCGAGCTCTATCCGGGCATCTTCGATCTCGATACGTGCGAGTGCACTGACGCGCTCGAGTTCCTTCTCATCAAGGACGTATTTGGAGGGCTGGTGGGCTGAAACACCGCGTTTTACCCTGGTATTTTGTTAGATATGCGGGGTGTGTGGGACGGGGATTTGGTTACCATGATACACAGGAGATGAGGTTGCTCATCGTTTGTGATGATGAGCAGCGAATTAATTTTTTTGTGATCGTGATCACGTGACATTTAGACTTGTAATATTCAATGCAGCGAATACTGAGTACTGAGTAGTCGATACTCATTGTATTTGCATTAGCTGTGTATGTATGTTTCAAACTAAACAAAGCGCGAAGCCTTTTCAAGCCACAAACTGAGCAAGAATCCCATCTAAGCACCTCTCGATCTTTATCATTTCCGTCTCGAAAAGTGCTGGTGTTGCTAAAGATTTCAAAACGAGTCGATTAAATCCAGAAGCCTTATTGTTGTTGGACATATATCGCTACATATGTGTCTCCGTCTCCTAGACTCTCGCTGGAGCTCAGCGCTCAGCGACCGTCTGGTCTTGGTTCTGATAATCACAAATGTCAGGTCAAGTCATACTTCGTTGAAAAATCAATACTCACGTGACCATTGTACGCTCAAGATTAGATTATCATAACCTTTGCCGTTTAGTTTTTCCATTGCCCGCTGCGCAATAGCGCGCTCCTCAAATGACACAAATGCGAAGCCTTTGCCAATACCCGTCTCTCGGTCACGGCCGACGTAAACCCTCGCTACACGCCCGAACGTACCGAAAAGCTCACGAAGATCGGATTCTTGCGTGTCTTCAGAGATATTGGTGACACGGAGTGTGGGGAGGTCTTCGCGAGAGCCGCCTGGGCGTCCCATGGATTCACCAGGACGAGAAGCGCCACCACGCATTGACGGTGGTACATATTTGCCGCCAGTGGCCCCGCTGGCTGCAGGAGCAGGTACGTCGGCCGCGTCATCAGTAGGTGGTAGGTCTGTCCGTGTCCGTGTCAACAAGATCGAGCATGAAGTGAATATGACATGCTGCGGAAAAGTACGAACCAGCAGTTTCGAGACCAGCGAGAGAGTCCTTATATGGGCACTTGGCGGTGAAGTGATCGCCTTTGCAAAGACGGCAGATAACCTTGCCTGCACCGGCCTTTGCAAGTTCTGTTTTGATATTTTGCTCAGGCGTTACCTCCGGCTCAGAGGACTTTCATGACTGTCAGTGTGATCTAAGAACAGATGAACATTATAAACAAACCTTGTTTCCTGCACTAATTTTCAAAGCCACATTCTCTCCTACTGTGGTCGTTGCTCGATCTGGCCCTTCCTTGTTCCCTCGTTCCTTGCCAAACTTGGCCCATTTCTTGCGTTCAGCAACTGTGTGCTCGACGACGGATTTTTGAAGCGTACGTTTTATTTTACGGATTATCTTGGAGAAAATAATCAGTACACGGGGATGAAAGAAACGCCGACATGGCAGATGACACAGATGAGACATGGCATGCGGCAGTGGACATACGCACCTTGACCTTCTTTCCCTCATCATTTATAGCATACTCGGTGGTGACACGGATTCCATTCTCATCCACATAATCCTCAATCTTTGGTTGATCTACTTGAGAACGTTAGACTGCGATGTGATTGTGGACGCGAGGGTGAGTATTCACCAAGCTCGTCAACGTCATCTGCCCAGGAAGTTTTTGGTATACTGTGAAAATTTGTAAACTCGACAGCCCGAACCCTGGAAACTCCAAACCTACCTTGCTGCCGCCATGTTATCAGTGAATAAGTATACCGCCAGTATGGAATTTACAGAATCATGGTGGCAGTGCTGTCCACGTGATCAGAATTTTGCAGCCTCATCCACTAGAACATTACCAGTGAGTCCACATCGCCCTCGACGTCCCCAAGCTCACGACATAATCGCCTTCTTCAATGGTAAGTTTTTGTCTTTCCCATGTTATAGTCAGAATCCGCCGCAGGATCGTTTCGAAATACCAACAATCCGAGTCCAAAAGGTGGATTGACAACCCGCACTTTGGATGTAGTACCTCTATCATCACAACCGCTAACGCGTTCTTCCCTTTGCGATGTGCAGGCCTCCGCAGAACTTGCCGCGACTTACGCCGCACTTATCCTCGCCGATGAGGGTATCGAAATTACCGTGCGTATCTTGCAGGTTTCACATCCATATTTCTCGTAGCTCAAGAGGCACATGCAGGCTGACAAAATACTCGCCTTGACTGAAGCCGCCTCGGTCGAGCTCGAGCCAATTGGGCAACTCTCCTTGCTAAGGCTTTGGAGGGAAAGAATGTGAAAGATCTGCTATCAAATGTCGGTGCTGGTGGAGGTGCACCGGCCGTCGGCGCACCCGTTGCTGCTGCCGCTGGTGGTGCCGCTGCCGTCGAAGCACCAAAAGAAGAAGAGAAGAAGGAGGAAGCAAAAGAGGAGTCAGACGATGACATGGTACACGCTCAAATCACCTTTTCTAGTCACCACGGGGTGCTGATGCTTGTTCACAGGGCTTCGGGTTGTTCGACTAATCTGCAGTTTTCCTTTATTACGTTATTCATCCACTGCATACGCCACATGGGTTCGCTCTCTACATCCTGCGTTGTATTCCTCATGTCATCTTGTGCTACGCACTGAATTCAACACCTGAAACCCATCTGGATGACTGTTTAAGAACGATGAGAACTGATCTAAACCTCATCTCGCAGTTGTTCTGCAGTGTCCGTTAAAATATTTGTTGTCTGCACAATACGTCATTCCAGCCCGAAGCTGTAGGGAGCTACTTCCTCTAATAGCGAGGTGGCGCGCTGTTTATTAGCTGAGATAATTTTGTGGATTCCTCCTCGGTAGTCATGCTTCTTTTTGCTTCCCTTCGCGCCGCAGATGTCCGTAATAACCATGCAAGGTTCTCGTATACAACAAAAGTGACGCAAGTTCCAGGAAGAACGCGCACAAGGTTCGCCCCCATCCCACGATAGAGCCCACGAATCCCTTCGCCTTGCCAAGTGCGTTTGATTGTGGTCGATATGTCGGGGTATAAGTGAGTGGTGGCGTTGTTCTAAAATGGGGATGACGACGTGATGCAGCATACAAGAATCTTCTCACCTGTATTCGAGAGCGAATGACTTGGTATGGATAAGTAAGCGCAAGAGCCCAGAGCTTGCTCGCACCAGACATGAATGTGTAAGACGTGTTTGACTGGCCAATATCTCAAACGTGAGGTAAAGAAAAGGGTGATGAACTCACGAGCTTATCGTCCTCCGGTCCCATTACCTTTCCGGCCTTTGCAAACCGTTTTCGCTTTTGTTCGAAACCCCATCGTTTCATCTCTTCGTATGCCATGAACTGCACCGCGCCGTTGCTCACACCGACCAACGCCAAACTAGTCCCTTTCCACAGGCCGGAGAAGCCCTCTTGCCCCCATATTGAAGCAAGGCCGTCTAATGCGATAGTGTAATTAACAAACCAAAGCGAAAGTAGCAAGGCGAGCGTACCGAAGAGGCCACGATATGACGTTGGTGAATCGGCACGCGTCGTAAACATACGCACTTTCACAACCCATATAGGGTTGGTCATTATGGCTGTGACCGCGCCTAATAAAATCCAAGTTGAGAAACCATTATAAAAACAAAAGGAAATGGAAGGGCGAACTCGCTTGAGCGGAACAAAGCAGGTATGCTCCAGGGGACATCCTATAAGTCGGATCATCTCCGGATGCACGCTTCTTCAGCATGTTGTAGCTGAAGCATATCAGTACCCTGCAATAAGAGTTCGAAGCTAATAAAATGCTACTCACAAAAGAAAGTAGAGTCCCCAACTCGAGGCGTTCCCGGCAATATTCGGTCCTACGCCTCGGTACAGGCCTTTCCACCCGTCACTTGCATGTATTTCACGCAAAGAGTTCCATATTGCTTTTCCGATCCCACCCTGTGGGTTTGTTGTAGCTACCTGTAGCTTGACTTTAAGAAGATCAAGAGGGTGCATGCATAGGACGGCGACGACGCCTGCTCCGAGGCCTGCTGCTGCATGGTCCTACGACCTTTAAGCAGAGATAAACAGCAAGTCGGGGATTAAAACATACTAGTGCAGTTGTCGGAAAGAAGCTTGACTGATGTGGAGACATGCAGCTGTGACCGCACCGTCAGCTGCTGAGATGACTTGAGAGTCGGACCACTGTCGGACTGACTCAAGCAATAAGCGAGCCAACGGACATAACCGGTAATTTATTGCTCGCTACAATGCACTAGCCTTTCTTTCCAACCAACTGCGTCATGCCCCGCACCTTTTGGTTATTTTCTTAATCGTGGCTTCAAGCCGGCGTCCGGTGCCCTCCTTCCGAATGTATGAACGGCCCCAGCGCCTTCACCGGCTCTCCACCATATGCCCAGCTCCAAAAGATCGAGAGCATGCCAGCCATAGCGAAGCCTTGCTCACTAGGACCGGAACCCGGATATCACCCCTTTCCCACTTCCAAAAATTATGATTTCTTCAGCCCACCATTCGTTCAGGCGCTGTGGCGGACTTTGTAATGCTACGGTAGAGATCACACATTATCTGCGACCGCAGTGCGGCGGTTTAAGCTACAGTATACCATTTTCGTACGTAAAGAAATTTCTACAAATCTGTAAGTAAAGCTGTGGACCAAATAAGACGCCTAGATTCCATGCTACGAGAATAGACTGGTGTCACAACCTCGAGCTGTACACCAAGAGACTGTAGTTGATAGCGGGCTTATCTGCTTCTGGAACCGCAACCTCTGAGAACTGATGTGGATGATGCATGATGGGTGACGAAAGGGTTGTCACCAAGCTCGTCTTCGTTGTGGGCACAATAGTGATACGACTCTCGTAAGCACCTGGCTTACATTTTGTTGCTTTTGTTAATGAAAATGACTGGACGGCCAGCCATCCAGAAACTATAGCACCTGCTGAAAGCTTGAAAGTTCAATTCTGCTCATCGACGATTATATGATGAATGGTTCACGTACAGTGAGTGCAGGGAACTGAGCTGCAAGTCTGCGGCGAACGCAACTTCTATTCCATGCGTCCAACTAATCCTTCGTCTCTCTTATTCTAGGCCCCAACACCTACTATACGCGAGCACTCCGCAACACCGATCGCGAGTGTAGGGTCCTTTCGGGTATTCTCGGGGTCAGATTTAAATTCTTCCCTCTCTTCAGCGCAACCCGTAAAGGCTTTGGTGCAGCAATCGAACAGAACACTGCGCGGGACACTATGAAGTTCTTCAGTGAACTTAGACGGCGGCCACCCAAATGCTAATTGCAAAGCCGTCCGTGGGCTGAAAAGTGACCTCCTCCTAGCGCCCTCGATCGTGGTAATTATCGTCATCACAGGGAGTATGCTGCTGCCCTGTAAAGCCTGCCTGCCCTGGATGATCCGCATCCAATTTGTATCTTGAAATTGTCCAATACATTGTCGAAGGGGTTGTATGCGATGTTTGATGGGGAGCACGGTCATGTCCAACTCGAGCACTAAGGAGTGAACATCTGCTGGATTCTCTTCTTGAACGGTGGCCAGTTTATGTTGCAGAGCATGCTGTCCTGGCCACTTGTCGTCATTGAACTCGGCTGCCTCAATTAATGCAATAAACGGCAGACTTGACCGAAGGTGCCTGCCAGCCTTGGCCATTCCTGCCATAACCGTTAGCAAGGGTATACATATATATATCGGTTCACACACCAATGCCCGCCTTGAGAATACTGCAATGCTTACGGTGCACAGTCGACCATGCTGCTCGCTGGCAAGATTTTGAGCAGTATTTCGTGGTCTGGCATCCAGCGCACTGTTGAAGTCTGGTGTTCGCACTGGTGCACTATAACCGGTATCAGCATAGAGAAAACTTGACATGGAGAAGTTCATACCCCAGGACCTCCACAGGTTCGTTCGTACTCTGGGCGTGTACACGGCGTTAACGTAGAGAGAATCCTCCAACGCTGTGAAAGGATCTCTTTAAAGGTCAACAGCGAGCTCCACAATGTTGGATCGTGCATGGAATGGACATAAAGGCGCTGAGAATCGATATATTGCATAGATATCGAGGCAATACGAACGACTCTCTCATAGATTAGCATCCCTCCCAACTGTCCAAAAATCCTGATGTCGTAATCCGACCACCTGGACTTGTCCAAGCGACTTTCCGAGGGGAATACACAATTCCGTAGGAGGACCTCCAGAAGACGACAACGAAGGGCATGGCAGGCAGTTTCAATGGGATTATTAGAACACGCCAGCACGAATGAGATGTACTGATGACCAATAGCCATAGCGGCCCGCTTTGTCGCAGTCTTTTGACAGAAGCTCTCACTGGTGAGATCCAGGTTAGGCTCTGTACCTGGACGTGTTCCTATGCCGGCCAGCATGTTGAGAACCGTGCGTATCGAGGAATGTGTGAGAAAGAGTTCGCGAATGACAGGGTCCGCCTGGCTTGTGGCAAACATGAAGATGAGCGTTTGCTTGCACGTCAATGAGAGAGTATTCAAAGGACTAATATCAAGGTCATGCTTGACCACGTCGCGGTCTCTCTGAGCTGCTCCCTTTCCTGCAAAACGTAGGCATTTTAGAGCAGCCAAAACCATAGGGGTCCTTCCTCCAGCGGCTTCGATGAGCGATGTCAAAGGCGGGAGAGGAGTGCTAGGATGCTCATAGTACACGCACGAGGTGACTACATGAGCCATGAATGCACGAAGCATGTTGAAGTCCTGACGCCAGTGGCGAAGATATGGATCAACAATGCAATCTTCGCGTTTGATATCCGATACCAAGTACCAGAGTTCCATGATGATTCGCTCAATCTCTGGCGTTGTCCGATAGAGATGTGCGACAACATCGGGAAGTACGCTGGCCACATAGATGAACCGTATTGAGGTGCTGGCAGCTTCCTGCGAAGTTACACCGTAGATCCTGTGTAGACGTGCAACTGGGTCATCCCGCGGGACGAGGAAATTATGGTAGAAAAATTGAACCCATGCAGATACCCCACTCCAATGTGAATGTAGAGCGTCGGACAGCTTCTGACGAAATTGGGGTGCACCGTGTAATTCCCCTTGATTCTCTCCGCATAGGCAACTAATGCCCATGATGGACACCTTAGCGAGCATAATTGAATGTGCAGAATCTGAAGTAATCTCATGGGGGACGAGCCTTGGATCGAGATGAACGAGAAATATTGGAATGAGGGTTTGAAGGTAAGGACGCAAATGACCAGAGAACTCTTTAGAAGAGATAGAGCGGTTGAGCGATTTGAGGGACGCAAGCGACGATAATGATCCTCGTTCAATTTGTTTGACTTGATTCTGGGGGCACAATAAGCACATCAGTAGTCACCAAGTAGACGACCAATTTTACTCACTTGAAGCCATGTTGGTAACGATTCCCACTGTGACATGATAGGAGAGATGGGGATAGGATGCTGATGCAGAGCCTTGAGGCTCTGGTGTACTTAAGAGGAGGCATCAAAGAGAATGATTGCCTCGAGGCTCCTGCGTGTTCCGCCTTGAGACGAATGATTGGGTGTCCAACTGCACTGCGGCCATGCATGAACCATCTGTGATGCGCGCATAAGTAGGCAGCTGTGGCGCATGTCGTTGGCTGCTTTATTTGGTGCTGTGCAATGTTCAACCACGCATGTATGTAATGCCGTAACTTATGGGTTGACGAAGGGATAACCCAAACTCGGGTGGTGTGAGTGCTTCGATTTCTGGCCTTGCGATCAGGCTTACCGACAATCACGCTGACCTCCTCCTGGTAAAATTCACATTTGAGTTCAAGAAAAGTGTCCATAAATCAATCTAGACGACCACCCTTGATGTACCTATGCCCGGACTGCAGATCTGTATCATCATCCAAAAGTTTCTTGATCGCCATAACGACCGCTGCCAAAAATCCAAGAATCAGCAGGACGGCTATGTACGGATGGGCGATGATGAAACCCTCAGTGCTTGTGAGACTTGAGTTGAAGACCTTTGTGTATGGAGCTGTGAGCGAGGGAGCTGATAACTTAGTAGTGACGCATACCCGAAGAAGGCGCTCCAGGATATTCTCCGAGTGCTTGGAACGTATTTTGTTGCCGTAAACTCCTTCAATAGCAGAGAATATGCTGATGGCGTTTAGCTGAATGGGGTGCCCAGTAGTATCCCTATCCCAGTAGACCAGGCGCTATCCAATTATTAGCTATAGTGCATAAAAAAATAGCAATTACAAATTACTTACATTATGATCAGCAACCACTACCTTCGGCTGGTCATTGACCTTCACACCGTACATACTCTTCATCCAACTTCCCCATTGATCGGCGTCCATCCATGTGAATACTACATCTTGTCTGCCAACATAGCTCTTGCGCAGGCGCCACTTCTTTGCGATATCGTTCAACTTCGACGAGACATCATTTTGGACGTTGTTGGGCGTTGCAGCGATCACAACGAGTGGGTTATGTGGAGCATTCATTACCTGTTGAAACATATCACGCGAGAGCTCGAGGGAGGTTGGGAGGCGGTTGGCAAAGAGCCAGGTGCTAAGTGTGTCAGAAATGGACGAGTTAAAGACTGAGGTAGGTTCCTTTGGGTCATTATCTTTAAATGCCAGGATAGTCCACGATTCTGTCGTTGGGATGTCGTAGCGAGTAAAGAGTTCCTTGGAGGATGATACAAATACCGGGGGCGACCCGAGGAGCAATTGAGAGTCTTTAGCGACCTTATTCTGAAACATCGTCAGTACCAAACAAGGCACATAACGCGGTGCACGCACGACAATATGTTCATTTGCTGAAGAAAGTAGGAGGACATACGCAACAGGATTCTCATGAACAACCTTGTCAAGATCATGAGCACTTATTGGTTGCATGGTCCTGTAGCAGACATCAAAATGCGCCTTATGACTCTAGAAGAGTTTTCCTTACGGAGATGCTGCCTTGTCAGCGAAAGCCACAAGTGGCTCATATTTTCTACTTCCTGAATACTCTGTCTTTGCGCCGTGAGAATAGTAGAACAGCATAGGATAGCCTGTGATCCCTTGGTTCGAGCATAGCGACTTGAACTCATCACAATTGACTTCTGCGATATTGAGCTTGTGCTGCATGCGACGAGCAACCTGTACCCATGCGGGAGCAAGTTTCTTGCAGTGTCCGCACCTAATATATGACTGTTAAAGCAAATCTCGGTCTATAATAGATGCAGCGTACCACGGCGCAAAGAACTTGACAAATGTAGGGGCCTGGGCCACAAAGCTGTCGAATGTCTCGATAGTTAGGGATACCACCTCTCCTAAAGGGTTGGATTCCGCCTGCGACACCTGAATCATCGAATTCTCATCTACAGGAACGATCCCAGCTGCCATTTCCTCCTGCTCAACCACAGTAGAGGACGACAAGGAATTTGCGGTAGGTTCAGCACGTGCGAGAAGAAAGTCTACAAGGATACCGAAGTCGCGATCTTTAGTGAAGGTCTCTATAAACTGCCCGTTCCGGTAGAGGTTCATTTGAGGGTATCCTGTAACACCATTCTCGGTGCACAAGTCTTCCACAATCGAGAAGGTTTGTTAGTGGCCCGGAAAACTTGGAGGGCTCGCTCACCTCCGTTCAACGCGCAATTCACCTGCGCCAGATGTATCCCTAGATCGGGTTTCTTTTCAAATTCGTCTACTACACGGTTCCATGTTGGCTCAAAGTTGCGACAATGCCGACAATAAGGGGAAAAATGTTCGATGAACCTACTTTCCTTGTTGAGGAAAAATAAGGCGCTCTATGAAAAGGACGCACCAGACACCATCTGCGATGGTCTGCTTGAAATCTTGAGGGGTCAGGACCTGTGAGCCTGCCGCCGGGGCGGCAGCGGCTTGAAGCACGAACCATGTTGTGAAAAGCGACAATGGCGAAGGTAACATAGTGAATCTCATGCCAGCATGGACTCCAGACTACTAATAGTAGTCCTAAGTCAAGAAATATTATGTATGACTTGATGATAGTTGAAAGCGAAGTTGTGGTGGGCGCTAAGCGCTTCGCTCATGATGGCAATGCAAGATAAGTATGTATTAGTATTTGGTTCTTGCTCACTGCCATGATCGATGGAGACATACTACTACTCTCAGTTCAATCATGCGGTCGTTCATGTCGCTTTATTCGATGATGTGACAAATGCTGCCGCTATCAGGTCTCGTATTGTTCAGGCCGCTAGAAATCTCGGTGTCGATGGCAACACCGAACGTGAAGCTGTCAACTTCGCCTTCATTGATGCACGGCTGGTAGGAATGTCGACCCCAACATTGATGCATTGTTACTGACTACGTGTCCCAGATATCAAGCTCACTTCACCTTCAGACAGCAATTTACCAGGCGCTTTTGTCAGAGGCGCAGGGCCAACTTCGGACTAAAACTGTCCACTCAGAGATACTATGGACAATGAACCCCACCAATAATGTACGCGTAGCCATCTGCTTGATAATTGGTCGATTTCACTCATTAAAAATGTCTTTAGATCACGGAAGCCATCCGACGATATGGGGTATCGGATGAGTCGACCACACTCGTTGTTGTCCGCGTAGACGTTTCAGATACCCCTGATCTACAGCGTCGCATGTGCGACATTGTCCAAGGGTGTATGGTTCCTTTTCAAGCGCTGGGTCAAATGACGGATTGGTCGATTATCAAAAAGGTATGTAGCAACAGATCAATGCGATATCAAGAATCTCATCTCCTTTTCAGCATTATAAATTGTACTCAGAGTCAGCCTTGAAAGAGGTACAAGGGAACCTGGATCGCGAGCGTTCCATCATCGACAATATCGTTGTAAGTTCGGTAGCAATGAAGAATGTCATGACATGAATTCGATCACTGGTGACATCCAGCAAGTCATCCATATCACCTATATAAACGATGATGTGAGGGACTGATATCGTTAATTTGACACGCCATGACGAAGTATGATGGCTGACAGTGGTTGACGATGCCGGCAGTATTGTCAACCTCCAAATTCTGGTTGACACATATATGCGCCTCCGTGTCTTTTGAACGCCCAGTGTACTGCTTTCATCTTGCCATCATCTTACTGCTTTACTATGGCCCCCACATCTACTCTCATGCTTTCTGCAGTGCATTCAACCACCGTCCTCTCGGGGCCTTTCGTCACTCCTTCGACCATTTCGCCCACTGGCATGACAGTCCTTACCTATGATCTTTGGAAAGGTGGCCTCGTGTGCTTCGCAGTCGCTATCGTTTCTGTGGTGGGATATTTCTACCGTCGTCGTCGCAAAGGCACTACGTCCGAGCCCAAGCTGCCCGGCCCTGCACTACCAGTCATTTTGCCCCACGATGGCTCAGTGCTTTGCTCGCCGTCCGATACGCCATACGATACATATCTAGCCTGCGATCGTTCAGTACTCCAGTTGGGAAATAATCAACTAGTTGACCATGTTGCGTCCACATGCAACTTTGACGTGGTATGTGGCTGCTCTCTTGTTGTCACGGCTTCAATTGAGGCTGACATTGTATGGTTCCAGATTCCCATGGTCCAAACTGGTACTGCGGTAACCAGCCAAATAACTGAGGATCAACTGCGTGTCGGCCAGTATGGGGAGGTAGACGTTACGGAGGCAGACTACGGCTGTGGAGTTCAGGTATGTAATATAACTCTTGCATCATCATCAACCATTTATATTTTGCCCGTAGCCTTTAGTCCCTACGATTGCTATAACTGTCGCTGACGAGGATTTCGTCAGTCCCTTGGTGTGTAACTCGGCCTCTTTTCGACATCGGTGGCTGACCGCGGTACTTATACAGTCTTTCCAGCGCGCTTTAGGTCTGTTTGACAAGAAAGAGGACGGATCCCAATATGAGAAATCTGATGATGATATCTCAATTTACTCTTCAGAATCGGCAGAGGCCACTCTTCATGATTTCCTGCTGTCAGAGACCGCCGTACCGCACATAGGCGTCCCCGAAATCACTTGCGAGTATCACATGACTGTCGTTGCATGCGAGTGGCCTGCCCGATCGTACAACTTTGACATTTCAGTCGTCGGTACAACGCTTCGGGGCGGTGCTTTCCTTACTCTACCGGGTTCTCTACCCTCTCCTTCGACCCTTCCTGCTGGACCACGTTCCCCTGATGACCGCAGACATGGTCTTGTCGAAATGTCCGACTTGGCTAGTGCACTCGCGATTAAGCTCGATCCTCCTCCCTCGGATAACGTTCTTCAGGCATTCGACATGTCTCCCGTCGCGCCCATTGTCCGTCGCCATGGCCAAGTGGATTTCAGCAAGTACGCGGATGTTCTTAACGCAGAAAGTGGCATCCCTTTGCGATGTCACCGTTCTCTTGCTGAAACGCATCTCTTCGGCGAAGAGCAGGACTATCAAGATATCAACTCCCGTCTGATGAATGATCTTCTGCAGTCTATCGACGAAGAAGTCGAATTTTACAACAGCTTCAGCTGTGATGAGTGCGACGGCACCTCTGACGACACTTGTCCAGCGAGGAAACACACTTCTCAAACTTGGGACTACTTAGACTTCGTCGAGTACGAGACTCGTTCTTTTCCCGTCCAAGAGGATGTCGACTTGCATCTGGAGCTAAATGACTGCAACGAGCAACCTTCTCCGACGCCTGACTATCCAGGCTCCCTAGCAGACGAAAAGGACATCTTTCGAGGTTTTTTCGAGGGCTGCGTGCTAAGCCCTATTTCCAAAGAGGGTGAGTACGGTGCCGACGACGAGCTCACATTGGATCTTTGGCAGCTCTCCGTGGACGAATCGGAAACATCTCTAAACCATGTCTCTAGTGGTACCTCAGAGTCCGCGATTCTCGACCTTATTCGACTTCTTGACGAACAGACTGATGACCCCCAACAGCCTGTCCATGATTCAATCCCAGAAGCCAACAGCGATGGCTTCGACCTCCTTCGGTTTGTCAATGAGGACTTACGGCTTTCTGCGGATGTCAAGTATTCAATTGTCGACTTCGACCGCGACGACGATTGCGACGACGAGAATTACCCTGGGTTTCTCGTGACCGCGTCCGACTCAAAGTCCTCGTTGTCGGAGACTGAAGATGAGTCTGTTGACGATTACGGCTCGACTCCCTCCCTGGCGTCCGTCTCGGATATAGACTCAGATGATGAAGAAGTTATCATCGCTCCGATGACAGGTCGGACCAACCCCTTTCTCCCTGGTTCTAACCACCGTCGCTCACCCGCTGGATGCTTCTTTGTCACCCCCATCACCCCGACTCAATCCGGCTACCTGATTGACGCACACTCGTGTATCGATGTCACTAATGGTGAGCCACGAACGCAGAGTTTCATTGAGGGCTGTGTTCCGTTCACCGACGAACACTGGTCTGGGATCCCGACTAATGTCAATCTCGCGTCTGAGGAATTCTTGCAGCTCGACCTCCGATTCAATGGCAATGTCATAACACCGTAGAGTCTTGTATCGAGGACGAGGAGTCCTTTCGGGACAGGATCGACAGGGCGATGCGTCAAGAGCACATCTCGATCGCTGGACTTCCACATGTCTACTGTCGACCTTCACCTCCCAGTTTCAACCCTGATGCGACATTGTTTCCAACACAGATCCCATTCCCTCATCCTTTCAGCAGCAGATTTCTCAAACTTGCATCGTATCGGTTTCTATTTGCATCTCAGTCTCTATCTCGAAGAAAACGACAAAACCCCATACTCTCGTTCTGGTCTTTTCCTGTTTTTCTCTTTCTTCACCTTCAACATTCCTTGACAACTTGGTGGTACCCCATTTATTTTTTGATCTTGTCTGTTTTATTGTTCTATTTTGCAGCATCACAAGATCGCTCTATCCCTAATTTTTGTAAGATCTCTAACTCCCATCTCGTTACCACTTCGCTCACCGTCTCTCCGATCGTTTGTAGCATTTTATCATATTCCCAGCGCGCTTGCCTCGTCACCCTTGTAAGGCTTTCTGAATTCTTGCTTTTTTCCCACCATGTTTACCACCCTTTCACACTCTGGTTCTTGGCAGTTTATTCTTGCAGTCGTCAGTTCATTTTGCAGCACTCCAAAGTATCCGCACACATTCTCGTGTCATCATCATCTTTGTAAATCTTTTTGGTTACCGCGCTTTCTATGACTTATCTGTGGTTTCTTACGCAGCTCCAATCATCTACAGTTGGCAATTCTGTTTTGCAGCATGGTTCAAACGCCATACCTTGCATCCTCGTGATGTACCTGATTCTTCGCATATTCTGCCCTGGTTGTCCAAGGCCAGCTTCGCAGCCCTGATTTGTTTTGCAGGCTCCACAAAACATAACAGACCTCCCTTCTGACGACAACATCGTGCGCGATGTTTCCGTGGCATTGCGATAATCTCTCGCAAAGTTCCAGTAATTTCCGGTCATCGTTGCAGGCTCGTGTCAATCCGCAGTTCAGCAGCCCATATGATATCTCAGCCCACCCCTACCTTCCATCGTCCTTGCGTGGTTCTAAATGCTCGTGGCTCTCACGAGCCTACTTGAATCATTTTGGTCGGTCGTGGATATCCTCCTCTTCCGCGTCACAGTAGAGCATCACATTACCCCACCCTCGCTTTCCGTCGCCTCTGCATTATATCAAACACCCGACACTTTCTTCCACCACCCCGCTGGTCGCGGATATCATCCTCGTCTCCCCCCGCCCTTGCTTCCCCGTCCCCCCTTTGCTATCGGTATGCAGCACCTGGTAATGTTTCCTGCACGTCAGGTGCAATCTTCTTCGTAACAATGCATGATCGCTTTTGTTTCCGGGCGTTCGTGTTCCACCCCACAGGACAACAGTGGCCAGCGAAAGCTCCTGACTTGCGACACTCACTACCACTGTCATTCCTTGACGGTGGCTTCCCATGACAATGGCATGTCGGTCGACCTCCACGACTTGCGTGAAAACCTTTGACAGCTTGTTCCGACCCTCACAACATTTATGACATTTACGACATTTACGACATCTACGACATTTACGACATTCATGACTTTCACGACTTTCACGACTTTCACGACTTCTCATGACCCTTTACGATCTCATCAATATTATTCACCAACTCTCCTAACCTTTGCGATTTGTCAATACCCCTATCATTTGCTCCGCGCCCTGCGTGACGATCCATGGAGATCCAGCGCGTTCTTCCTGCCGCGACCTTTGTGTAATGAGTCGCTCAGCCGCATGAAACGCAAGCGTTTCATGCCCCGTCAACTTCACGATCTTCGCAACCTCTCATGACTCTCGAGACTGTTCTAGCTTACTTTGCCCCTTCGACCCACTATGGCCTGCTGCAAATACTGGTACGTGAATGACTACTATACTATACAATCCACTTTGATACGTCACCTGCAGTTCGGCGAATTGCACCCTTCACTTCAACTCTATCATGACACCGGGACTGTTCATAGGCGATTTTGACCCTTCTATCCACTTCGGACTGCTGCAAACTTTGGTACGTGAAAAACTACTATCTTACACGATTTCCTTCTGATTCACCACCCACAGTTCGGCGACTTGCCCTTTTAATTTACTTCAACTTCACTTTCATAATTCTTTCAATCTTTTTTTCTACTCTTATGGCAGCATCTTTGTAATTTTGCGAATATGACTATTCTGCTGCCGATTCATAGCGTGAATGAGTTTGTTGGTTTTGATATTTGGTGACGAAGACTTTGATGTGAGACCCCTGACTTCGCAAGGTTGCCTTGGCACTTGAAGCGTGAAGTAAAATGTACAAGTAATGTACAACAAGAAATGTTTGTACAAACATCAGACTCCGAGGGTTTGAGTCATGTATCAAAACCTCGCACCAGCTTTACAGCCGATTTCCCCCTATCATGGCGAGGCGCTGAAGCATTGCGAACCAGCCGCCCTTTGGCACGGTGGGGCCAAATAACCACCCTTGCAACCACGCAGCAATTCCGCCTAAAAACGTCATAAATAATGATGTGCTGCAACTATACAAAGTCGTACCCTTCATTGGTCCCAAAGGCCCAAACCCAACTATGCGGAGAATCGCGAGAAGAAGCCCTTCGGCAAATAGCATGCTCATCACAATGCCCGCGAGGGCCCACACGAGGTGCGGATGCTGTTCGCTAACGTCCCCTGTGTCATCGTTTGATATTAGGTTGTTCCGGAATGGTCATTTAGTCGTGACACACCGATGGTCACAACAACCTGTTTAACACCAGACTTGAGAGAACCTGTGAGACTTTTCAGGAGTTCCTTGTTCATTCCGAGCTTGCCGACGACCTGCAGAAAACACTCCTCGACACGATCAAGAACCGTGCTGATCATGGTCATGCGCTTCTCGTGACTGGGAGCCTCATCTGGCGGCGGAAACTGCTCTTTAAGCTCTTCAAATAGGCCACTGAAGGTGTTTCCAAGATCTCTTAATACGGTATAAAGAGGAATGCCACGTTGTTCTGCGGCTTCTTTGACGACTTGATACAGTGTTGTAGCTGTGCTGGCGACACTATCCACAGACTTCCTCAATTCTGTTATCTTGTCGGAGGGATAGAATTCCCTGGCACGCTGGAAGAATTCGTCTGTATACCCTCGGATATTTGGACCGAACCCAGCAACCTTGTCCCAGCAGGACTTTCCAGTATTTGGAAAGTGTAATCCAACGTACAGCATGTGTGCTGAAGCAGGCAACGATCCAAGTTTTTCTGTCAGACTGCCGACCGTGGCAGCGCCTTGATGAATGACTAGGTGATCAAATTGTCCGTATAACGCGCCCGCGACTTGCGATGGCTTGTCAAAAAGTGCTGTCGATCATTCCTGACATCAGTACATGATTCAAAAATCGCAGTCTCGGCTGTACTCACACTTTCTCACTACTCCCCATCCTTGTCCTAGGTTAAAATGCGATGTTCGTCGTAAGATAAGAGTGCAACATACCTGTCTCGGTGGCACTGTTGTCAATACTTTCTTTAACGTCGCCGGAAGTAACTGGTCGCAGCGTTGATGCCAGAGTAGAGAGCCACTGCATCGCAGTATGATAGTGCTGGGGTTGGTGCAACGCACCAGCCTGGTGGGATATATATATAACTTGAAGGACCTACGTAATTCGATTCACTAAGTCACTTATGTAACAAGATGATGATCGAAGGCCTTCAGCTTCAGGCTGCATGCAGTAACATGCAGGTACTGCGGCTTCCGCGTTGTGTGTTCAATCTGAGAGTAATCTGAGCCTTGAGTTTCAGCTTGAGGGTGTGTACATCAAGCACTGCCACACGTAAATGCGGGCAGAAATCAAATTGTTTGCAAATTAGGCTGCAGCGATGCAGAGATGTCACGGTAGAAATGATGTCTGTTATAGGTTGATAAGCACTCAGTACCGTGACGATGTTGACCAGTCACAGTGATTGGACCTACCAGTACCCACACGATTCACACACACACGCTATCGGCTCCACTAGCCAGCCGCCTCCAAAGAAGAGGGAAGACCATAGACTGCTTGACTGGGTTGGATCCGATCGGAGCGCTCAGCACTACATACATTATCACAGGCTCAATTTCATCAAGACGTAATGCTCACAGGCAAGCACATTTACAACGTGAAATCTGGAATACACAGTGCACTTGAGGTATCAAAAATCGTCTCTAAAGTACAAACGCACAACAGACCCCGAGGATTTTCGATGTCATGGAACAAACGACTGCTGAAACTCGAACAACTCCAAGGGCACTTAAAGCTTTGCACCAGTCATGGCTAGGTGCTGGAGCACCGCAAACCAGCTACCCTCTTGGATGGTGGGACCAAATATCCACCGTTGCAGCCACGCAGCAATTCCACCTGAAACGTCACAATGATGTGCTGCTCAGCACCGAGACAATATACAAAAACGTACCTTTGATTGGTCCTTGCGGTCCAAATCCAAACATGCGGAGAAGTGGGCGAGAAAGCCATCCCTCAAGTAACGTGCCGATCCCAATCTCAGATAACAGTAAGGGTAACAACTCTGCAATCGCAACAATCAAGAGGGTATTGGCAATGTCGGGATGCTGTTCAACAAGGTCACCTGCATCATGTAATATTATGTCGTCAATGTTCCCGAACGGCGAACGGTCAGATGCTCGTGACGTGCCTATGGTTACGGCAACATGTTGAACAACGAACTTGAGAGAATTAGAGTGACTTTTCAATAGTTCTTCGCTGACTCCAAACTTGGTGGCGACCTGTAAAAAACCTTCCTCGAAGCGGTCAAGGGCCGTGTTGATCATGATTGTACGGTTGTCGTGACCGGGAGCTTCCTCGGGTGGCGGAAACATCTCTATAAGCTCTTCGAATAGGACAATGAAGATATCCCCATGTTCTTCCATTACGGAGTGGAGAGAAACGTCACTGTCCTTTGCGACTCCACTGCAGACTTTGCGCAGTGCAGTAGCAGTAGAAGTGACGTTGACCATAGACTCCCTGAACTCCGTAAGCTTCTCGGATGGATAAAGCTCCACAGCGTGGTGAAAGAGCTCGTCCGCATACTCCTTAATATTTGGACCGAGCTCTATGATTTTGTCCCAAAAAGACTCTCCCGTGTCTGGAAAATGCAATTCATACCACGTGTGTGCTGAAGCAGACAAAGAATCAAATCCGTCTGTTAGGTTGTAAGCAGCGCCTTCAGGAATGAGCAGGTGATCAAATTGACCGTGTATCGCGTCTGTGATTTTCGAGGGATTGTCAAACAGTGCTGTTGATCATTTCTGACGTCAGGAAACAATTGAAAGCGAGTAGTCCGTACTCGCATTTCACCGCACCCCATCCTTTTCCTAGATTAAACTCGATATTCGTCGTAAGATAAGAGTGCGACTTACCTTCCTCGATGATATTTTTGTTGGACTCGGATGAACGTGAGGTTTCCTTGATGTTGCTGGAAGTGATTGGTTGCAGCGTTGCGGCAGCTCCCAATATTGTAACATATGCTAAAGTAGAGACCCACATGATAGACGACCGTCAACTCAGTGGGTGTGGTAATCACAAGGACTCAATCATCTCATTATGGAACAAGTTGAAGCTTCGAAAATGATGGCAGCTTTTCAGCGCTGCAGTTTCAGCACTTCAGTCTACCGACGCAGCACGTTGATGCGTGTTTAATCTCCTATGTATATCGTCGTCTTCGCGGCCCTGAACGCAGCCATGGTTCCTGTTGTTTACTTTTTCTTTCCCGAAACTGGCAGTCGGTCTTTAGAAGGTAAGCTTCACATTGTCTTCTGTCCAGGACTGGCTCCTGGCTAATTTAATCCTGGAAGACCTCGACGTTGTGTTTGCGTTGGCGTACATGACCGGTGAAGATCCTGTCAAGGTTTCACCTCGGAAAGATGTCCCGCTTGCTGGATCGCGAGAAGCAGACGAGATTCTTGGAGTTAGCCCAGGCGTTCAATATGATCATATTGGGATGTTGAAGCTTCTGAAGTATGACTGACAACACACTGAATTAGTCAAGTTTACGGGCGCGTGACCTGGATGCAAGAGGCGTGCGACGGCGAAATCCGAAACACTGACTACTTGCTTACCGTAAGCAAAAACTTTAATTTCAGCCACTTTGGCGTTATCTCGCGTTGTCGTCTGAACTTCTCTCCAGTGCCTTCGGATCTCAACAAAATCTTTCCGCGACTTGGGGGAGGTGGTGGTTATAGGTACCTTAGAGTAGCTTTAAGTATGTAGATTAATAAATTCCTTGCGTTGTAGCTGATTCCCTCTGCAAAATGAATGTTTTTTTTTTTTTTTTTCACCACACGTGAGTCGCGACTGCGCGTGATCAATAAATGAGACGACATCATGGACATATGTCCTTGAAGGCAAAGCATCGCTGTGAGATCTACGTTCCTTCTATCCATAACTCCTTGTTCTTATACCATATCATGTACCCAGCCCATTATGAATCTTGGTTCCCTGCCGAGTCTCAAGAATCAGACTCACAAGGCAGTTATGCCTCTCAAACCCCTGAATATAATCACATTGAGTCATACCACAACTATAATTCTACGCACAATCCAAGCCTGAGTCCGATCCACCTTAATTCACATTCTGATCCCTTCAATTATGATAACCTGGCTCCGATTGATACCCCGTCGCTTCTCTTCTCTTCCACAGGAACAGGAATAGAAGCGCCTGAAGCTGTTCATTCCGATGATTCACACATATCGGGGCTTGATATTGATGCCTTACTCAAATCCAATACCCCCAGAGATCTCCTGCAACTATTTTCTGCAGACCTAATCCAACGACGTGCTGGAGTATCTCGGTGGGAGATAGAGTGTCCTGATTGCAAAGATTGGATCAAAACAACACTGCCAACACGTATGCTCACAGGTCTTAATTCTCCCGGTTATTTCAATACCCTCAGTGACCATCGCCATGGTAAAAAGTGTTCCAAGCGTGCCCTTCAACTCAAATCTTCACCATCAAGCTCAAATTCTGGTCGCATCTCATCCTCCACTTTGCCTACTACTGAATCTTCGGCTCTGATGACACTAGCGCAGAAGTCTGATGTTATCAGCACAGCATGCACTGGTGTTCCGATCTACTGGCCAGTCAGAGGGCCTTCATTTCTGGAGACTTTCCCCGTTGGTTGTGCTTCTGATGGCCCTGGCATGCTTCTTTTTGACATCGATACCTGTGGCACTATCCCTCACGCTTACTCCAAAGACTGTGAACGACACACAACACCAGGATCCCCTTGCACGGAATGTCTTGACATAGTCCCATCCCTCGAACATATGGTCACAATTGCACAGGACATCAAACCACGAGTTCATTACCGTTATCGCAGCCATTTCGACATGGTTCAAGTAGCACGTCAGTATGCCGAAGAGGCCAATCGCTTGAAGCTCAAGGTGTGTTTTTTTCGCTTACAGTAAACTTTAACTGATAAACTTCAGGGGCTCAATGATGCGAGACGTGTCACTCATGTCCTCACACGCTTAGATGACTACAAGTCATTAATCATTGCATTGTCCGAAAATGACGTCCCTCGCATACAGCACATCCTCACTGTCACACTTAAGCGAGGATCTAGCGTTCAGCAAATTATTAATACCCTTGAAGATGCGATCGCCGGAACTTACCATCCTCGAGGCTACACCGGAGATGATCTCGACATCGCAATATTGACGTATCGCCTGGGAGGACGTCAACTATTGTATGCTCTTAGTCACCGCTTAGGCCTACCCTCACTGCGCACCCTGCAAACCCACCGCACTTTTACATCTATTTCACCTACAATCGGCCCCATTACAGCTGAACAATTTGACGCCAACATAAAGACCCTCATCCTCATACCTTTGCAAAGCACCGTCGTCCCTCGTCGTGGATATTCCATTATGATGGATGAGATTGCACTCGAGGAACGAGCCTCCCATCACCATGCCTCGAACAGTGTTGTCGGACTCTGTCATTCTCACTCTCACCTCGTCGACCCCACGCTGCACACATATGACTCAGCGCTTTGTATTGCGGAGAAACTCGCAGAAGGTCTCATACATCTTGGAAAAGAGATGTCCGTTCTTGCTGTAGGTTCCTTTGGAGATGACGAGATTTTTCCCATTCTCACTGCACCTACCTGCAAGTGTGAGGACGCTGAGAAGATGGTCTCAATTTTTACCCTGGCAATAGACCGTTGGCGAGAGACTGGTGCTGAAGAGCAACTCGGACCAATCTTCAGTGTTGCGACGGATGGTGATTCAACACGGAGGGCTGCTGGACATCGCATGTTCCTCAAGCATGAACTATCCATGATGTACAGACTATACGGAACACTATCACACATGCCTGGACTCAATCTCACTACTGGCGATTGCGAGATTACATTAGATTTCGATTACAAACACATTTTTAAATGTGAGTGCCTTTTCTTTCATGCATTATTGGACACGAGACTCACAAGTAATAGGATGGTGCACCTTACTGCATACTCGTAAAGGCATGAAGCTTAACAACGGTCACTCAGTCACCAGCGCAGTGCTCGCCCGCTACCTCACGTGGCTTCCTGACATGGACGAATCTGCAGTCACCAGGCTTCTGAATCCAGACGATCCACAGGACGTGCCACACGCTGTTGAGCTCATGCAGGCTATTATTGCGCTGTCAAAATTCAAGATCGACACCATCACAGGTGATGTCGGTATGTGCATAGATATGTCTTCAATCAAATCTCTCGGCGCTATTTTAGAATCACTCCTCCTTCCGTTTATCGACATCACTTTGTCTCTCCAGCAACAGGTCACATACCTAAGCCGCTACGCGCATCTCACTTTCACTTTCTTCTGTTTATACCGCTCCACCTTCATGCCGCATGTACTATATTACGACTCACAAACCATGGCTAAAAACGCGTGCTTCTGCATTGCAAAGCAGCAGAGGCTGGATGGGTCACAGAAGTTCTGGCTCATTCAGATGGGTGATGACCGGCTGGAGAAGTTATTCGGTATCACATGGATGAGGGGTCAACACAATTCCGCCATGAACTACTCACAAGCACTTGATCGCATCAGCGCCGCCAAGGACATCAATACTGTTTTCAAGAAACACCCAGACCTCGAGTCTGGCTTCGCGACGACTCAAAATCACCTGCACCGAAGGACTTGATCACATTTGTCGTGATCTGTGGGTCGGAGACGTGGTTGCATCACATTGCGACCTTCCCTCAGCGTGGAAGGATGGTCGTGAGAGGGCATTGAATGTTCTCGCAGATGCTCATATGCCTGCGGTGTGCTGTGCATTTGATGAGTTTTTTTTCAGCGCGGATGCGACCTCATGAGGCCCTGGGGAGCCAACAAGTACCTGGGAGTTATGTTGGATGTCGAGGATGTTGAATCGAGCACTAATTCTGCAATACCTCTTGCCACAGCTACTGCCAATGACGAATCTGAGCTGGACGAGGACATCCTCAGTCTCGAAGAGGCCCTTACCCATGACCTCGCATCTGGAAACCCTAACATAAACACCACTATTCCATCGGTATCAGATTCTAACACTCCGACTCTCGTCATTGGACCTGGGATCAATCCTGATGGTTTCCTTCTTGTTGATGGGAAGTACATCCACAAGGAAACCATTTGCTGGCGCGTCCTCAACAAATTCTTTATCACGAAGTCTCTCAATCGGCAGGAACGGGTTTACAGCACTGGTTTCACAAAGGTTAATCAGCGACACAAGCTCCCAGGGAGGTCCATTACTGGCGGTAACACATTCATCATCGGTGACATTTTCCTCACTATAGTCTGTTCTAATGCTACACTTACCATCGCACTTGTCCGTTCTACATTGATTGAGCACCACGGCATCACCCGCCATGACATCCTTGTTGCGAACATTGGCACTCCCGAGGTCAAGCTCACCGGCCAGATTTTAACACTGATTCCTACATTCCAACCTGCCGAACAGTGTTCCTGGTTGTGGACAGGAGAGTACGTCAAGATGAAGTCCGATATTCAAGGCATCAACCAATCCACAGACAAGATTGTTGAGATCACGGTGCCTGGAATCCTAGTAGAACTTGCCAACCCTGAGACGACTTGTGTTCGCATGCACAGCAATATCAATTCGGACAACTTCTTTGCATTAAACAATCTTGGAAACACCTGGATCATCGAGGAGGCGGCACTATCTTTTGCGTGCAACACATTGTGGCGCAAGGCCTGCGAGAATAACATCATACTCAAGTCCATTATCCATCTCGCTACTCCTTCTGATCCATCTACTTTCCTGTACTCGCTTGCAGATGGTGTGTCTTACTTTATTTTTTCTATCTACTGTACTGATATGACTCTCTAGGTTCAACAGGTGTTGTTTGCGCTGAAGCGAGCAAACAACTCGCTGCCACTAATGCGGGTCCGCTCTTGGAGTGTCCACTTTGCAGTGGCAAGACAGACTCAATGCATGCACACATTGGTGTCCACATTTTGTGAGCATCCCTCGGTGTTCAGGAGAATTTGCGGGAGAACGTAAGTTTTATTAGCTCGAATCAGTACAACTCAATGGACTGACGACACGTTAGGTGGGCACCCGACAACCTTGTGGCTGCTGCGGGCGATCTGGACGCGAAGAGTGCAAGGTCCAGGTCAAGATAGGGAGTAGTGGGGCCGTTTCGGTCGCAACACGCTGCCCATACCACACTTCCTTCAGGTGGGCAAGCGCCAACGCTGGATCAAAGAACCGACCATGTCGCAACGTGCCTATCAAGTGCGAGTTGTGTCACCCTACACTCGCGCCTGTTACAGGCAAGAAATCCTGCACTGGTGCACCATATGTGGACCCGATATGGTATTATAATATGATTGATCACCTCAACGAAAACCCACCCACAGTATGCGCATCCAAAGAAGACCCACGGCCATCCTCTCCCACCAGACATTCTCAACTCATTCACTCTAACATCCCTGGAACAACGTGAAGCTGGTATTCCCGAAGTATTTTGGCTCGTCCCTCTATTTGACAGTGACAAGGAAAACCATGCTGGACCCAGCTCCCGCAAGCGGAAGTCCAATAACACCGCCAATGGGAATGCTAAGAAGGCCCAAACAACTGTGTAGTTTCTGTTTTTTCATGCTTCATTTGCTATGTTCTGCATGACTCAATCACCTCAGGATTTTCGTAGTTTACTTGTCTACTGTCTACCTTGTTACATCGCACACGACACGTCAACGACGCGTCTACAATGACACGCGCCTGGTGAAATTTTCATGTGTTACATATTTCCTTAATAGGGATGTTACCCTCACGTGAAGTCGCCGTTCACAGTGGTGGTGGTGGTCACCGAACTATATACTCAGTGTCTGGAACTAACGGACGCACGCCTCTTGGTATTGCAAGGATAAATATGAACACATTGAGACTGTCAATTGTTGGACTTCCGCTTGCGGGAGCTGGGTCCAGCATGGTTTTCCTTGTCACTGTCAAATAGAGGACGAGCCAAAATACTTCGGGAATACCAGCTTCACGTTGTTCCAGGGATGTTAGAGTGAATGAGTTGAGAATGTCTGGTGGGAGAGGATGGCCGTGGGTCTTCTTTGGATGCGCATACTGTGGGTGGGTTTCGTTGAGGTGATCAATCATATTATAACACATATCGGGTCCACATATGGTGCACCAGTGCGGGATTTCTTTGCCTGTAACAGGCGCGAGTGTAGGGTGACACAACTCGCACTTGATAGGCACGTTGCGACATGGTCGGTTCTTTGATCCAGCGTTGGCGCTTGCCCACCTGAAGGAAGTGTGGTATGGGCAGCGTGTTGCGACCGAAACGGCCCCACTACTCCCTATCTTGACCTGTACCTTGCACTCTTCGCAGTCCAGATCGCCCGCAGCAGCCACAAGGTTGTCGGGTGCCCACCTAACGTGTCGTCAGTCCATTGAGTTGTACTGATTCGAGCTAATAAACTTACGTTCTCCCTGCAAATTCTCCTGAACACCGAGGAGCTCACAAATGTGGACACCAATGTGCTGCATTGAGTCTGTCTTGCCACTGCAAAGTGGACACTCCAATAGCGGACCCCATTAGTGGCAGCGAGTTGTTTTCTCGCTTCAGCGCAAACAAACA
>JABBWD010000096.1:0-133445 GCA_016628565.1 Suillus placidus
ATACACTTCCCATCCTCCCTGAGCAACAAACGGTCCACTTTCTCGCTAAGACGCCTGCATACCCTCTAGTGCTGCCGAAGTCCGGTTCAGTCCGGTTCTTGGGCCTCTAAATGCGAACCCCGAACCGGACCATCGGTCAGGTTCAGGCAAGGAGGGCGAACGTTGGACCGGACCCTTGCGAACGCGTTCACAAGCGTTCGGTTCGAGTTCAGAATGTGTTCGAACCCCTGAACGCATATAAATTCACAAAAATTGCAATAAATATATGAAAATTTCAACCGCTTTCAATCATTCACGTAGCGTTTATCGCCACTGTAGTGCAGACGAGATCGACGATCGTGACGTCCGGAACAATCAGGGGGTCGAAATCATTTGTAGAGGTACATCCAATCATGAATTGCGCTGGGAAGATGAAGAATGTGCTACGTGTTTTGGAAACACTAAGCACAGGACACTAACATGCAGTAACTGGTTAACTCACCAGTTGGGCGCGTCCCATGTCGTGACGTGATGTTCGCAGCAGAGGACCTTCGAAGCATAGAGAGACACTCGAAAATGCGAGAAGTAATGCTTGCAATGTGCATTTCCGCGCCATCCTCCACTCTCGAAGACACTGACCGTCGCAGTTTGTGAGCACCTTATTTCTTTGACTTGGTCAGAGATCATGTGGAGCTCTTGACTGCATCCTCGTAAGTCGTCTTGGGAGGAGCCACTCTCTCAGACATGCGCAAGAGTCGACGGAGCATGAATTAGAAGATGACCTTGATAAAGCATGCCCCAAGTTGGTCGCATCCTAACAAGTCTGCACCACACTGCACCGTTATCGTCGAGTTTACCCGTCCCAGGGAAGAAATCACCGGTGTATTTGTGGAAGGATACCGTCATAACATAACAACCCTGTGGAGTAAGTGAGTGATTGCATGATACTACCTTTCCAAAAACGCACCTGTCAATGTGATACTGGCAGCCACTGCGCACGGGAGTAGGTATGGGTACTCCACCAGTAGTGGCACTTGGCCAAATATGCCCAGCCACTTGTCTGCGGGCTTCTCGACTAATCACTTGTTAGCAAGACTAGTAGGCCCTTGCAGAAGGCACTCACCGTCGCTGCACTCCCAAATAAGGACAAAGTCAGTACCAATCTACAACCATGTTTGACTGATCGATCAATCAAGTGCCAAAACCATGCTTGGAGAGTTTCTTTCTGCCAACGTTGCCATGCCGTTTCTCCTTTTCATGGTCAAAGGTGTGCGATCATATGCAGCATCGTTGCTGTCCAACTCTGACTCGGAGTAATAGACATTCGGTTCGAACGGGTTCGGACGGGTTCACAGTTTTCAGCCATCAGCCGAACCCCGAACCTAATAATGGGTTCGGTTCTTACAGTATGTCGAACCTGGGACCGAACCTATGGTCCGGTTCGGAAAAGTTCGGGTTCGAACCGAGGTTCAGAACCGGACTGCGGCAGCACTAATACCCTCAGCGGTCGGTTCAGCACCTTGTCACTGCACATGGTGCGTCCATGTTCCTCCCAGCCCTTAAGTTATTTCTGCGCAACCACATGCCACACACTATCATTACCCCTGGTCTGCAAGACCGTTTCGACATTTTTCGACAGGTAGTAATCACTGCTCCACCTAATCCACTTGTCAGTGAATCTCCGAGGCAGTGGCGTGTTAGAGCCATGCCTGAAGTGCTTCCTGGACATGGACGCAAGCCTGGATCTCCCGCTAAGTTTGATATGGCCCTGATAAGCAATGGCATTCAGCCGCGCACTTTAGAAGGTGAGTGACTATTAGTTGAGCTGTCAAAAAATTGATGTTGATATTTTACTAGGTATGCGAGTGGGACAGGTTCGTGTTATTTTCACTCTGCCGCGTCAATTTGGGACCTACTCGCGAGCCTTAGCTTACATTGAGTGGTTCACACCACTCAGGGAGCCGGACCGCTCATCTGGCCTGCACCACGTGTCGCGTTCGACTCGTCGACTGCACCGGAATGCAGCTGTGATACACGTCGATGAAATCGCTCGTCCTTGCCATCTTATTCCGAAGATGGGACAAGCTGTTGACCATGGATGGACTAGCGCAAATGTCTACGAGTTGGCAAGTGATTTCTACTTAAATACCTTTATTGACCTTGATACATTCTGCATGTCCGCTATTGATTAGTTTTGTTGCTACTCAGCTACTATTGACTACAAACTTAAATTTGACTATCGTGCCTCCAAGTGTCCGCTGTAGCCTGCTGTAGTCTGCTGTAGCCCGCTGTAGATCTATATAGTCTGAGTTACGGCTACATCAGGTACATAGAACTATGGTAGCTATGTAGTGCTACATAGCTCTCACCAGGGCTCCCACGAAATTTGTTTTTTCCTGATGAGTGCCTGATGTACGCTATTTTATTACGTGCAACATGGACGCCCTCCCCTTGGGGCATCGAAAGCAGCTCCCTTCGGCTCATGTTTTCCAGGAATATCGTTGACTCGAGACGAACAAATGCATCACTTTGTTTTTTTCAGATCAGAGCCCCCGCTTCTCTAAGCGCATTGCTTGCATTTCGGCGATCTACAACCACATCACATCATACAAACTTTGCCTTGTCACATCGCTGTGGTGTCTCAGCTGGGCGAGATTTGGGAACATGTTGACTGTGAGCATTGTCAGAGCCTCCCTGCCAGTATTATCTCGTCCATCCAAGGCGTTCTCATAAGTATCACATCACATGAATATTCTCGATCAGCGCTCACAAAATATGTCCAGGTAGTCACGCACGCCTGACATTTGGCGCTTGCGAGTTGCGATATGTTTCGGCGATCTGTCATTCGGTAACATAATCTCAACTCGCCAGCGTTACCGATGCAGATGCCACATATGACGCAGACGCCTTTCACGCATCCCCACACCAACAAAATCTTCAAAGTGTCGATTGCTGTCTTTGTTCATCCTCTTCCCCGTCGTCTCCGTCGTGGATCTGACTGTCTGGCTGCCTAACACACGATCTGCATTTCGGCACTCAAGCTTCCAGTTTTTGACAAGATGTTGTGTCATCATTAATGTCAACCTTGAGTGAATGTGTGGCCTTCACGTATAAGCAAAGTTCGAGGCTACGTTGGGGGTAGTAGCACGATATGTCAACTGAATAACGCGGTTGGTGTCATGAGAACTTGATGATGGCATCGGCGCCTGGCGCTTATTTAAAGTTATCATGCCCTGTTGCCTACTATAAAACCAAATTTCTTTATGGATGGTCTTGACCGCATACGCTGAGCCATGTCCCAGCAAGACCTAGACCTGCCTGACCTCAACTGGTCGATATTGCAGGATACCTGTCTCACTTGTTATGCTGTGACAGAGCTCAACAATTGGTGTTAGTTTTCACTTCTTCATTGTTCAACATTCGTGGCTCATCGTTGAAAAAAAACTATGTGTTCTTCTCTAGCAATCAGACATCCATATGTCGCAACTGGAGCTCTACTGTGCATCTCTGGAAATCCTGAACTTCTTATGACACCATTGAGGCTCGCGCGTTATACATTCTTCCTCCCATTTCGGTTGATCCTTTGGCCGTTCAAGCTCTTGGCTAGATTCATCCTGTATATTTTGGGTTTTAGGAAAGAGGGTGTAGCAAAGGGTATGTCTTCAATCACAGCTGTAGTAACCACAGGACTTGTCTCATCGTGCCGTGAAAGGTTCAATTGCATCCCAATACCAATCCCGTCGTTATGGTGGCCATGTACCACAACAGTCTACCTTTTCGAAATTTCAGGCGCATGGGGCTACTGATGATTACGAGGACGGAGATGAAATAAGATCAATGTTTGCAGTTCCTGTGTCTTTGATGATGAGTATTGGTGTTGTCTTTGTCTTGGGCAGGGCGTGGGGATGGTGGTATTGAAGCGGTGGGTGGTAATGTGGATACTCGATGGAGGGAGCTGAGTCAAAGTCAGCATCATGGAATACTGAGGATGCTATATTCATTGAGGCAACTTATAAGTATGAGGTATGTTCGTCTACTCAGTAGAACCACGGTATTCCCGTAAATTCGCTGTCAACTTGCGTAACCCCGTCGTACTGCTTAGTATTGAAAAGTGTCGTGTTGAAAATAATATTAGTATGAGTTTGTGATCGACTTTGGAGTTGGAGACCGTAACGCGCGCCTCGCGGAAGCAGCGCGGAGTCTGCCGTGGTCCTTAGTAAGCTTGCGCGTCGGACTACTGACTCTAAATTGGTCCGCACCAGTTCTAACCAATCCTCGTTCAAACGTACACCTGTTAGACTCAACTTCCTGGCTATGCGACATAGCATCACATAAAGACTAGATTTTCCAGATCCCATTCCTTCCGTGACGTGCGCCACATGATATCCAGCTGCCGATAGGATCATGGGACTGTTGGTTAATTTGTGCTCTTGGCCAAGCTCCTAGCTTCTTGACCTCGAGCTGCATACAATATGCATTCCGGTGACTGTGTGGCATCGACGCATGTGGCAGAATTTCAGGTGGCACATATTGTGCAGATGGCCTGTTAAATGATTGCCGACAGGTTGTATTTCGTGGGGGCTCGCCAATGAGCGCTTACAGTTTCGTGCGTACGCGGTCTATCGCAAAAGCTCTGGCATTCAAGTTGACCTTTCACACCTATAGCCATGTCCGACTGGTCGAAATTGTCGAGCAGTGTTTTCACCCAAGCATCCGATGCTTTGACAGAGGCTAAACAATGAGTGTAGGCTATTCGCTCCTTGATTCCTAGCCTTTTGCTGATGTGATACAATATATACGCACACCTCAGCAGTCAAGCCATTTCTCAGAAAGATCTAGACCCGCAGAACATCGACTGGTCTAAAGTATCGGGCAATATTCTCTCCCGTGCATCTGATGCTCTGACAGAGACCAGACAACTGGTGTATGTTCTCTACTTCGTAATTATTACGCCTTTACCGATGCAATTCAACACGCAGCAATCAGGCCGCGTCTCAGAGAGATATAGACCTACAAAATATTGACTGGTCCAAATTGTCGGGCAACATTGTATCCCATGTGTCCAATGCTCTGACAGATGCCATGGGTGAACCTGTGTGGCCTCGAGGCACGTAGCCAAATTTAGGGTGGTAAATGCTTCCGACA
The DNA here is from genome assembly GCA_016628565.1 of Suillus placidus. Lineage (NCBI taxonomy): Eukaryota > Fungi > Basidiomycota > Agaricomycetes > Boletales > Suillaceae > Suillus > Suillus placidus. The sequence goes on from JABBWD010000096.1 coordinate 5,125, forward strand.
GATGCGGCTTGTCAAATAACTGAGGACAGGTTTGCGCAAGGTTTGGGGTTGGATTCGTGGGAGCTCAATTGCTCAATTGGTGGACGATTGAGTCGGTCGGTTATAACTTACAGTCGTTCACCCATACTATCACAAAGCCTGTGGTATTGGTATTTCCCTTCATGCCTCCAACCATCATCATGTCCGACTGGTCGAAATTGTCGGGCAGTTTTTTCTCTCAAGCATCTTATGCTCTTATAGAGGCTAAACAGCAGGTGTATGTTATCCTCTTGATTATTTCGCCTTCGCTGACGTGGCTCAATACACAGCAATCAGGCCGCATCCCAGAAAGACATAGACTTGAGAAACGTCGACTGGTCCAAAGTATGGGCCGACATCCTCAGTGCTCTGAGACAAGCTGGACGTCTGTTGTATGACATTCGCTGCTTCATTTTTACGTCTTCGTTGATGGGCTTGATACATACTTTCTAGGGCCAACGTGTGGGGTACTATTCTCTCCAGTGTTTTGTCCACTTTGACAAACGTCAACGACTGGTGTAGGTGTCATCTAGCTCTTTATCACGATATATGATATGGTACTGATACATACTTTACAGCAATCATACATCCATACGCAGCAGCCGGAGCCCTGATATTCATCTCTGCATCCACTAATCTCGGAATCTTCCTGACATTATTGCAGTTGACGGGAATAATTGCGGTGTTCCTGTGTCTTCTCCCGGTGCGACTCATCGTCTGGTGTTTTGGCCTCAGGAGTCAAGGAGTAGCGCAAGGTACACAAAAACAGCGGTTTCCACTTGCTAACTGAACACGTTGTAACAGGTTCACTTGCATCCCAATATCAGTCTAGTCACTACGGTAGTACTGTCCCACGAGGCTCTGGATTCGCGCACCTCCAATCATTTGGGGCCACCATGTGGACAGTCCCATTGACGCTCATCTCCTTGTTGTCGTATGCTGGAGTTGCGATTATCTTGGGCCGGGAGTGGGGGTGGTGGCTCCAGGCGACTGGTATTGTATTGTATTGAATGCAGTTGAAATGAGACTAAGTTGTTGAGGTATGCATGTAACTATTCTCAAAATAATGACAAAGTTTGGGTTGATCTTGTGGACACTGGCGCCAGTTGCTCGTGACTGATGCATAAAGTACAGAGGAGTGCAGGTATTTTCTTGGACGCTGACAGTCACAAGTGGCAGATGGGATGTTTGCAGGTGATTCGATTCTTGATTACACCTTTTGTCGATGGGCTTAGGTTTCTAAAATCAGGCACTCGTGCTCCTTTGCTCAGCGCAACATTTTCTCGAGTTCTGAATTTTCCTACACCAGATCGTGCACCACCGAAATTGTTCGGACAAATGTTGCAATGCACAAGAATGTCCTCTCACCTGCCTGCTATCATACGCTCGTAAGTCATATAGCTGGCTATAAAGCTACGCGTATTACTAAAGGGAGTGAAGGCCTACTGACGATAGCTCAAAGTAACCAGTCATTTTGAGGTACGTTTGTTTCCATCAATCGCTGACTCACAATGCCTGCCAGACCACGCAACGTGACGACCACCCGAACCAGGAAACCAGGAGAGGGTGGAGTAGGGTGAGGGGTTGAGTTTGTCAGTGACCCCGAAGAGCCAACAATACTACATATACATGACCTTTGCAATCGAGAGAAATTAGAGAATGATAACGTGGGGTTGATTTCATGGAAACGCCGCGTGATCCCTGAGCGCTCGGCGCTTACTAGCCATCGCTGCGTTTATAAACAGATTTTAATCCGGTTGGCCTTGTCCTTCAAGCTTACACGCATACAGCCATGTCCCAGCAAGTTCTAGACCTATCCAACATCGACTGGCCCAAATTGCGGGACACTATTCTCGCGTCTTCAATTTATGCTATGACAGAGGTCAATGACTGGTGTAGGTTATTTGTTTCTTCTTCACGACGTTGGTTATAAACTTGATAACACGCTCTCCAGCAATCAGGCATCCATATATTGCAGCTGGAGCTTTTATATGCATCTCTGCCAATCCTGATATCTTCCTTACGCCATTGCAGCTCACAGGAAGGACAGCGCGTTATATCTGTCTCCTCCCGCTTCGGTTGATCCTATGGCCCTTCAAGCTCTTGGGGAGGTTCATGCTGTATATTTTCGGTTTCAGGAGACAAGGCGTAGCGAGAGGTATATCCTAATCAATCAACTAGAGGTGTCTCATGGCCCTGATCACGAATACGACAGATTCATTGGCGTCCCAGTACCAGTCCCATCTCTACGGTGGCTATGTGCCACGGGACTCTCCCTTCGCGAGATTTCAGTCATACGGAGCCGCTGACTATTACGATGACATGGAAGCACTGAGATCAGTCAACGCCGACGAACCTGAAGGAGGATCAATGCCTGCGGTTGGTGTCTCCTGGCTGTCAGCTATTGGAGCTGTGTTTGTCTTGGGCAGGACGTGGGGGTGGTGGAATTGATGTGGTTGCTGGACAATGTTGCCAATGTGTATGTTGAGTGGAGGACGTGGTAGTCAGTGCCAGTAACATTGTGGAGCCACATCGACGAAACTAAGTGACGTGTTCATCTACTCAGTAGTAGAACATACACTTGTTCCTCGTAGGATTGCATGACCTATCATACTGTATATTGAGTACTGGAAGTATCGTGTTGAGTCGACGACAGTATAAATTCGTAAAACGAGCGGCAGCCACCTTCTGTTTCGCTAATTAGCCAACTATAAGCGCGGAGTCGGTCGCGGGCTGCTGACTCTGAATTGGTCCAAATGTGTCGACGTTGTCGTCGCCCTCGAGCTGCATGTAGGCTGCATGGCGAATTTTTGGCCTCAACGTATGCAGCAAAATTTGGGATGGTATATGACTTTGTAAAAAGGGTGAGTCTGACAAGTTCGGCTTTGGTTTCGTGGGAGTTCAACAATTGATAGTATGTGCATGAGTGCTTGAGCACTTGGTCGCTTCTGCAAAGAATCACAAAGCCTATGGTATTGACCTGTCAAACCTACTACAGGTTCAGCCATGCCCAAGAAAGATATAGACCTGCTTGACTGGTCGAAATTGTCGGGCACCGTTTTTTCTGGTGCTTCTCATGCTCTGGCAGAGGTCAAACAAATGAGGTGATTGGCCCCATGAGTACTATGCGCTGGCATGACTTTTGCTGATGGTAGTTGAATATGTTTCAGCAATCAGGCTGTGTCCTCGCCCAATGTAAACTTGCCTGACTGGTCGAAACTGTCGGGCGCTGTTCTCTCCCGTGCGTCTGATGCTCTGGCAGAGGTCAAACAACTAAGGTTCTTCGCCCCTTTACTATGCATGCCTCTTGTTGATGCGGTTTACACTCTTTTCAGCAATCAAGCCACGTCTAAGAAAGATATAAACCTGCCAAACATAGACTGGTCGAAAGTATCGGGCGATATCCTCTCTCATGCGTCTGACGCTCTGACAGAGACTAAACAATTGGTGTATGTTATTCACCTCTTGATTGTCATGCCTTGACCGATGGGCTTGATGCACACTTTCTAGTAATCAGGTTTCCATGTATCGCCACTGGAGCTCTAATATGCCAATGTTTCAGCAATACCAGGAGAAGGTGCGGCGGCTCATAGAGATGAAATCGAGTACGTTAACAGGGATCTGATTTTTTTGCAGACAATCTAACAGAGACCTAGACCTGTTCGGCATCCATTGGATCAAAGGGTGCGGGACTATTCTCTCGGGCGCTTCCAAATTGCTGGACAATATTCTCTCGGATGCTTCCAAATTGTGGGGTATCATTCTCTGGGGCCCTTCTAAATTATGGGGCACTATAATATGGGGCTCTTCCAAAATTTTGGGTGCTGTTCTCTCGGATACTTACAAATTGCGGGGCACTGCTAGAATTCCCTTGAGCACTTCTGATTCCAATTTGCGCACTGCCCTCTCCTGTGTTTCGTATGCTCTGACAGGAGTCAATATCTGGTGTAGGTCATTCGCCTCTTGTTGACAACATTTCCTGAACGGCTGAAACACTTCCAGCAATCAGGCATCCATATATTGCAGCTGCAGGTTTGCTGTCCATCTCTGGGAATCCTGGTATCCTTCTGGCGCCATTGCAGCTGACGGGAAAACCTGCACCGTACACTGGGACCTCAACTGTTCCCTTGAATAGCGGTTACTACGAGACTGCGGTCACGAATGAATACGAGAATGTGGATGCACGCAAAGCTGAATCGACGGTCGTGCTTAGTGTCTCTTGGTTGACGGGTCTTGGAGCTGTGTTTGTTTTGGGCAGGACGTGGGGGTGGTGGGATTGATATGGTGGTACCGGTGATACGACGAGGTTCTCTGCAGGTGCACCAATATTTAAACCCTTCATTGACAACACCTCAACAAACAAGCCGTCTAGATGTGCCTTACTAGTTCCACCAATTGCAACACCTGACATTCGTAAGATCCATCCAGTGACCATATAACATGGCATCAAGCACACTGCCGTGGGCAGAAACTCGAACCGCACTGAAACATGCTGCGTCAGCGGAGATCAAGTTTTTGCCCATGGTACGAATTCAAAATTTAAATGTGATTCTCGACAAAAGGGCTGTCAGGGGTGAGAGCAACTGTACACATCTCAGTCCGCCGAGTCATGTCAAGTGCCAGTGACATTCTCTCAGTCACTGCTATGGCGGCCCACCATGGTGCATCATTGCGCGACGGAATGCTGTTTCGAATCGTCCTCATTCACCATCCAGCGCGTACAGTAGGCTTAACTCGGAGAGCCCTGCAATATGTCCTATCATTTGGATCAGCACCCTTTCAAGTATCGTTTTGGATACTTGCTTGCCAGTCGACCCTCGAGTACTCCGCTAGTTTCCTCCAGTGACCACCTCTTTTTTTTAATTCCAATTTCATGTCCTATGGAGAACGGTGGCCACCTCTGAGGGCTGTTACGTATAGTCGTTTTTCTCATTTTTGCCTTTTTTCCTTGCTCGTCTAGACATCGAGCTTCGACACTCGCTCTGTGGCATTCGATGTCACGGCTCAAATCTGCGAGGTTGGTACAATCCAGTATGCGATTTGGATCCACCAGAACTCGCTTTCACAGGATTCAGCTGACGCTCGGTGCTCAGCTCAGTACTTCGTTGGCAGTGCGGTGGTAATGGTGACTTCGCTCTCACAGTCGTATCTCCAACTATCAATGACTACCTCCAGCATGCCAGTTGCTGACAGACACATAGACTGGCTCAATCCGCTGTTCTCTTTTACACTTCCTCAGCTTGGATATACTCCCTGGTATCTAACTTACCATCTCTTCCTCGACTGCGCACTGGATGCCTTGTTATTTGTACGTTGATGAGCGTTGGTTTCTGGCACTTACAAGTGATGAGATATATGCCGTCGACATGGTTTACAGGTTGCAGTTTTACAGCCAAAGCTTCCGGTGTTCGACACACATACTAGTATGTATGTATAATGTCGACCTTGAATTCATGGGGCGGGCATTTCATTCTAGTATCAGAGAAACGTTCGAAGATCAGGAGTGACGCTATAGATTTATAAGGTGGTTGGTGCGTGGTCAGGGACCAAAAAATGGCGCTGAAACATCCACGTGTGTGCAACATTGCGTGTGCGGGTACTCGTAACAGTTTGTTATGATGGAATGAGGAATGGTGGTCTTCCTAAACGTCCATGCGTTTAGAACAAAACTGACGAGCGAGCAATGATATGCAATAAAAGTTGAACATTTTGTCGCCCGTCGTTGGGTGGGAAATGGAAAACAGGTTGACGCTATAGTATAGGCCAAGTGGCTGTGAGGCAAGAAGCGAGGAGAAACGACTGTGATGAATAGAAGGATGCAGGGCGCAATGCACAGCTGCCATGCAGAGGGGGCGTGTTAGGGTATATATATGCAAGGCAGCACCTAAGGCCAATAGCTACACTCACCTTCAGGAATTCACCGCTCCTCGAGTTCTTCGCTGCTAAGACACTAACCTCTCGGTAACACCAAAATCTCATCTGTATTTCCAGCGGAGATGGACTGACATTTGGCTTTACCAGGGGGCTCATCTTCGAATCACTGTCATATAATACACTGATACCAGGAGACCTCACCTGTGCACCTTTGATCGTTTCCAAAGGATACCCTACCCGTACTACTTCACGGTTTCGCTCACGGAGACGCAACCATGGCTTCCGCATCGACGAAGGCGGCCATCACAAAATCAATTCTGAAACCGGTAACCACTTTGAAGGGTCACAGAGAGGACATTCGATCCATATCCTACTTTCCGGACGGCCAGCGAATGATCAGCGGGTCTTTGGACGAGACCACTCGGCAATGGGATCTGAAGGCGGGCAAGGAGATTGAGGGAGCGCGGGGTGTTTGCGAGGGGAGGGTATATGCGGTGGCAGTATCAAGGGATGGCCGATGGGTTGTCACCGGTGGTAGGGGTAAAGGGGAGCTGAAAGCCTGTGAGATTGAGACGGGGATTGTGAAAACATTCGAAGGCCACTCACGGGACATCTTCTGCATTGATATCTCCGCGGATAGCACGTTGCTGGCGAGCGCGTCAGTTGGTGAAACAGCGCGGATATGGAACTTGGAGACTGGCAAACTCGTGCCTGGTCCATTCAAGAGTAGTTGGGTGGATTCAGTTCGATTCTCCCCAGACTCGAAGAAGCTTGCAGTCAAGTTAAGTTTGGGGACATGTCTTGAAGTCTGGGATGTCCGATCACGGAAATTGGATAGGAGGATAGGTCATTCCGAAGGACGAGGAGCCGCGTATTCGCCAATTTTCTGGACAAACAAAACACTGCGTGTTATCGAAAATTTCCGACGGTAGATACCTGGCTGGAATGTGACCCCAGGGTCAAGTTTTAGCCATTTCTGGACCTACAGTACAAACCGGCTTCGAAATGGTTGATTTTCCGGATTTCAACCACCTCGAAGACATGGTTTGGCCATCAAGTTCCAGACAGCTGCTACCATGGGTCCAGAATAATACTCGCATAAACCACATATATATGCAAATATTAATATATATATATATATATATCCAGCTGCAGGCATTCAATTATTTAAATCCGACAATTAATGCGAAATTTATTAAATATTCCAGCGAATACATGCTGCAGCTAGCTAGCTACGGCCTATATATACTGAACGTGCCGCGCTCGACAATACTAAGTGAAGCAGTGATAGTGGGTGATGCAGCTTGGAAGGTGATGGTGGACTTAGATGGGGTTTCAGGTGCAGCGGTGCGTAAATGCTCGATGCGCTGCGAAAAGATAAGTCGAGAGCTCTGAATACTACATGATTAAGCACATACCTTCTTGTGAATGTCTGAACGAGTGGCCTGCGGCCGCCTGCCTGACCCGGAGTTGAGGGAGTGCAGTTGGGATGTAGGGGAAGTGTAGGACTGTGCATGGCACTAGTGACAATGGGTGAGTAGTGTAAATATGTGGAAGAACGGTTTGCATACCTTCAGTAGGTTGCAGTAGCGGTTGATGTTGTCCAGTACTCTGCAGATTGGTTTTATTTAGCATGACACGAAAGATGAATATATGCGCATACACATACCCGAGCTGCTCGCGCAGGCTGTTGATAGTTGCTACCCGTACTTTATACTCACTTTGAAGTCAGTAATGGTATGCAAGACCAGGCCCTGCAATGAACTCACCATATGTACTTCGAGGCAAAGACACAACCTTGGTCAAAGAGATGGCCAATGTCAGTAATACATGAGTTCTAGGCGCTGATCACATACTTATCATGAGTCTGCCAGTGTCTCTAGACCACCTGCTTTACTCCGAAGAGTCAGGAGCTTGTGGTCACTGCTCGCCGTCGTCGAGATTGTTGTCGAAGGGGTAAGAGCAAGGTGAATTGAAACTCCGCGCACCTTGGTCTGAACATAAGTCTTAAAGTGTGCAAGATAGCGTCTGGATAAACGCCGTAACCTTAGAAATGGGTTCGTTTATATGTACAATGCGCAAAACATACCTCACGTAGAAGCTGTTGTAAGGTAGATAGGACGTAGGTGAGAGTACCTCTAAGTTCGAGTAATTGTCGACGCCGGTGGTAATTTAAAGGGTCAGATTTCCGACATTGTAAAAGCCGGCTGATATTTGATGGCTTCGACGTGGTTGAAACCTTAGGTACCCCCAGATTCTCAGCCATCTCTAAGCCATCGGAATTTTTGGACAACACGCGGTGAAAACAAAAACATTATATATAGCCGCATTCGAATTCAGTTTCATCCTACATCCTTTCGATGAATCTGCGGCGGAATCTGCGCTAGATTTGGAGAACTACACCAATACCATCTACGAGTTCGACGCGGTTACGCTGAAGATTGTCGGAGCTCCCTTTAAAGGGCACACCAAGCACATTAGTGGTCTAGCACTTTCATTCGATGATGCTCTCCTCGTTACCGCTTCATACTCTGACAACACCATCAAGCTCTGGGCTTTCGAGTCGCGACAGCTCCTCGCCTCCTTCGATGTTCAGAATCTTTACTTTCCCCTTGTCCTCTCACCCGACTCGCGCCAACTAGTTTACACGACATCCACCAAAGACGACCACAAGATCTACATCTGCAACACTCCACCCGACATCCTTGCCCAGGCCCGCGTATGCATTCCCCGCACACATCTACTGTTCATATACTAACATTCCCATTACAGATTATTGCACGCAAAAAGTTAGCCCACAAGGATCTACTAAATGTGCGCACCTCATTCTTTTACTCGTTATACAACTCACCCATCGCTATCATTGCAGTCTGATGCAACTCGTCCAACTCGTCCTCCTGCTGGGCACCGCAGACCACCGATATCCGCCATTCCTATTGCACCCAGACTTCCGCCTGCAAGAGATCCGCAGCAACCCACTTTCCTTCGCCTCAACAAATTCCTTCGTTTCTCTCCTCGCGCAAACGCAGTCCCTGTTCGTCACATCCAACCTCGTGATCCCCTAGATGTATGTCATGACTCTCGTATCTCGCTTCTTTGACAGTTGACCCCATGACGGCACAACAGGTTCCTGCTACATTGCCCCTACCATCCCCTCTCTCAGGTCAGGCCGCAACTCGATTTGATCATGTTAGTCTTCAATTCCTATACTAGACTTGCAATACATGACTGAGTACTACGTATCCAGTTTGAAACAAGTTCTCCGTCTCCCCCCTCGGATGGAATCGTGCAATCCCTACGGCAGCATCTTTCTTTCCTCGTGCCCAGACACAGCCATGGGCTACCAGTCGTTGAAGTCGCACCAGGGCGGAAGACCACTGTAACGTACATTTTCTTACTTCTCAGTCCCTTTTGCTGATCTGTGCTCCACAGCGGCTTGTTGCCGTCAAACTACCGGAATACAAGAAAGTAGACGATACTCGACATCCGTCTAGCCAACAGGCTACCATCCCGCAGGAAAATGACACATCTGACATTGATTCGCTCCCAGATGTGCATTGGTGCAAGGCGTTCCTGTGCTACTATTCCTGTTGGTCCCATGGAAGACTGAGGATGCCTCCTCGATGGCGCTTGGAGCGCGTTGACATACCTCGCCAAGATGACACAGCAAATGGCAGTCGTAGTGGTGCTCATGGTCGCAGTTAACTTTGTATGCACTCATCCATGTTTGTTGTATGATATATCCTCCGTAACTGATAATTTAGCGCTCGTTTGTCAATTTAACGCCATCTGTTATACTTGCTGCATTTGCCAAATCCCATCACAACATGAACTTCCTCATATCCTCATCCTCGCTGACGTTATCTCCCGTAGAATGTTGATCTGGTCAAGATTGAAATGACAGCCTCATTCGGCTTGCTCTCGAGCATTTATCAGGCTGTCGTCCGAATTAACCTTCTCTTCTTTCTACTTCCACTTGTCCTACTCATTTAGACCTCCAACTTCAGACAATCTTCGTGAAACTCGATGGGACGGCACCAGACCACAAATTCGGTACGATCTAACTGTTGAGTATGCGACTTTTACTACCTGGATTCGAGCAAGAGGACTGGATCACTCTCAGGTAGGCCTTTACCACTGGTCCACAGCTGGCCTTTGAACCCTCTCTTTCCCGATAGCACTTCTTGGAATCGACGGCATTCCGAGTCCCGCCTAACTGATTCTAATCTCTTCCATGTCGATCTCCCGATCAATCTCTGCACCTCTAGTAGACTCTATTCTGACGATCTCGTTTATCTGGTGTATTTTTGGAATCCGACCATCTCTAAAGGCTCTTGCAGTCCTTTCGACTCGTTTCGATTGTCTTCCATCCTCTCAAGTATCGTTTTGGATGCTTGCTTGGTCCCGATCGTTGACCGTCAACGAGTTTACACTTTCGACAGACCTCACTCCTTTGTGACGCTAGCTTCGATCTTCTACTAAAATTGCTCGAGTCCACCGGATCAGTCCTGTCACCTCGCATCGTTCAATGTTTGGTCCTTGTGATTCGCCTATTTCTGAGTATCATCCGAGTTGATTCGACCCAAGGTTACACTTCTATTTAGTCGAGTACTCCGCTTGTTTCCTCCAGTGACCACCGCTGAGGGCTGTTACATCTGGTCGTTCTTCTCATTTTTCCTTGCTCGTCTATATAGGCCTCGAGCTTGAAGCTTCAACACTCGCTCTGTGGTATTCGATGTCACAGCTCAAATATGCGAGGTTGGGACCATCTTTCACACTTCCTCACCTTGGATATACCCCCTGGTATGTAACTTACCGTCTCGTCCTTGACTACGCGCTGGATGCCTTCTGATTTGTAGGGCGATGGGCGTTGAATCCTGGCACTTACAAGTGGTGAGATATATGCTGTCAACAGGGTTTAGAGGTTGCAGTTTTACAGCCCATGCTTCCGGTGTTCGACGCGCATGCTAGTATGCATGGTAATGTCGATGTTGAATTCTTGGCGCAGGCACTTCATCTCAGCATCAAAGAAACTGAAAATTGACGCTGCCAATTCATAAAGTGGTTGGTACGTGGTCAGGGACAAATAAAAAGGGCGCTGAAACATCCACGTGTCTGCAACGTTGTGTCTGTGTATACTCGTAACAGTTTGGTATGATGGAATGAGGAATGGTGGTCTCCCTAAACGTCCATGCATCTAAAGCAATACCGACGAGCAAGCAACGATATGCAATAAAAATTGGCTGTTTTGTCGCCCATCGTTGGGTGGGAAATGGAAAACAAATTGATGCTGTAGTATAGGCCATGGCTGTGAGGCAAGCGAGGAGAAGCGAATGCGGTGAATAGAAGGGTGCAGGGTGCAATGCACGACTGCAGAGGGGGCGTGTTAGGATATATATACACAAGGCGGTGCCTAAGGCCAATAGCTACCAAATAGCTACACTCATGTTCAGGCATTCGCCGCTCCTGGAGTTCTTCATTGCTAAAGCGCTAACCTCTCGGTAACACCAAAATCTGATCTGTATTTCCAGCAGGGATGGACTGACATTTGGCTTTACCAGGGGGCTCATCTTCGAATCACTGTCGGTGTCAGTCATATAATACACTGATACCTGTGCACCTTTGAACGCTTCCAAAGGATACCTTGCCTGTACTACTTGACAGTTTTGCTCACGGAGACCCAGTCATGGCTTCTGCGTCGACGAAGGCGGCTACCACAAAATCGATTCTGAAACCGGTAACGACTTTGAAGGGTCATACAGACTACATTCGATCCATATCCTACTTTCCAGACAGCCAACGAATGATCAGCACATCTGCCAGTGAGCACAAGACCACTCGGCAATGGGATCTGAAGACGGGCAAGGAGATTGAGGAAGTGCGGGATGTTTGCGAGAGGAGGGTATATGTGGTGGGGGTATCAAGGGATGGTCGACGGGTTGTCACTGGTGGTGGAGGATATTATGGTTGTGGGGAGCTGAAAGCCTGTGAGGTTGAGACGGGGATTGTGAAAACATTCAAAGGACACTCACATCGGATCGACTGCATTGATATCTCCAGGGACAACACGTTGCTGGCGAGTGGGTCAGCTGATGAAACAGCGCGGATATGGAACTTGGAGACTGCAAAACTCGTGGCTGGTCCATTCAAGAGCGTCGCCAGGGTGGGTGCAGTTCAATTCTCCCCAGACTCGAAGAAGCTTGCAGTCAAGTTAGATCAGGGGACATGCCTTGAGATCTGGGATGTCCAATCACAGAAATTGGATGTCAGGATGGGGAAACCTGGTGGACCAGGAGTCCAGTATTCGCCAATTTTCTGGACAAACAAAAATAAAACCATCATAACCGCATTCGAATTGAGTTTCATCCCATCATTTTCTGAATCTGCGGAGGACTACAGTCACTACACCAAGACGATATACGAGTTTGACGCGGTTACGCTGGAGATTGTCGGGGCTCCCTTTGAAGGGCACACCAAGTTCATTGGTGGTCTGGCAGTTTCATTTGATGGTGCTCTCCTCGCTAGTGCTTCCATGGACAACACCCTCAAGCTCTGGGCTTTCGAGTCGCGACAGCTCCTTGCCTCCTTCAACGTTCAGAATATTGGTGTTCCCCTTATCCTCTCACCCGACTCACGCCAACTAGTTTACACGATATACACGGAAGACTACGAGATCTGCATCTGTGATACTCCACCCGACATCCTTGCTCAGGCCCGCGTACGCATTCCCCGCACATTTCTATTGTTCGTGTGCTAACATCCCCTTACAGACTATTGCACGCAAAAAGTCAGGACTCAGCCCGCAGGGATCTACTAAATGTGAGCATCTCATTCTTTTACTCATTATACAACTCACCCATCGCTATCGTTGCAGTCTGATGCAACTCGTCCCCCTGCTGGGCACTGCAGACCACCGATATCTGCCATACCTATGTCGCGGAGACCTCCGCCTACAAGAGACCCGCAGCAACCCACTTTCCTTCGCCTCAGCAAACTCTTTCGCTTTTCTCCTCGTGCGAACGCAGTCCCTATTCGTCGCATCCAACCTTGTGATCCCCTAGATGTAGGTCGTGACTCTCGTATCTCAGTTCTTTAACAGTTGACTCCATGACGGCACAACAAGTCCCTGCTACATTGCCCTTACCATCCTCTCTCTCAGGTCAGGCGGCAACTCGATTTGATCATGTCAGTCTTCAATTCCTATACTAAACTTGCAATACATGACTGAGTACTACGTATCCAGTTCAAAACAAGTTCTCCGCCTCCCCACTCGAACGGAATCGTGCAATCCCTACGGCAGCATCTTTCTTTCCTCGTGCCCAGACACAGCCATGGGCTACCAGTCGTTGAAGTCGCACCAGGGCGGAAGACCACTGTAACGTACATTTTCTTACTTCTCAGTCCCTTTTGCTGATTTGTGCCCTACAGCGGCTTGTTGCTGCCGTCCCGCAGGAAAATGACACATCTGACATCGATTCGCTCCCAGATGTACATTGGTGCAAGGCGTTCCTGCGCTACTATTCCTGCTGGTCACATGGCAGATTAAGGATGCCTCCTCGATGGCGCTTGGAGCGTGTTGACATACCTTGCCAAGATGACACAGCCAATGGCAGTCGTAGTGGTGCTCATGGTCACAGTTAACTTTGTACGCACTCATCTATGTTTGTTGTATGATATATCTCCCGGAACTGATCATTTAACGCTCGTTTATCAATTAAACGCCATCTGTTATACTTGCCGCTTTGCCTAATCCCATCACAACATGAACTTCCTCATATCCTCATCCTCGCTGACGTTATCTCCCGTATAATGTTGATCTGGTCAAGATTGAAATGACCTCAGGACTGTGCTTAGTGGACAGGTGGAACGTCAGTGTGGAGCCTCATTCGGATGTCTCATACTTGCTCTCGAGCATTTATCAGGCTGTCGTCCGAATTAACCTTCTCTTCTTTCTACTTCCACTTGTTCTACTCGTTTAGACCTCCAACTTCATACAATCTTCGTGAAACTCGATGGGACAGCGCCAGACCACAAATTTGGTGCGATCTAACTCTTGAGTATGCGACTTTTACTCCCTGGATTCGAACAAGAGGTTTGGATCACCCTCAGGTAGGCCTTTACCACAGCTGGCCTTTGAACCCTCTTTTCCCCGATAGCACTTTATGGAATCGACGGCATTACAAGTCCCGCCTAACTGATAATCTCTTCCATGTCGATCTCTCTAGTAGACTCTATTCTGACGATCTCGTTTATCTGGCGTATTTTTGGAATCTGACCATCTCTAAAAGCTCTTGTAGTCCTTTCGAGTTTCGATTATCTTCCACCCTCTCAAGTATCGTTTTGGATACTTGCTTGGTCGAACCTCGAGTACTCCGCTAGTTTCCTCCAGGAGTCCAGTGACCACCTCAGAGGGCTGCTACATATAGTCGCTTTTCTCATTTTTGCCATTTTTTCCTTGCTCGTCTAGACCTCGAGCTTCGACACTCGCTCTGTGGCATTCGACGTCACGGCTTAAATCTGCGAGGTTGGTACGATCCAGTATGCGACTTGGATCCACCAGAACTCACTTTCACAAGATTCGGCTGACGCTCAGTGCTCACCTCCTGTTTTTGAGTACTTCGTTGGCAGTGCGGTGGTAATGGTGAGTTTCAAAACCTCGACCTCATGCAGCCGCATCTTCAACCACCAATGACAACCTCCAGTGGGTTAGTTGCTGTCACCGAGGTATAGGCTGGCTCATTCCGCTGTTTTCTTTCACACTTCCTCACCTTGGAAATACCCCCTGGTATGTAACTTACCGTCTTGTCCTTGACTATGCACTGGATGCCTTCTGATTTGTAGGGTGATGGGCGTTGGGTCCTGGCACTTATAAGTGGTGAGATATATGCTGTCGACAGGGTTTAGAGGTTGCAGTTTTACAGCCCAAGCTTCCGGTGTTTGACACGCATACTAGTAAAGCCGACGTTGAATTCTTGGGGCAGGCACTTCATCTCAGCGTCAAAGAAACTGGAAATTGACGCTGTGAATTAGTAAGGTGGTTGGTACGTGGTCAGAGACGAAGAAAAAGGGCGCTGAAATATCCACGTGTCTGCAATGTTGTGTCTGGGTATACTCGTAACAGTTTGCTACGATGGAATGAGGAATGGTGGTCTCCCTAAAGGTCCATGTATTCAAAGCAAAACTGACGAGCGAGCAATGATATGCAATAAAAGTTGCGCCCGTCGTTGGGCGGGAATTGTAAAACAGATTGATGCTGTAGTATAGGGCATGGCTGTGAGGTAAGAAGCGAGGAGAAGCTAATGCGGTGAATAGAAGGATGCAGGGTGCAATACACAGCTGCCATGCAGAGGGGGCGCGTGTTAGGATATATATACACAAGGCGGCGCCTAAGGCCAATAGCTGCACTCACCTTCAGGAATTCACCGCTCCTCAAGTTCTTCACTGCTAAAGCGCTAACCTCTCGGTAACACCAAAATCTCATCTGTAATTTCAGCGGGAATGAACTGACAGTTGGCTTTACCAGGGGGCTCATCTTCGAATCACTGTCGGCGTCAGTCATATAATACACTGATACCGGGAGACCTCACCTGTGCACCTTTGAACGCTTCCAAAGGATACCTTACCCATACTACTTCACAGTTTCGCTCACGGAGACCCAGCCATGACTTCTGCGTCGACGAAGGCGGCTACCACAAAATCGATTCTGAAACTGGTAACGACTTTGAAGGGTCATGGAGACGGCATTCCATCTATATCCTACTTTCCGGACGGCCAGCGAATGATCAGCGGGTCTTTCGACCAGACCACTCGGCAATGGGATCTGAAGGCGGGCAAGGAGATTGAGGAAGCGCGGGATGTTTGCGAGGGGAACGTACATGCGGTGGCGGTATCAAGGGATGGACGATGGGTTGTCACTGGTGGTGGGGATTGGGATGCGGAGTTGAAAGCCTGTGAGGTTGAGACGGGGATTGTGAAAACATTTGAAGGACACTCAGAGGGCATCATCTGCGTTGATATCTCCGCGGACGACACCCTGCTGGCGAGTGGGTCATACGATAGGACAGCGCGGATATGGAACTTGGAGACTGGCAAACTCGTGGCTGGTCCATTCGAGAGCATCGGTTGGGTGGGCTCAGTCCGATTCTCCCCAGACTCGAAGAAGCTTGCAGTCAAGTCGGATTGGGGGACATGCCTTGAGGTCTGGGATGTCCAATCACAGAAATCGGATGTGAGCATAGGGAAACCCGGTGGACGAGGACTCATGCGTTCGCCAATTTTCTGGACAAAAAAAAATAAAACCATCATAGCCGCATTCGAATTCAGACCCAGGTCACCCATCCCAGATACTGAATCTGTGTCGGATCTGGGTATCGATGACCACACCAAGACCATCTACGAGTTTGACGCGGTTACGCTGGAGACTGTCGGAGCTCCCTTTGAAGGACACACCAAGTTGGTTGGTGGTCTAGCACTTTCATTTGATGGTGCTCTCCTCGCTAGTGCTTCAGACAACACCATCAAGCTCTGGGCTTTCGAGTCGCGACAGCTCCTCGCCTCCTTCGGCGTTCAGAATGTTGACTTTCCCCTTGTCCTCTCACCCGACTCGCGCCAACTAGTTTACACGACATCCATCGAAGACGACCACAAGATCTGCATCTGTGATACTCCACCCGACATCCTTGCTCAGGCCCGCGTACGCATTCCCCGCACACATCTACTGTTCGTGTGCTAACATCCCCTTACAGACTATTGCACGCAAAAATTCAGCCCGCAGGGATCTACTCAATGTGCGCATCTCATTCTTTTACTCATCATACAACTCACCCATCGCTATATATTATTGCAGTCTGATGCAACTCGCCGTCCTCCTGCTGGGCACCGCAGACCACCGATATCCGCCATACCTATGGCACCGAGACCTCCGCCTACAAGAGACCCGCAGCAACCCACTTTCCTTCGCCTCAGCAAACTCTTTCGCTTTTCTCCTCGTGCGAACGCAGTCCCTGTTCGTCACATCCAATCTCGCGATCCCCTAGATGTATGTCATGACTCTCGTATCTCGGTTATTTAACAGTTGACTCCATGACGGCACGACAGGTCCCTGCTACATTGCCCTTACCATCCTCTCTCTCAGGTCAGGCGGCAACTCGATTTGATCATGTCAGTCTTTAATTCCTATACTAAATTCGCAATACATGACTGAGTACTACGTATCCAGTTCGAAACAAGTTCTCCGCCTCCCCGCTCGATTGCTGTTAAACTACCGGAATTCAAAAAAGTAGACGATACTCGACACCCGTCTAGCCAACAGGCTGCCGTCCCGCAGGAAAATGACACATCTGACATCGATTCACTCCCAGATGTGCACTGGTGCAAGGCATTCCTACGCTACTATTCCTGCTGGTCACATGGCAGATTAAGGATGCCTCCTCGATGGCGCTTGGAGCGTGTTGACATACCTCACCAAGATGACACAGCAAATGGCAGTCGTAGTGGTGCTCATGGTCGCAGTTAACTTTGTATGCACTCATCCATGTTTGTTGTATGATATACCCTCCGTAACTGATAATTTAACGCTCGTTTGTCAATTTCACGCCATCTGTTATACTTGCTGCATTTGCCAAATCCCATCACAACATGAACTTCCTCATATCCTCATCCTCGCTGACGTTATCTCCCGTAGAATGTTGATCTGGTCAAGATTGAAATGACATTGGACTGTGCTTAGTGGACAGGTGGAACGTTTGTTTTCGTCCATGCGGTGCCTCATTTGGATGTCTCACAGATTCATTGGCATCCCAGTACCAGTCCCATCTCTACGGTGGCTATGTGCCACGGGACTCTACCTTCGCGAGATTCCAGTCATACGGAGCCGCTGACTATTACGACGACATGGAAGCACTGAGATCAGCGAACGCCGACGATTACGAGAATATAGAACCTGAAACAGGATCAATGCCTGCGGCTGGTGTCTCCTGGCTGTCAGCTATTGGAGCTGTGTTTGTCTTGGGCAGGACGTGGGGGTGGTGGAATTGATGTGGTTGCTGGACAATGTTGCTAACGTGTATGTTGAGTGGAGGGGGTGGTAGTCAGTGCCAGTAACATTGTGGAGCCACATCGACGAAACTAAGTGGCGTGTTCATCTACTCAGTAGACTTGTTCCTCGTAGGATTGCATGACCTGTCATACTATATATATTGAGTACTGGAAGTATCGCGTTGAGTCGACGCAAGCCAGACGATTTAACTGTTGTTTGTCCTTATTGAATTCTAAAGTCATTACATAATCTGCAAGTATACGCATTGCTCGATTTGGTTGTAATTCCTTTGTTCCGACGAGTCCATCCCATGGTGCGCTATCACTCTGAGAACTTGAGGCAGCATTAACGGTCGTAATGTCAGACAGTTTGCACGTACTATCTACGTGGCGCGTGCAAGTACGGCGATAGATGTCGCAACGAACATCCAGCGGACAGAGCACAACAAGGTGGTTTTGGGAGTACGTTGTCTCGACTTTCCCCGGGTTTTTCTTTCATATTCTCACATATAACAATTAGATCAAAGTTGGACCAATAATAATTCGAGAGACATGGCAGTTCCATATACGTAAGTTGTTTATGACGCAGGAAGGTCGACATACGGTTCAATCTACTAACACCACGGTTTGTAGCATTGAATCAATGGCAAGAGACGTCACCGCTCTACAAGATAAGCCTTTATGGCCACTATCATCATATGGCGCTGCGAAGTATGAGCCGGTGGTTATCGCTGGACTGGACGAGTCGCCCGAGGAACTTCGCGTGAAGGCGGTGACTGCGTTGAAAGCAGGTACTATCAACGAATATGTGCGTAGCTGAATAAGTGAGGATATCCTTCTTTAATGACTGACCAAGTTATCTATAGATGAAATATGAGTCAGACAAAATAACTGCCTCAGAGCAGGCGTACAACAGCGCCAGGAGCAACGTTCCACAGTTGCATGACGCTGCCTTCAAATTGAGCAAGGAAGCAGCTTTACCTGGGTCGAGTGCGCTCGGCCATGTTTCCGCTTTTGGTGGGCGATCAGCGTTTGGTAGCGAGCCAGCGTTTGGTTCTGGCCCTCAACCATCGGTGTCTGGCGCAGCTTCCAGTGCCTTCGGAAAATCTACATTTGGCCAGCCTGCATTTGGCCAGACAGGATTTGGCACATCCGCAGCGACTTCTGCATTTGGACAACCCGCACAAACGACCTCTGCGTTTGGACAAACTGCCCAGACCATGTCACCGTTCGGGCAGCCACAACAACCAACATCTGCGTTTGCACAACCACAACAGTCAACGTCTGCATCCGGGCAGCCACAGCAGCCAACTTCTGCGTTTGGGCAGCCTGTTCAGACGACATCAGCGTTTGGGCAGTCCTCTGCATTCGGTTCAGCCACTCAGCCAACATCGGCTTTCGGTCAATCATCATTGATTAAACCCGGGTCAGGTGCATTTGGCTCTTCAGCACCTTCCACTGGCGCATTTGGGGCTCCGTCGTCGGCATTTGGGAACACCGGTACTAGCACTGGTGGCGGGTTCTCTGCCTTTGCGCCTCAGCCATCCGGGTTTGCGTCAGCACCGACGCAAGCATCGGCGTTTGGACAGCCGTCATTTGGAGTCCCTGCCCCAACGCAAAGTGCATTTTCTGCGCCAGCACAGGTACAAAGTGCCTTTTCCTCTGCTGCATCAGCACAAAGTGCCTTTAGTTCCGCGATACCCTCGCAAAGTGCTTTTGGCTCTACGCCATCTGCACCAAGCGCAATCGGCGTGTCCTCCGTAACATCCCAATCTGCCTTTGGAGCAGCACCAACAACATCTGCGTTCGGTAGCACAGGCGCTGGAGCTTCATCCTTTGGCGTTCCCGCGCCTGTGGTTGCTACTGCTTTCGCAACTCCAATGGCAACAACCCCAACCGATGCTTCGAAACCGTCTGCATCAGCACTTGGGTTTTCACGATCTAAAATCCAGATAAAACCTGACAGATACGCTGCACTATTGCCGCCAAACTACATGGACATATTGCCAGTGGATGTAAAGGCTGCGTTTGCGGCAGAGAAATTCGAATGGGGGAAGATACCAGAGTGGATACCGCCAAAGGAGTTGCGGTAGGATTCATTGTGGTGTTAGCCGCGGACTATTGTATGAGTTAGTCTTATGAGTTTTTTTTACGAACTTCATTATAGAATCGCACTGTACAACACTTCACTGTTCCAATGTCGATGTAAGTAACAGGTGGCTGGGTTGTTTAGCGTGGTCTAGATTTAGAAAGAGCAGTATTTTCGGTTTCTTCTTTCGGAAGATATACTGACCAGGTTCGGATGCTCCGGTACTTAGTTGGCTATATCTGAACGAGCACAAAAAAGATTTCATATTCTAGTTATCGATCCCATCTTGATTGTCTACCACAACGTTCACCAAAATGCCTTCGAGGATTGCTGAGCCCTCTGCGTCGGACACGACAGCGACACAGGATTTGCCGTTCATTACCTTTCCACCCTTCCCAAAACCCCCACCGGGCGTGATGCTCATCCCTTTTGAAGATTTCAGGGCACGCGGGATACAACTGTTCGCTGAAGTTGTTGGTGGCCCGAACGAGGAAGACATGGAGCTCGATGGCCTGGGGATACCCACTGTCGAGTTGCGCGTGAAGCATTCAACCGACGAGTGCAAGAGCAACACACGCAAGAGGAAACGCAAGAAGAAACCTGCTGCTGCAGAAGGTGCGCCTGCAAGGAAGGTCCCGTGGTACGAAGAGTGGGAGGAAGGTGAAGATCTGCGTATCACGAAGGGCAAGTTCGATTCGTAGGTCGTTTGTTATCGCCTATGATCGATCTCATCTTGAGGTCCATGATATGGTGAATCGATACTGATCAGCCTGCTAGGAATATCTCTCATGTGGATCGCCTCTTTCACGCTGCAAACGACTTTCGGGTCAATCGCACTTGGCCGCCGATCACTTTTGGGGTTGGCCAGCTCTGGGACCAGGTAGTTCTTTTCATCTCTGCGCTTGTACCAACCTCACGGCTTCTCATAGTTTCGCCTGTACGTTGGACTCCTTGTCAATCCAACTGTCTATCGTAAACCGAACAAAGACGGAGAAGCAGATGACGATGATGACGATGATGATGATGGCCCTTCTAATATTCAGATCAATGCGGAGGACACCTCTGGACCAGTTCCTCCCTCAAAGGATCCTACTCCCTCAGCTTACTCTGTTGAATTGGACGATCATGACGACGACGAAGGTACTTCGCAGGCACACAAAACTGATCTGGAGGAACAACGAGAGGAGAAGCTGATCGTATTCTTGCATGACCCGGAGAAGTCGGTGGCAATTTTCCTATCGTCTCACATGCGTGAACAAGGCCTCATCTGGTCTGTCTCTCAATAATAATTCTCAACGTGTTTCTCATTAGAGTATATCTCGTAGGTCGGAGAGGAACCTCATCAATACACCACACCTCCTCAGTTTCTTCTTGAACTTTGTCCTGCGGAACCGTGTTCTCACCAAAGCCTCACATGAACGCGGCATCCGCAGTGCCCTTCATATTGTGGAGCTCGCGAAGAAGGAGCTGCCCCTGACATACAAGATCGGGCAGGCATTACCCGATGTGTTCAGCGATGGCTGCAAGGAGTGCTTTGGCCGGAAAGGCGGGATTGAATGGACCTTTGACCAAAAGGCAGATGATCCGCCTGCTCCAGGTAATATCAGCCATCTGTATCTGATGGCTTATCGATGAGTTAATATTCCATTTTCAGCCGATGCGACTATTACTGTTATCGATCAGCATGGTGCAGAAACGGAGATTGTTCTCCCAGATACGGAGGAAACCGCACTCAAAGATGCCATCGAGGATAATGTTGACATGGAGATCCAGGTTACTGGCATGCGCACTACTGCCCCCGTCGCCAATACCAACGTCCCTATCGCCACTGCCATTACCACCGCACCACCCGACATCTGGTCTGCAGACACAGCAGATACCGTTGCCGGCGGGTGGGGTGCCACGGGCGACACCGATGGCTGGGGTTCTGTAGGTTCTGACGCCTGGGGTGCCATCGGCGATGGCGGCAAATGGGGCCCTGCGGATGACAATGACGAATGGGGTGCGGACTCCGCTCCACTCTCATTTGCACCCGAAGTGACTGAGCCCTCTTGGCTTTCCCCGCCGCCCTCGCTCACGTCTCTCCTGGGTCCTACCTCTTTCCCACTAACGCACAGCACAGGGATCGTGGAGTCCTCCACGCGCCGCATCAAAGCGATCCACCTGCCTCCGAAGGATAAGGCAAAGATCAAGGGCGACACAGCCGAAATGGTAGAGGATGAGTTAGAGCGGAGGTTTGCGCGGGTCGTCATGAGCCCGTGGGGAAGGGAGGAGAGCGATATTCCGAAGCCATCCATTCGCAAGACCTCCCGCGGCGCAGTGGTTATGCCCGACGGCGAGGTTGAAGGCAGCGGGCCTGGCAAGCCGCACAATCCGTATGCAGATGATATTGTCCTGGTCGTAGAGCCTGCCGTACTCGATACGCTGAGCCTTGGGATGGGGCTTGGTGGGCTATGGGTGCAGATCGTGCGCGAGGACGTGGAGGCAGGCAATGAAACGCTGAAGAAGCCCAACGCAAAACGCGGAAAGAAAGGCAAAGGCCCTCTGGATGAGCTTTCGGGAAATTACTGGTACCTTGAAGAACTAATGGGCATCTTCCCAAGCTATTTCATGTCCAGGGAGAACGCGAAGTAGACGAAGTTTTAATGTTTGTCCTGTCATGCTTTGCTTTTTGCTTTCGAAGTTTAGTGTTCAACGCTATCACAATGTATACTTTATCTTTGACTTACTCAACAAGTGCATGTGCCTTCATAGTTATCATGAACTGAGTGCTGAGCGATGTGTTGGATTTCATTTGGGTTCACGGCGGTTGACCAAAGTATCACGACATTAAATCAAGATCAAACTTGTTGGGCGATATCCCAGCGCGTCAAGTACATGTTGAAGCTTCGAAGGTCAGTCACTCAACTTGCTATTCTGATGATCCTACATGATGTACTGGTGCCACGGGCATTTGAGGCAAAAACCCTCTAGTAGGAACTAGAGCAAAGTCTTAGCGGACGTTAAGAACAACGCTGAGTAGAACTACGACGAGGACTTCGTTAAGTATTTGAACATGTAAAACTCGGAGGCTATTAATCTTGAGTCCGAGACTGGTAGCATCATGATGTATCTGTCTGTCAACAAACCCTTGGGACACTACGTACTGGGAGGTATGCGTTATATGGAGTAAATGTGATGACTAGCCCGTCTATGGCCTCAGATTATAATAGATATCTGAAGGTGCCGCATCGAAGGAATAGTCACGAGTGTCGGAAGAATCCTCCGAGAGTCCGAGTCACCCTGTGCTTGAGGCTTCTGCTGCGGCGCAGCGGCGGTCGATGTCCTGTCTATACCTACAACCTAGACTCGTGACCAGTCTCACTACTGACGTTGTCCTTGATAGAGAAGAGTTCTGGAATACCTGCAGGATGGCCACCGTGACTAGTTCGACCGAAAAACAAATTTGGATTTCCTGAAGAAATTATCGATTGGCTCTGTAATAAGCTGTTCCCGGAGCCAGAGCGGAGGAGAAAGGAGGGTACTAGTAGGCAGCGAGTAGCCTAGCGAATCTATCACCAAGCCGCTCATGGTGGTAGATTTGAGTCCGATAAAAATCCTCTACCGCACGTTTGAGAACATCAAATTGAGCAACAAGGCCTAATTTCGGATCAGCGCCAGAAGAAATGATCTTATTCGCATCGGGGATAAAACGCTGAGGCTATATATACGTTCTCACCGTACTAATAGTCACAAGATGAGGCTGGGGCTACTACTTATATCGCGACATCGTCTTGCTATCGCCATCCTGATCTCACCTTGATCTGCCTGTTGAAAATCAGATACCGGTGAGTAACTTGGGTCTTCGTGTTCAGTTGCTGTCCCTGCCAGCCTGAGGTTGTTGGATGTTAAATGATGGACAAGGGCTGACAAGGGACGGGCTTATCTTACCTTGATCGCACAATCACATGGCTTTTTTCGGGTTTGTTGGGCTACCCCACTGCACTGCCGTATATCGCACCATGATTTATGACTCCTACAACATCGCTTGTCTCGGAGCTAACCAACATGTCGGACAGGATAAGACAAGTATATAATCACCTCTCAGGTTCAAACACGATGTCGGCGGGTAAGCACTGGTCATAATTGCGTCACTGTGCCCGGCATTCAAATCATTTCAATGAATCAGAAATATGGCAGGATGTTCCCCTTGCTCCACCCGACAGGTGCGTACAAGCCATCACACATTTGTCTCCTTCACTGAATGTCACGGATAGCATTTTCAAATTGACCGCGGCGTATAAGGCGGACACGTTTCCTCAGAAGGTTAACCTTGGTGTTGGAGCATATAGAGATGACGACAATAAACCTTGGGTCCTTCCTGTGATCAAGAAGGTGCGTCCTTTTTACATCTTAATCACAATTTGGACTCAATCGTTGCGCCACAATAGGCCACACAAATTCTTCTGAATGATCCTGATCTTGATCACGAATATCTTCCCATCACGGGTTTGCCAGAGTTCACTGCCGGTGCGGCAAAGCTCATTCTTGGTGCCGGTTCGCCTGCTATTGCAGAAGGGCGTGCTGTTAGCGTGCAGACAATCTCCGGAACTGGCGCAAACCACTTGGGAGCCTTGTTTCTAAGCAGGTTTTATCATTGGGATACCCCCAAGCAGATTTACTTGAGTAATCCCACCTGGGGTGAGTTTTTGTAGGAATGGGTGCAACGGAATTTTAATCAGGCATTCCTGCAGCTAACCACCATGCCATTTTCAAGAATGTTGGAATCCAACCTGTAGATTATCCTTACTATGACCCGGCCACCATTGGCCTAGACTTTGATGGTTTCATTGGAACCCTACAAAGTGCTGCGCCGCGCTCGGTGTTTTTGCTACACGCTTGCGCCCACAATCCCACAGGAGTTGACCCTACTCGTGACCAATGGAAACACATTGCTGAAGTCATTATCGCTAAAAACCATTACGCATTCTTCGACTGCGCCTACCAGGGCTTTGCAAGTGGTGACCTCAACAACGATGCGTGGGCAGTTAGACACTTTGTGGAGAAGGGTGTTCCGATGCTTGTGTGTCAGGTCAGCGCGTCGCTCATTGGACTACTGCAGCACAGCTGATTGGACCAGAGCTTCGCCAAGAACGCAGGTCTCTACGGCGAGCGGATCGGTGCGCTGCACATCGTCCCCCCTACGAAGGATGCTGCAGACCGTGTTAAGAGTCAGCTGTCGGTTTTACAGCGCAGTGAAATAAGCAACCCACCATCTCATGGTGCACGCTTGGTGAGTTGATTTAGTTATGGACTGCTCTCACCTGATGAGGCGTGGTGAATAGGTCTCGCTTATTCTCAACGAAAGTGTCCTCTTTGACGAATGGAACCGTGACATCAAGACCATGGCTGAGCGAATTATATCCATGCGCAATGAGCTTTATCGACTCTTGACGGAGGAGTTGAAAACGCCAGGCAGTTGGATTCATATCATCAACCAGATTGGCATGTTCAGGTGAGTTTTTGCTATTGGCCGCCGCGGTGGCTTGGATGGCGCGAAGCATACCATCTTGGGAATGAGCATCGTACTAATAGCGGGCGACAGCTTTACTGGAATCAACCCGTCTCAGTCGCAAGCACTGATAGACACCTTCCACATTTACTTGACGGCCAACGGACGGATTTCGATGGCTGGGCTGAACACGCATAACATTAGATACTTTGCGGAGAGCTTGGACAAGGTGGTGAGGGGGCAGGTATGAACGACTTTCGGACCGCCAAGATTCTTGATATCGATGTCTTGGAGACAGACATATTAGATCAACTGTAGATCACTAGAAACCCAACTCAAATTTGCGTTGATAGAGATCACTGAAAGTACTTGAACGATCATCAATGTTATATTGATGTTATAAATTGGGTTTTAGCTCCAAACACCAGTAAACAACGACAAAACAGTGTTGGAACTTGGTTGGAACCAAAACTTCGCCAAGTTCGCTTGCAATTGTCTTTGTCCTCGTGGAACTTCTGGTCATGCGACACTGAAAATACATCTTGCAGCACTCGGTCTTTTCTGTGGCATCCGTGGATACCTGACAGGAATTGAATCCAGTGATGATTTGGTATGATTCTCGTGAATACCACACCGGTGCTGAAGTCCGAACCAGGTTGGCCGGTGCGCGGAGGCAACACCCCACCGATACCTTTGGCTGGGCCACAGCTGGCTCACGTAGTCACGTATTAGTAACTGTTCGACCGCAAACTGAACAAGGATATTCTCGTGTCTTGAGCGCAGCTTGGCATAAGCGCCAGTTGTAGACGGAACAATCTCGATCTCTTGAACTTGCGGAAATAAAGCTATGGTCAACGGGAAGACCAGCAAAGACCAATCGAAGACCTCTATTTAGCCTGTACCACAGGAACGTACCAAGAATGGTGTTTGCACAGGGACAATAATCGTCAAGACTATCATTCCGGAATTCCAGTCGTTCCAAGTTACCGCTGACAGGGCCACAGTAGATGAACTGATAAATAAAGTCAGACAGCACACAAGCTTAACTCATGACACAAAAGAAACTTCATCAAGAGGGATGTACGTCCGACAAGACAATGGACATTGGTTTTCCTGCAGTGAGATTCGACGAAGCGTGTGGCACCGTGGCGGTGACAGTGATCGATCACTAAAGAAACTAACAGCGGCGGTGTCAGGATAGTGCAAGCGTTGTTGAACGTCTAATGCAGTCTCGTTATGTAAACTTAACGATTCGTGGAGCGGTGCGTTCATTCCAGTGCAACCAATCGCCCATTCCAGGTACCAGGAAATATTATGACAGACTGCCCACATCGGCTCCTTCAAATCACTCTACCACGTAGTTGGCCAAAATCTGCCAAAGTCGTCACGATAGCTGCCCATGGCAGTAGCGGCGTCGGCCCCGAAATATCAGCCTAGTCTTGACCATGCGATTTTGGGGGTCTCTCGCTGCAAACCGCTTAATCTGCTTGCATCTTCGGGAAGTGAGTTATCGCAGGGAACACGACCGAAAGATGCGGTCCGCAGGAATTTAGTCAAGCCTCTGTGCGTTCGCTTTGCGTTCATCTCATTTTGACGACATCTATACCCAGCTCCGGATCGGTCGATCGTTGTTTTCGGAAACGAGAAATGGATATTCCTTTTACCACTCAGGAGTTCACGGACCTCATTGTATCAATGTCCAAACAAATCGCATCTTCGTTCTTTGCTCTTCTCAGCCGAGCTGGCACTCGAATGATCGGCTTGTACTTGCCAGTCAAGGTGAGCGAAATCAACAGGCTTTGGAGTTGATATATCAGGAGCTGATGTTTGCTCCATGCTCACAGTAATTGGCTCTGTTTGAGGCCTCAAACTGGTCCGCTGTTGAAATGGATTTCTGATGCTTTTATGCGTCTGAATAACTAATGTACACCGGAAGACGTTAGTAAGTTGAATACTAAGTAACCTTGGTTTTGACACTTACTATGTACCTGAGGTTATTGTAGCGCAAGGTGGCCTCCATTTTTGAATGGCTACCATGTTAGGTAGCGGAACACTAATAGGTACGTTCAGGCTCCGTCACCCAAGACTGACATGCTTCTCAGCACGAACACTTCAGCCGGGACTAGCATATATAGGTCGGTAAATAGTGTGCTATAAAAGACCGTCAGGTTTGTCTCTCACATAACCGAGCAACTTCACCCATATATTTCTGTGGGTAGCCTTGTCGCTCCTCGAAGTTCAACCTCCTGCGGTCCACGGTCAACCCATTCTACTCATGGGTTTCCATCAAAGAAGACAACATGTCGTTACTGATAGAGTGGTCGAGTCCTCAGCTAGCCAGGCTGCTACTCCAGTCCACAACCTAGATTCCGACGCACATGCACCCTCATTCCCTAAGAAATCGTCAAACATATCCACCTCCGTAAAAAATGAGGTTGCCGTTCATTTCGAGCAGGTATTTCGACACCTCATGAGACGGCAAGTGTCTCCTGGTGATTTGCATAAATTATCTAATTCGGCAGTATATTATCTCTCCGTTAGCCGTCAAGATGAAGGAATCAAGGACCGCCAACTTGGCATCATGTTTAAAGAATTACGTGTCGTTGGTGCAGGTTCCCGTGCTTCGCTCCAGCCTACTGTGAGCTCACCTTTCCATCCTTCAACGTTTCTGCGCAAGATAAGGGAAATTCGACATCCCTCCACAAGAGAGTTATTGTCCGGATTCGAGGGCGTGGTCACTCCTGGCGAAATGCTTTGTAAGCCCATGTCCTTCCTCGGCCTCCAGTCTTGACCCTTCGTATAGTGGTTCTTGGCCGTCCCGGCTCCGGGTGCTCGACCTTTCTCAAGACGCTCGCTAACCAATGTGGGGAGTATCATGCTGTTGAGGGTCAAGTTTTCTATGATGCATTCACCCCAAAGGAGATCTATGGCACCTTCCGTGGCGATGTCACTTATTGCCCGGAGGATGATATCCACTTCCCGACCCTGACCGTCAACCAGACGCTCTCTTTCGCTGTTAGAAATCGTACTCCCGCAACACGTCTTCTCGGCCAGACGCGCGAAGACTATGTTGAGGATACCACCACGATGCTAATGAAAGTTCTTGGCCTCTACGGTTCAAAAAATACCTTGGTTGGTAATGCTCAGATTCAAGGTGTTTCCGGTGGCGAAAGAAAGCGACTTTCTATCGCAGAAATGTTAGGCTCTGTAAGCCCGCTCGGTGCATGGGATAAGTAAGGTGTTTTCATTTAAGGTGGTATTCTTCTGACTTTCTTCTCATCCAGTTCCACTCGTGGACTAGACTCCTCAACTGCCCTTGAGCTTGTTCGCACATTGCGTTTTATCACAGATGTCAAACGCACAACGACAATTGTCTCTCTTTACCAGGCAGGCGAGCAATTATATGAATTGTTTGACAAGGTTTGTATTATTGCGGAAGGAAAGATGGCCTATTTTGGTTCGGCAAAGTTGGCCAAAGGTTATTTCGTCGATATGGGCTTCGAACCACAACACAGGCAGACTACCCCCGATTTCCTGGTTGCAGGTAGCCCATTCCGGTTTTCTTAGATCGCCTCATGATAATTTTTGTCAGTCACGGACGCGAACGGGAGGAAAATTCGCCCTGGATATGAGAACTTTGTCCCGCGGACGTCGGCGGAGCTTGCTAGCCGTTTCATGGCTTCTGACCTCGGTCGTCAGAATCGGAAAACGATGGAACAGCGCCGAGATCAATATGTTGGCAAACACGAACACAAGCAAGCGTATCTTTCCAGCGTGGCCACGGAACGTGCCACCACAACTTCTGTATATATGACTTCTATCCCCCATCAAATCAAAACGGTCATGAAGCGCCGCCTGCAAGTTATTGTTGGTAACAAGTTCGAGCTTTTTGTCCAACTGACGTAGGTGACATTCTTCTTTTTCCAACCCTCAGTAACATTGGGTAATAGTTCCCAGGTCTTCCCAGCGATAATTATGGGCACCGTCTTTCTGAGCATACGAAATGACACCTCGGCCTATTTTTCTCGTGGAAGTGTTTTGTTCTTGTAAGTTTCTTCCCCTGTTATTATCCAAGTTGTAACTCGTGGCTCTGTTGTAATATCAGCTCCCTGTTCTTCAGTGCTATTGTATCCGTTGCAGAAGTCCCTGCGCTTTTTCTCCAGCGTCCGATCGTGCTTCGTCACCAGAAAGCCGCGTTACATTACCCTTTTATCCAGAGCCTCGCGCATACTATCGTTGATATTCCAATCACTCTGGTCATTCAACTGATTTTTGCCGTAATCCTTTACTTCCTGGTTGGGTTGCAACGTTCTGCCGCCCAATTTTTGTAAGCTTCATGCAGTTTGCTCTTGGCTGGCTGTAATACTCACCCTGCTGCACAATAGCATATTTTACCTTTTCAACTTCTTAATGTTGCAAACCATGAAGTCATTGTTCAGAGCTATTGCTGCAAGTTTCAAAACTCGTCCTAGTGCAATAGCTGTTAGTGGTATCTTCGTTCTTTTGATATCGCTCTCTGGCGGGTACACAATTCCTTGGCCGACTGCTCCCAAGGGCTTACGGTAGATCATGTGGTTGAATGTGCGTCATCCCTTGTAGGACACTTTTGCTTAGTATCAATCTTGCTGTCTTAGCCTTTGTGGTGGGGTTTTGGTGCAGTTCTTGTGAACGAGTTCCACACGCTCGACGGAGTTTGCTCTACTCTTGTCCCTCAGGGTCCTGGCTATGAAAATGTTTCGCTTGCAAATCAGGTTTGTACAATGGTCGGATCGCAGCCCGGTGATCTTCTCGTCGATGGCAACATCTATGTTGGATTGACGTTCAACTTTTGGTATGGTCATCTCTGGAGGGTAGGCTAGTCACGTACTTTGTGAATCATAGCTCATGACACTACCTCAGAATTTTGGTGTCATTTGCGCCTTTCACCTTGGGTTCTTGGCCGTTCTTCTAGTTGCCACAGAATTTAATACTTTGTCCAATTTCGACGGCGCCGTCATTCTCTTCAAGCAAGGCTCTGATGTTATCGATGGAAATGCCAAAGCACTTCACGAAGTGGAGGTGGATGTAGAGTTTCGCTCTGGATGTCAGCCAAAGGCAGCTGATCCCTCGACTTTCGACAATCCCGACAGGAACACCGTGATTCCGAATCTCTTCACTTGGCAGCATCTGCAGTATGAAGTTCCCATTGAGGGAGGTATGAAACGCCTTCTTGATGATGTCACGGGCTTTGTTGCCCCTGGGAAACTCACTGCTTTGATGGGTGAATCTGGTGCTGGAAAGGTATGATTTCTCATGTACCAGTCGCGCATGCCGTTTACCTGAGTGCTTATAGACCACACTTTTAAACGTCCTTGCACAACGCATCGGTGCTGGTGTGGTGAGTGGTGGCCGGTTTGTTAACGGAAAGCCGCTCCCCATAGACTTCCAAGCTCAGATGCAAGTATTATTCTGATTTGTGCCGAGTTTGTCTGATTGTCGTGTTTAGTGGTTACTGCCAACAACTCGAGACTCACCTTCCCAATGCAACTGTTCGTGAAGCGCTCCTTTTCTCTGCTAATCTCCGCCAGCCACAGTCAGTCCCTCACACTGAAAAGGAAGCATAGTGCGTGCGATTTATGCCTATGATCAATCTCCACTTACCTCTCCAGTGCAGCGTCGGCAAGTGCCTTCAAATGTGTGGCCTTGAGGAGTACGCCGATGCTATTGTTGGCTCTCTTGGGGTTGAGCACCGTAAACGTACCACCATCGCAGTGGAGCTCGCCGCTAAGGTAAAACGCAAACCCCTCAGGCTGGGGTTGTACTAAGGCACAATAGCCCAAACTTCTACTCTTTTTGGATGAGCCCACGTCTGGGCTTGACTCGCAATCTGCCTGGGCTATCGTGCAGTTCCTTCGTGAGCTCGCTGATCATGGTCAGGCCATTCTCTGCACGTGAGTCCATTTCTACCTGTGGGTTTCCCGTTGCTTACGAACTATACCAGGATCCATCAACCTTCAGCGGAGCTCTTCCAGGTCTTCGACACATTGTTGCTCCTTTGCAAGGGTGGACAGACTGTCTACTTTGGTGACATTGGCGAGAACTCGTCAGCCATGCTGAACTACTTTGAGTCTAACGGTGCTCCACGCTGCGGCTCTGATGCCAACCCGTAAGTAAGATGGAGTCATACCAGGTCTGGTGCTTATCAGTGTGTCCAAGGGCGGAATATATGCTTGACATAATAGGTACTGAAGGAACTGCAGTCCCCACCACTGATTGGTGTGATGTCTGGAAGCGTTCATCAGAAGCAGCGCAGCTCCAAGGTCGGATCGAAAAGATGCATGAACACGGTCGTACTCGCCCATCACAGCTTAGCGTCCAAGATTCTGTTTTCGCCACCTCATGGTCGCACCAGTTCATTGCCCTCGCCCAACGGAATTTCCAAGCATACTGGCGCTCTCCTACGTATATCCGCGCCAAGTTTCTGCTGAACATAGCTGGTGGTCTCCTTATAGGCTTTGCATTCTTCCAAGCAAATGACTCTTTGCAGGGCACACAAAACAAGTTGTTCGTGAGTATATCCATCAGGGCTCTTCGTTCAATGTCATTTTCACATTCTTTAGTCAATCTTTCTGGGCCTTGTGCTCTGTGTTTCCCTCACCCATCAGCTCATGGCCGTCTACATTGACATTCGCATAGTGTACGAAGTCCGTGAACGTCCCAGTAGAATGTATCACTGGACTGCTCTCGTCATGTCACAGCTTGTTGTTGAGCTTCCTTGGAACATTACAACTGCAGCAATGTTCCTTTTCTGTTGGTACTGGACCGTTGGATACCCCACCGACCGGGCAGGCTACACATTCCTCATGCTCTCTGTCGCCTTCCCGTCGTACTATACCACGCTTGGACATGCCATCGCGTCGATGGCGCCAACCGCTCCAATTGCATCTCTGTACCTCACAAGTCTCATTATATTTGTCATGATTTTGTGAGATGCATGCTTTGAACCGCGCTACGTCATGTTAATGGTCCATCAGTGATGGCGTAATCCAGCCATTCATTGAGCTTAATTGGTGGAAATGGATGTACAATGTCTCTCCCTTCGCATACATCATCGAGGGTCTGCTTGGTCAAGGTTTGCGAATAATTTCTGGTTGGCGTTATGCATCTTAATCCTCGCAGCTATTGGTGGGGACGCTATTAGCTGCTCTTACACGGAATTAGTCCGCGTCAACCCGCCGAAGGGTTTGAAGTGCGGCAAGTACATGGGCCCCTTCATGGAATTCTCGGGCGGCTACCTCACGAATCCCGAAGCTACAGAGGGCTGCCAGTACTGTCCGTACAAGACCGCTGACCAGTACATGTACTCGAGGTTCAACATTAAAGACAGTGATCATTGGCGCAACCTGGGCATCGTCTTTGGATTCGTCGCGTTCAATGTGAGTCACTGCCCGATGTTCCTTGGATCTCATGCTCACGTACCACCTGTAGATTATTGCTGTGTTCTGGTTCACGTACTTCATGCGCATTCGCACCGTCAGCGTGTTTGCTTCTCTTAGACAGAAGTTAACTCGCGGCACGTAGGTTGTGATTCATGCATATATACCGCATACCTTGAGAATCTACTTAAAGACAGGTGTACGCACTGGCAGAGGATCGCTTGCAACCTACCGTATTCAATATGTCTGTACTACCTTTCCAGCTCCAGAGCCCCAATACTGTACAATGCAACAAATTACCGCCAGCTACAGAGGGTCTCAAGAGTAACTCTACTCTACCCAAGGACAGTCAGTAAATTAGTATCACGGCCTACAATGGCGCTTTGTAGTGGTCACGGTTTACGACATTACTAACATCAACCGACAGCTTGTCAAGCATCACTGCCATTGTAGCATTTCAGTATTTCAGTGCATCCTGTAACAGGGGCGTTATGGTATTGAATGAAGTGAATATAACTTTTTGTAGGTGGAGACTATCAGACACGCAGATATGGAGACCTACTACACCGATCGACCACCGCAACCATCATGACCATCGCGAATGTGTTTTATTATAAGCGGAACACAACATTGAATTCGTAGTGATCACATCAAAATTCTTCTTACTACTTAGTATGGCCCAAAGAATGCAATTCCTCACACCTAGACAACAACGTTCTTCGCAAGAAATTCGGACCACTCCTTTTCTCCCCAAGAGCTAGAGATTTGATTGGCAATCAAACCGTCCCAAAGAACGGTGGGAGAAACATGTACACCATTCTGCCTGGCGAACTTGACTGCACGATGAGAGGTGTGAGAGCACAAACCACCACAAAAACGTGAAGACATACTAGTATATTTAAGATCATCTGTAACTCCAACTCCGCCATTCGGAGTAGGCTTCAACTTTAGAAGATCCTTAAACATCGCCACCTGCTCCTCTGTGATTACTTGGGCAGCGATGCTGGCCAATTTCTCACGAATTTGCAGAGGAGTCATATTGGAAGAGGGGCCATCGAAGAATTCGGCCTGTTGCTTGAAAAGCTGTATATCAAGTTGATTTAGTTTGGCGGAAGTCACTTCGACTTCCGAGTCGGTGATTACAAGTGATGCTTAGTACTTACTGCGAGGGAGAATGTCCAGAATTTCTCTGGAGCAGCATGCACAACCTAGATCAAATCACCATTACAACCATCTGAAGTGTATCGGTTCAAAGCACTTACAGCAAGCCCAGCTTCATGAGTATAGGTTGAAGTTGCATGCCAAGGCTGGACTTGGAGCCTCATGATGACTTTTACTTTGCCATAATATAAACCTCCCGCGTCCACCAGGGGCTTCAAAATGCTATCGATTGCAAGCGATAACTTTGCGCTGTACGATTAACAGGGGTTAGTAAAGCAGCTCTTCGGATCGGTGTCTGTGAATGTCAACCTGAATGGACAGACGTAGTCCACTGGACCCCCCTCGTTAATTAGCTACAAGGCACTTGACCAATTTGTTGACTCACGGAAGATGTCAAGGGTATGCGGGGCATCGTGAGCGCCTGCAATAATCGTCGGTCGAAGGGAGGGTTGAAGAGCCATGATTAGTACTTGAGTGTTGAAGCGTTGAAAGTCGACGTCCAGGATATCACTGTCATCAACTGAGCGTGTGCTTAGGAGTTATCTATCACGTGATCATTAACACTTTAACTTCAACGTCAAAAGAGAACGCTGACTCGAGAATCCCGTCATTGGAACTTGAAGAGAAGACCTCAAATTTATTGCTCGAGGTGAGCATCCCAGCTGTTGTGTCTTCCACTTTGATTGCTGAAAATAAATAAGCCTAGCGTCAAATCAGAGACAGTTCACGGATTTGCCTATATTACCTTGGCCAGTCCTTCGTACATTATCAACCTCAAAACATGGCGATGACCTTCTCGGACTTCATAAGGACACTCGGCGAGACAATACAGGCAGAAAATGGACCTAATTTAGCCTATCTTTTGCGCCCAACCAGTCCTCACGGGAAAGATCTCGTCAAGGAGTTTCGTAATCCTACAGTGCGTCTTTGACCCTTTCGCAACACTTCGACGTGTTCAGAGCGGATTTACAGCGCGAAGGACTAACGTCACGCTACGGTGGATATATTGAAAGCCCATGGGACGACATCGCAGTCAGATATGTTATGGTCACGGCACACATTGCCCGCAAACGCGCTGGGGAGGCATTCAACGAGCAGTCACAGCTTGTCTCGTGCGTATCTGTGTACTGTTAGATATTTCCGTAGCTCACTCATTTACAGCCAGTTCTTCCGTTACTTCATCAACAATACCGGATGGACACTTCCTGCGCTGTTCTCGATGTTGAGAGACCTCCGAGATCTTGCCTTCCATGTGAGACATCACATCTCTACTTCTTGAACTCTTATTGAATGTTGTAGGCCGACAACTATGCAAAATACAATAATCAGAAAAGCGAGTGTATGGAGAGCGCTGCTGGCGTTGTTGTCAAGGCGTTCAGCAACTGCATGACAGACAGGTATCGTACTTGTTAACCTGTCCCAGTATTTTTGACAGGCGCCCAACACCTCGCTAGAACTTCACCACCGAGTGAATCTCGTAAATGGGGAGTCTACTACGTCGTCGGGCTTGTATTGAAATGCTACTTCCGAGTCCGTCCTCTTCGGTCATTTGGCGCTTGCATTGCTCACTGAAATCTCCCAGGTCAAGCGAATATCGTTGTCGAAAAATATTCTCAGAGCGCTCAACGCTAACCCTGATATACCACCTCTCTCAGAGTACCCACGTTCACATCAAGTACGTTCATATGGCACCTATTCCTGAGGACCACTGACGTCACGATTTCTCAGGTCACCTACCGCTACTACCTGGGCATGCTAAGTTTTCTCAATGAAGATTATAATAAAGTACGGGCCTAATCATGTTGCGACGTCACTCGGACTTAGCGGTTGCAGTCCGAACAGGAACTAACACTGGCTTTTTACCAATGCTATATCCCGGCACATAGTAATCAAGAGTAAGCAATATTATTCATCGGCCGGTCCTTACAAATTAACGCCCGGGTATTAGACGAATACTGACATACCTACTCCCACTACGTGTTCTCCGTGGGCACCTCCCAACCAGAGACCTGATGGACAGGTTCCCCGTGCTTGACGAGTTGTTCACGCCCTTTATTGCTGCTATACGTGCTGGGGATCTATCTGCGTACGATACAGCACTGGACAAGTGGGAACGACGCTTGCTCGAGCTCAACCTTTGGTTGACACTGGAACGAGCTAGGGAACTATGTATCAGGGGCCTGTTTAGACGTGTGTACGTAGATCACTGGTGAGCGATGACATGAAATATGCACTAACTATCTTTATTAAGCTGGGTGGCAACCGACCAAAGCACGCGGATACCTGTCTCTATGTTCCACTGCTCGTTGCGATTAAAGGGGATCGACGTTTCGATGGAGGAAGCTGAATGCTATGTTGCGAATATGATCTACCAGGGATATATGAGGGGCTATATCTCGCATGAGAAGAAGATGGTCGTGTTAGCTAGTGCCAATGCATTTCCCAGAGTAGCGGATCGTTCTGCACCACTGTCATAGAGAATTTACAGGAATACGGCTGCTGTGTTGTACGCGTGATGTTCCTACCAGTACTGTTCATCTGAATCGAATCTTGTGTTGGATTGACGCGAAGCTATGAGAAAGATACTAATCAAGGTGCAACGCTGCAACCTGTGCAGGACCGAGACGATGGCCTGCAGCAGTGCATACTCGACAGAACGAAGCAGAAGCAAAAGGTATCTGATTTAAATACAATACTGGATTTGAAGGCAGTCGACGTCACGGTAAAATTCTGCACAGCATTTTCCGATGATGCACAGCATTCAAACCAATTTCAAATCACATTAGGAAGCTTCACAGCACCCGGGAGGGCCAGTGGCAATCGACAATTCTATTAGTAACACACACACTGCCAGACAATATTGGCCTGGTTGGCATTAGACAAGCCAGTTGATTATATGGTGGTAGGCACCGGTCCACTGCATTTATTGGCAGCCCACAGCCAAATCGCTATATAAGTGGCATTGCAGGTTGTACTACTACATTCTAACTTCCTTTCAAGCTTCCATCTCCCCGGGTCGCTCCTACGAGTATAGCTCCAGTACTCGTCCCATAAATCCCTTCTCACTTTCATACACACTCAAACACAAACTACTATCATGGGAAACGGGCCATCCAAGTCACGATCGCGGTCTACTAGAGGCCAATTTGGGGACTTCAGTGTTGATCATGTTCAGGACAGCAAATCATCCCTTGCTAGGCACACTGGCAGTGGCAGCCACCAATCGGCCCCGCCACCGTATACTACCTCTCCCACATCAGCAATGCCTTGGTCTTCTGAAAAAGACGCTGAAGGTATTTGGTTCCCTCCAAAGTCTCGACACATATTAATTCGCGATCTCATGACCAGCTTCTCGAGCAGCAGCCCGAGCAGCGTATCTCCGCCAACCTCTGCGTGCGGAATCATTGGAAGATGCGCTCGAGACGCTGCGCCATTATGACACAATTATCATCATGGACGATTCCTCGTCGATGGCTGGTTCGTTATGGAAGGAGGTATGATGCTCTTTATGTTGCTTGTCGATGTTACTAAAATCGTGATGTGTAGGCAAAACAGGCTCTCGCCACACTTGCTGATGTCGCGTGCCAATATGATGCCAATGGTGTTGACATTCACTTTTTGAACCATTACGGAAGCATAACAGGAGTTACAGTAGGTAGCTCATCTGTACATCACAAATCGGTGCTGATCACGCTTTGTAGGACTCCAAAACTATCCACCAAGAATTCGCCAACCTCCAGCCTTGCGGCCCTACCCCTATTGGGCATCGCCTCGACATAATCCTCGGCGATTATTTCCGTAACCTGGACGCTGCTAAAAGACAGGAGAATGCTGGTGACTATTTAGCGCGCAAGCAAATCAAGCCCGTGAATGTGATCGTTATCACTGATGGGGCACCAAGTGAGTTTACACAACAGCCAATAGTCGACTCCGCTGACCTGCTCACGTAGCGGACGATCCCGAGAGTGTGATCGTCTCTTTTGCTCAGCGACTCGATGCCGATAAGTGGCCACTTGCACAGGTGACTACACATTGCTTCTTTACTGCACTAGTTGCCGACAACGCTTTTGCACAGGTTGGGATACAGTTCGTTCAGATAGGGAATTCGAGACGCGCGACCAAGTTCCTCGTAGAGTTGGATGATAGCTTGAAGCAGACACATCATATACGAGTATGTCACAGCTTTACATATCAAGGCATTCTTTACTAAAAACCCGTCAGGATATTGTCGATACAACGCCCTATATCGGCCAACTGAATGCTGAGATGCTCATCAAAATTCTCCTCGGTGGCATCAATCGCCGCGTGGATACCCAGGGTGGTGCTGCGGTCATGTATTAGGAAGTTTTGAATTGCAACGTGGCGAGACGGTGCTCAGGTTTTGTCGTCAGCTCGGTAATCCACCAAATTACTGTAGCAAATTACCATATTATCCATGTGCATAGCCTAATTGACGATTACAAAATATTGAATTACGAATCCCAATCTTCCAGGGCAAACGCAAGAGCCCCGAAGGCAGATGCAGCTCTAGACACACTTCCCGCCCAGCTCTCGCTCCCCCTGCGAACAAAACGCACAACACCATCCAGTTCCGATGACAGCTTATCCAGATGATCGGGGAGATCACCCTCGTAGCTCATCACCGAGGCAGCTAAAGAGAACGAAGGCTCAGGTGCATGGCGCACTGTCTCGTCGTCGTCGTCACTCTCATCATCTGAGATGATCTCCGGGGTAGAGAAACCAATGATGTCTCGACGAAGCCGTCTCTGGCGACGACTTCGGTGGCGTTTCATTACAACAGAGAGCTGTGAGATTTCATGGGTATTGTCACCCGAAAACGAGACGAATATATTGCTGAAGTGCAGACACATGTCAAGTGCTGACAAGACAGCATGATGGAGGGCAGAAGTCTTGAACAGTTGTCAACGCGACCAACAAGACAGCAACAAAAACAGACATACTTCAGGGTGAAGCAGACAACCGCACTGGATTGTATCCAAGCTTTGATGGCGAATGTGAGCAAGGTTATTATTATAACGCAGGTGCAAGCAACCTCACTGGTCGTTATGGATCTTGATCATCTCATCAAGGGACTTTGCCCCCTTGAAGTTCTCGTGGAACATCGCTAACTGAGAGTACAGGACCTTGATAGATGGTCAGAGCCGCACTGCTTCGACAGCCAGGAAGCTCACATGAGTCGTCAAGAAGTTCAACAGCGTGCTTACAAACAGTAGAGTCAGCGAATAGCCGTCGCAACATCGAATGGACGCACTTGATGAACCACGATAACTTGCCCCTCATCGCATAAAATACCTTCAACTCATGCTTCACATGTCGTTCACTCCCTATTTCGCCCCGTACAAGGATGCGCTCCAAAACACTTTTCGCTCTCCGTATTTGCAGAAGAAACGCGAAGATCGATCCGTAGATCGAAAACACACGCGGCGTAAAGATATACGCCAATGGAAAAGGCACCGCATATTCGACGAGTAGACCATCAAGAGCCTTCACCGTCTGTGCGGTGACGGTGGTTTTGCTTCCCCGATAGGAAAGGCGAACAAGGGAAGTCTCGATGTACTTTGTGGCGTTATTGGCATCTACAACGTCCCTAAATGCGCTGTTCAGGAAATGGAAGTCTTGCCAGTGCTGCTGGCTGTCCATCTGGTGATCTGCATTAGCACCTGCATACTGGAATAGATGAAACACTTGCCTTTGCAAAAAGGACATCGGCGAAATGGCCGATGACATCTCCTCTGGTCATCAGATATAGCCCTTCGATGGCCGTGATGTGACGTGAAAGATCGCAGTCCTCGGTTAGCACCTGGGTGAGTTGAGATCCCGAAGACATGTAATATGGCGCAATCTTATCGGAGACAAGGTGGGCGAGGCCCTCTGGATCTGAAGCATCCCTTTTGTGCTGTCCTATCAGTGTTGTGAGAGATGGCCAGTGAACATCACCATCTGCATCATTCAGCAAAGGAATCCCTAAGACTCGCAGCAGGCCAACTGCTTTTCCGGTCTCGAGGATACGATCAGCTATACGTTCCAGGAATACCGGGATGGAAAGTGCCGTCGCATCTCCTGTGTGCGCTTCAAAGTCACTCAAAGTCCTAAGAACGTATCCATCTGCCCAGAAATCAGGGTCCATAAGTGGGAGCTCGTTATCCTCGACGAAGAATTCTTCATCTAGGGTCTGATTATCAGAAGCTTCCCACGTGTCCCGCACTGGCATCCCATCGCTGACCCAGCAGCCCACCATCGCCCAAACGGGCTGTGCGGACCTGACGAACACCTCAGTGAGAGCTTCAGCGGTGATTTTGTCTCCTAGCGAAGACTGCTCCTCCGCAGAACGCAGACATGCGTCTAGTAGATGGGCAGTAACAGCCGCTGGCGGCATGCGACTAGATAGGGATGCTAATAACCAGACCTCTTCGTCGGACGTATTATCCGATTGCATGACATAGCCCATCAACTCTCGCAGGATGGCCAAAAAGAGGTCGAAGGTAACTGAAAATGCATCTCTAACGTCTTTTTCGAGACCCAGTAGACTGACGACTAGCTGGCTGCCAAGGCCTGCGTGAGCGCGACATATCCGTTCTTCTTTGTCGGCGCACCAGCGGTCGAACTTTTGTAGCTGAGAATCGACCGCATCTGCGAAAGCTTCGATGGTCTGCGAACGCGTATTATGAGATAGAAGGTGCGTTGAGCTCAGAGGTGGGTCTGAGGTTGAAAATACATTGGAAAAAACCACCGAGGTGAATTTTCTGATGTGGAACATCGTGCTTGCAAGCTGGGCAAAGGACGAGAGGATAGAAGTTTGGGATGCCAGTGTCAAATGAACGAGACGGGGAGCACTTGATGCTGGCCGCTACATAAGATCAGGAGGGGAGTATAAATATGTACGCTGCAGGTGCCTACCATGTGCGACGGGGATCTCGAGTTGCTAGTGATCATGAGGTTTTTGCGGCCTTGGAGACACATGAGCACCTCACGAACAGCGTCATGCTCGTTGATGTATTTCTGGAAAAGCGGTGAGTCACTACTACTTGCTCTAATGTCACAAACTTGACCTCGTGTTCAGGTCCGTTAATCAAGAGAGTTGTTCTTTCACCAAGGGCTCGACTTAACGAAGGACCTGAAAAGCCCTCAGCTGCGAAAACATCAGAATACGAGCAAGGTACCAAGTGTTGATGCATC
The DNA here is from genome assembly GCA_016628565.1 of Suillus placidus. Lineage (NCBI taxonomy): Eukaryota > Fungi > Basidiomycota > Agaricomycetes > Boletales > Suillaceae > Suillus > Suillus placidus. The sequence goes on from JABBWD010000096.1 coordinate 46,406, forward strand.
GCCTAGGTTGAATGGCTGAGATAAATCGGCATCTGTTCGCCATTCTTCTCTCCAGTACTGTCGGGCTTGCAGCTCCTCCACAACCCTACGATGATGGTATGAAAGGCTTAAATTTGGCTGCCCGTACGAGGAGACTCGCTCCACAGGACCAGGAGATGAAGGTGGATCTTCGGTGTAGGGAAACGAATCATTATCATCTGAGTCGTTTGAGTCATCGTCCCATGGTGAAAGTGAAGGGGTGCTGCCATCGCTCGTTTTTTCCCAACCTTCTACTGTGCTTCCTGAGGGCAAACCATAAACACCCTCCCAGTGTTGTCCCTCAAAGGGTTCCTCGGCCAGGATATCCTTCCAGGTAAGAGAGGGTGGTGGCTCTGGTGGATGTTTGATGGCTTCAACATATGCATCTGCGTGGTTGAGAGTAGATGCCACTGGTGCAGCAGACAGAAGGGCCTATCAAGCTGTTGGCTTCTCGACTGCATAAGATGAATATGATCTCACAAGCAGTTGCAGGTGGTCTGGAAGATGCGCGAGCTGTGAAGGAACCTTTCAGTATTGCACTTACATACGATAACGAGGGACTTCACTTTGATGTCACCGTCGATATTGGTGAGTTCCTTCGCGCTATCTTTCACTTTCCTGTACGATATCTGCAAAGCTTCCGCAAGGGTATCATTGGACTGTATACGGGATTTTTCGAGGAAACTGAAGGAACATGCATTGGCTGAATAACACTTTTCAAATAAGACGACTGTATGTACCCGTGAAAACGTTTGTCCATGGTAGCCATATCAGAGCTCGGGCCTCCTTTCGTTGCCGTAGCATGCTCTAGGTTCCTAGATACGAAATCCAAGGCAATACGAAAGTTCTCCTCATCGTTCTCTAAAGTGAGTCCAGTGAGCTGTGTGATTAACTTCTGGCACAAAGGCCCAAGTCGCGTAGATTGTCTGGTGGCCGGTCGCGAAATACGTGAACTTGGTCGAGAAACGCGTGATTGAGGTCGGAAGGACGCGCTTGAAACCGGTCTTGCTAATGATGCACTGGATGGTGGGCGCTGGGATAAGCTGGAGGAGGGCCGTTGATGCAGCGCGCGAGAGTGAGGCCGGGCCGATAGTGCCGAGGACGGTGTGCTCATCGTAGTATCTATCGTGCTCGCTGATGCCCACAACGAGCAGCTGTCGGTACTTTGTTTGTGCGAGGTTTGAAATTCAAAATCCCACGACACTGTTGGCTCATGTCATAAAACACAAACTTAAAGGTTGGTTTTAGCTTGTAATGATGTCGGCTTTGACCAACAACGCACATCGACTTCTTTCGCTGGGAATAAAGGCGACTCGGCAACCTTCCTTGACACGACCTATTCTGTCTTCGAGAACGTACGCTGCGTCTACGCGGACATGGACACCAAAAACGTCAACCCCATCCTCCAGCCCACCTAAAGTAGCGAAGGCAACTGCTAGTACGAGCGTAGCAGGCGCTGGCAACCCAGGCATAACAGAGAACCTACCCAATGCGTCAGAAGAGATAGATATTTCTGAAGCCATGAATGGAAGTGTTCCGCTTGAGACCGTGCCTTCTTCTGCATCTCTGTCTTCGCCTTTCCCTGGCGATTTTACAGCAGCTGGCGACGTTGGGTCCACTGATTGGTCAACGAGTTACCATGGACTCTCTACCCAAGCCTTCTCAAAGGATATCGCTAATATTCTTTTGGCTCCTGTGGATGACATGGACATAGAAATGAAACCAGGTACCTTTCAAGTGCATGGTTTGCTATTTATGTTCCTGAACACTATCCATAGATGGCTTGATTTACCTCCCAGAAATCAAGTATCGTCGCGTCCTCAACAAGGCATTTGGACCGGGCGGATGGGGACTCGCCCCTCGCAGTGAGACCAACGTCGGGCCTAAAGTTGTGAGCAGGGAGTATGCGCTCGTTTGCCAGGGCCGGTGTGTATCTCCTTGTCTTGCCCATAACAACATCTTAACCTGCTTTCCTGCAGCTTGGTAGCAGTTTCCCGTGGTGAACAAGAATACTTTGATCCATCCAATATCCCTACGGCAACTGAAGGTTGCAAGAGTAATGCCCTCATGCGATGCTGCAAAGATCTTGGAATAGCAAGCGAGCTTTGGTGAGTGTCATTGCGGATGTTTCGCCTCGGTTATTCAACCTTAATCTTAATACAGGGATCCGCGCTTTATTCGTGAGTTCAAGGCTAAGTATTGCGTTGAAGTGTTTGCAGAGCACGTCCCCACGAAAAAGAAGTATGTAAATCTCTAAACAATGCTACTCTGGCTTGCTGATGGAACATTTCTAGGAAGAAGTTGTGGAGACGTAAGGATCAGCCGAAATTCGATTACCCCTGGAAAGAGTAGACCGTATACACAGCATATAATCACGTTTTTAATCTTCAGGATGTGGCTTCTCGGTAGCTCAATTATCATTGCATACATGATACTCCATGGCTTAGTAGTCTCCATTGGCAACTGGAACAACGACCGCACTTACCTTGTGTGGTAACGGTGCCAACATTCCTCTCTTTTCCAAGCACCACAGTGACCACATTCATTATTCGACATCCCATCACTTTGAGGTGCATTTCCAGGCGACATTCGGAAGAGTAGTGACTATGGGTACAGAGCTGATGACTTGACACGAAGTGCCATGGCGAGAATGTCAGGGAGTTGAAGGAGTCACAGACTGAAAAGCTCGGGTTGCAACTTCCTGAGCCTGTCACAGTCGACTCAAAGACAACATATCAACATAAATCGGAGCTTCTGCAGCCTACCTGCCAGGTTTGAGTTGAAGATATTTGTCTCGCATTCCAGCATAGCCACTGAGGCATTTAGTCGAGTCCGGCCCGCCCGGCGCCAACCGTCAAGTTCTTCAATTCGTTGGTTCGCTCATGATCATGAACAAGTTGCTTCCCCCTTTTCTTTCTCCTCGTCTACGCACTGTCTCGGCAGTTATCTGTCGCAGCTTTTTGAAAAGATATGTAACAACATCACCCGCATTCGACTCTGATCAATCGCGGGAAGTCGAGGATTTTGGGACGTACAATGTCATCTTACCTGAGGAGCCGTTCGTGTGGGGCGTCTCTCATATCACACGGCGTTCAGTTCCAAGTCATATTATTCGACCAAAATACGCGGTGCGGCATGACCCCTCAATGTCATCGGAGACAGACCATGAACAGCAGTACGAAGGAGATGGAAGAATAAATCTGGGTAGTATAGACGAGAAGCGCGTGCGAGCAGCTGCGAAACTTGCTAAGAATGTGCGCCAGTATGCTGGCTCCCTCGTGCAGGTGAGATTCATCAATGTTCACAATGCAGACGCAAGATAATTCGTCAGTAGCCGGGTGTGACCACCAATTCGATAGACGCTGCAATACACAAGTTTATAGTTGCGCATGAAGCATATCCTTCACCACTACTGTACAAGTGCTTTCCTCGTTCGTGTTGCACCAGTGTCAATAATGTTGTTTCGCATGGCATACCAGATGAGTGGGTGCTTTTTGTATGAGCTGTCTTTAAAACTCAACAAGATGACAGTCGACCTCTCGAGGACGGGGATATAGTTAACATCGATGTAACCATCTACCTCAACGGTTATCACGGTGACACTTCTTCTACTTTCCTCGTCGGAAATGTTGTAAGTAACATCTCACAGAAAAATTACATTCTTCGTGATTTACTTGCACGACAGGACGAACCTGGCCGAGACCTCGTGCAAATGACAAATACTGCACTCGAGGCTGGTATTAGCGCTTGCGGGCCTGGTAGACCGTTCAATGGCATTGGCAGGGCCATACACGAACTTGTCCGAAATACCTGTCATTCTGTCTGTCCCGCCTTCGCTGGGCACGGCATAGGGACCGTTTTCCACAGACCCCCTTGGATATACCACACTCGCAAGTCCACGTTTTCTTCCCGTGTTAAGTATATTTTTGAAGTTTGGTTCGCAGTAAATGAAGAACCTGGCGTAATGCTTCCTGGACATTGCTTTACCATCGAGGCAATCAGCTCAATGCATGTCGTGACCTACTGCTAACGTCTGTTTCTTTCAGCCTTCTCTCGTTCAAGGTTCTAATCCTAGCGTCTGGATTTTTCCAGACGGCTGGACTGCATCGACGGAGGTACGACTGGCCGGTTATAAGCCCAAATATTTTCTTAACGGTTGTCTTGAGCAGAATTGTGCACGAAGCGCTCAAGCAGAGCATATGATTCTCATCACTGAGACTGGTGTAGATGTTTTAACGCAGTAATTGCTTTATTCACCTCCAGGACAAATTCGCAACTTGAAACATATAATGTTACTTTTAATACATCTACATAGTACCTAACCCATCTATGACGGCGTAGTCATTACCCACTCGCTCATAAACCTAAGCAGCACCTGCGTGAGATCCCCCTTGACATTTCGTTTGTCACCGACACTTTGTTGGAGAATAGGCTTCGCTTGCTTCAGCAACTTCTCCAGATCCGTTGCCATCTCTCCTGGCATTCCCCTTCTAATTCGGTCTGTGAGTGCCCTAGATGGTCTTTTTGAACTTTCTCGCATATCGATCGTCTGTGGAACGTGATCCTCCGAGTCCATTTCAGCAGCGTCAAATTCTGGCTTCGAGAGCCACATCGCAAGCTGCGTTGCTGCATACACGAGCAATGCCTCCAATGTCTTTCGGGCTGTCAGCATGCCTTCCTGCACATCAAGCGGCGTTTCTTTGAGGGACGCAGGGGGGGCGATAGCCTGACCTGCTGGGCGATCAACGAGGTGTCGTAGGACATCAAGAGTGCAGTTCGTAAGTTCAAGCAAGGTCCCCAAAGACGCTGGTTCCCCCGGTACCACCTTGGAATGCTGCAGGAAAACGGTAAACAAAGTTCTGCTTCAGAATGTGAAGTTACGCACAGGAACGATCACTGCTTCTTGAACGGGCCACTCTTCTTGTTCACCAAGAAGAACGTCATATGCTCGGCTGATGCTGATCAGCGTAGACACCACGGAGCTTGACAGCCTGAATAACCGATGAACGAGACGCGCGGTCAACGGATGTTTCTGCAGGTCGGCCATGTCCACTGATAGCAGGGAGGATGCGGCGGTAGGCTCCTTTTCCAGCAATGCACGCTCTTCCGCAGTCACCGGTTCCAAGAGACTAGCGATGTGATTAGGGTGCGTCAACGCGTAGTTGAGTTGCTGAAGGAGCATGAGCGCGTGGGTTGTGAACACACGCAGGACCTTCACGACTGCTGGGTTTGGGGAGGCGGTAGGAGGAGCACTCTCCGCAAGCGCATAAAAGAGGCCAACGACCTGTTCCATCTCCTCCAACAACGGCAGTGTAATCGGATCACCGACACTCCAACTCAGCGCCCGGATAATCTGCTTGCCATACAGCTGTACGAATCCGCAGGCCTCTGCGTCGAAGAAGTGGTGTTGCCGCCTGAGAGCAGAGACGACGGCAGAAACTATGGCCATCATCGAGCAGTAAGTCTTGTGCGCTGGGCTCCTCTCTCCAGGAAGCTCAGGCAACACAACATCGATCTGCCCCGAGCTTGCCGCAAGGCTGATCCCGTTGTTACTATATGCCGAGATGATGCCTTCACTGGCGAATCTTTCAGCGCCGGATGGTATGCTTACTACAGCCATATGGAATAGGAGGATGTGGGGCGCGTACAAAGGTTGCCTGCGTGTGCGAAGCAGGGGCAGATCTGTGAGGCCGATCACGTCTGTCCGAGTGAGTAACTCCAAGCTAGATTTGATGACATCCGTCTCTTGGCATCGAGTCAACCATGTTACGGATGAGACGTTGATATCAGGACGCGTGCATTGCTCAAAGACTGCAACCAGTAGCTCCATATCCCGATCGAGATCGAGGTCAAGCCGTGTGCGGGCAGAGTCGAAGGTAAGACGGAGAGCGTCAATTATCAGTGGAAGTGTTGCGTCCACCAAGCCAGAAAGGGCAAGGCGCCTGCTAGCGGTGAGGACTTTTGGTCGCCTAGCAAGATTCCGGCACTGGCGAACACAGAAGTAGATGACCTGGAGCAGGATTTGATGGAAGGGCACGGACAATTGTCCCAGGAATGACTGAGAAGGAGGTTGCGCCTCATTCAACAGGACTTTGTGCATGTTATCCACGAGGTTCATGAAGGACGTGATGTGTTTGTCGGTATCTGAGTCAGAGAACCAAACTACCTCAAGGATTGATAACAATAAGTTGAGTCGCGTGCCATGGAGTTTCGCCATCATGTCTCCCGACCTTTTCTCCAAAGCCAGGTCTCCGGATATCGTGGCGGAGAGTGATAGGAGGTTCGACCGGATCTCTGGCACTGGCCGCACAAATGGCAATACTTGATGCAAAAGGAACTGCCACGACTCCGTCAAAGCGGTCTGAGCGTAGGTGAGGGAGAGATTGAGATTCAAGGACGCGACTCTCCTTTCCACTTCCTCCACCGCATTTGCCCTATCATCACCCGACGCGCACTGTTGCAGACGACTGCGCAGAAGCGCTATGGAGAACGTGAAGTCATCGCCAAACTGTCGCTCGTCACTGAGGTCCTGCGATTGGAGGTGAGTAAGGGAGAGGCCCGGGAAGTCCTGCTGAAGCTGCGTGGCGAGTTTGTCAGAAAGACTGGGATCATATGAAGTGCTCTCTGCTTCCAATATCAATTCGTTGAGCTGATCTTCGGACTTGAATGATGGAGCTAGCTTGCTGTAACTCAAGGGCTTCTTCGCGGGCTCAGAGGGTCCAGGCTGCGGCTGAAGGAAAATGTCCTGTCCAATGACACGCACAGCGTATGACTTCACCATGTTGCGATACGACTGAACAGACACTGCTTCGTGGAGACTTGATCGGCGCTCGTTGTCCAATATGATGAATGTCTCTGTCTCGTAGTCAGGGTCGGGACCGAGCTCCTCTTTAACAACAGCAACCACGTTGGTCCAAAACTCCTCATTACCACGAGTAGCATCAATGAGATTTTTGTGTTCAAGCCCGTGTTGCCACACGACATTAATGAAGCGAAACACCGACGCTAAGAGTTGAGGATTTGCTTCCCACAAGTCTTTCCAGCGACTAAGAGTTTCGTTAGCAACTTCGAGTGCGCTCATGTGCTTCTTCGAATCATCCTCTCCTTGTGATTTAGCGTTCTCCTTGCTCTTGCATTTGTTATTCGGAACCCGGAATTGTCCCGTAACGAAGAGGTTGGCTAATGCTGGTTCCTTATCAACGGCAAGGGCTATGAAGTTCCAAACGGCGTTGCGCAGGGCGAAATCCTCGTACGGGTGCTGTACAATTCGCACGAATGATGCGACAGTGGCCTCTGGATTCGAGAGATGACCAATGATTGTCGCAGGCGAGGGCTGAGTCACAGACAAGGATGCGCAGAGAGCATAGAGAACTCTTATTGACTCCAACGGAACAGCCGTCCCAATATCCCGTCCTTTGACATAATTCGCCAGGACGTCGACGGGGTCGATTCTGGATCTCGTAGAATCCGTGAACCCAGCGCCTCCCGCTACCCGCGCACACAAAGCTTGCTCGAGAAGACACGGCTTCGAGGAATTTGGAATGGACTGCTTATAACTCAGGGTTAACCTAGTGAGACTGAGGTGTGACTCCAGGAGGTAGATCAGACGTCTGGCATCGCCATAGCGTCGCGAAGCGTAGAGGGTGCCGAGGATATGAGGGGCAACTGCTATCGATGATACAAGTGGGTTGATAGTTGACGTCGTGGCCTTATGCAGGAGTGCGTCAGCGACAGCTTGGCTCAGGGCGGGGAAGGGACGATCGCCCAAAGCAGGAGGAGATTGCTTGAGAACATAGCCATAAAACGAAGACACGTGTCGTCCGATCTCGAACCTGTCGCCGAGTTGGGCATACTTCCAACTCAGGTGCTCTACCCATATCTCCCCGTGGACGAACGCGGCTGCTCGGAGGAGAACTTCCTCTTTCACCTGTTTAAGGCGTTGATTGTCGGGTGGAATTGTGAGCACGGACGCAAACGCTTCGTGGAGGAGTTGTTGGACGAGATTGAGCAGTGCGAGAGTCATCGTATAGTGACCAGAGATCCGCTCTGCTGCAAGAGCGACTGCCGCGAAACCTGACGTACGACTAGGGCCAAACAGCACGCTGGTTGAACGGATATAGAGCCATACGCGCAGAGAGTATTTTGGCAGGGACAACAGTGCTGATAGAACGCTCATCGCAGATGTGATCAGCTGGGTTCGCGAAAAACTCCGAGCTTGTGAACGACTGAGTGCTTCCTCCAGAATCATCGTCGTGAGATGGACGAGATCAGGCGGCTGATTGTCCAAAGAGTTGTTAGGGTCGCCACAGCTCTCGAGAGACTCCAATAGCTCTTCTGCAAGCGCCTCGTTGTCTTGGATGACGCTGCGAATGAGGTCAAGAGCATCGGTTGCGAGCGCTTCATCGCCCCCCTCATCAATCTCCATCCCAACGTCTTCAAGCCTTAGCGTCAAAGGAACAGATCCAGGGCCTGTACGGCCGAACGCAACGTCCTGGTATAGGTCCACGGTGCCCGTATACATCCTCCGCCGAGTCACGTACTCGGTAAGCACGTCCAAAACCACCTTCCATCCGCTGTGCTCATGTTGCCAACACACTGCAATATGATCCCCACCATCCCCACTCAATAGCCGACCCTTCGAACGTGCAGGCATCACCGAACCCCCAGGAAGGCGAATAGCGCGTATGTTTGTGTATGCAAGGGATGGACCAGCAGCTTGTGCTTTCTCATAAACAGCATTAGGGCCGGTGCAAGATGCCAGGGGAATGACCAGCGAGAAAGTAGGCAGCTTATCCATGTAGTAAAATACATGCCGACTACAAATCTCACGGTCACCATCGTCGCTTTCGTCAGCAGGAGGTTGGCTGGACGATGCCGCAGTGGATAGTGGATCAGTATCAATGAATCCAGACGCAGTCATTGCTCGAAGAAGGCGGACAAGTGGCCGGAAGTGAATCGGGAAGCGTGTTCGTGCAACATCAAATATGGCGCGACGTGCAAGGCCCTGCCGCCAATCCGATTGCCAGAATTGTCGGCATATCCCGGCTATAGATTGACGCTCGCTGCGCCCAAACAACGCAATCCATACTTCAACCAAAGAGTCGAAGTCGGGGATGAGTTCGACAGGGACCAGTTCAACCATTGCAATGACAAAACCTAAGGAAGAATGATCCTCAGCGTGCTGTTTCACGCAGAAGAATGTTGTCACCTTTGAGCACAGAGCGGAATGCAATAGCATTTGGGTCGGTTACAGTCGACCCTGTCTTCCAAGCAACGGAGGTAACAAATAACGGGGAGGTTGTGAGAAGAGTCAACAAGAGCTTGAAAAGGCCGGCTTCCGGACTGAAAGCTGCCCGTGCCATAAGTACATGCGACAGCTCCCTTTCCTTAGAGCGATTGTGATGTGGGTGCAGGGAGTCCAAAAACCCACGATACGAATCTGGAATTTCTTTCAATTGACCAGCTTTTGAGGTCAACCGCGACAGAGCGAAGGCCCATGCTAGGTGTGTGCACGCATGCTGGCTAGACAAGTTGGATGTCACGATCTCATGAATCCGTCTGAGCGACTCTGGCGAAGAGGGATAGAACGTTTTATCGGAAGGAGTTGCCGACATCTCTATTCCTCCATCCTCCGCCACTCTCTCCAGCTCGAGGACCTCTACAGTGACGAGTATCCATAATGCTGCGCAGTCGTGCTGCAGCTGATTGCCTTCATCATCTAGCAAGAGCGTCAAGTTTTTCTGCGAGGAGCCAAGGTTCGTGTTGTAAGCAGCTTCGAATATTCGAACAACCAAAGGTCCATCGCAAGGAACATACCCCCAGACTGTCCAAAAGAGGACCTCTAGTATCACGAGTTGTTCCTTCATGTTCTGTTTAGCCCAACGAGAGGCTATGCGCGCGTCGGCATGCAGAACCTCCGGGATATCCGTTTCCGTTTTATGAAGGTATTCTGTTATGAGGTCGAGTGCGAATTGGTGACCGTCTTGTAGGATTTTGGGAAGACACTTCGTGGCAACGGTATGTATTGAGTCGCCAGTGTTCTCGTGGGCACGAAACAGTGGAATGAGGACGCGCAATACGAAGAGGCGTTCGGAGTAGTAGAATGGCGTGATTGCTGCGATGAGCTCGTCCACAACGCTTTTATCGGTCGAGCCTCCATTGCTTGAGAGACCTTCATTGTATAGGAACGATCGAAGGAGAATAAATGCCTGAATTTCATCAATCTCGAACCGAGCACTAATTGCAAGGGTGAACTCCCTCTCGACTTCATCGACTTGCAACATAACACCATCCGTGAGCGTGACTGAGCCGGCCTCGACTGCTTTTCGCGAGACCGATGTGGGCTTTCCATATGGATTGGCAACATTTCGAAGTTGCGAGGAACGCGCAGATATGATGTCGCACAGTTGATCTGGGGACGAGCCCTCGAGTCTGCCAGAGAGGAAGGAATGTAATTGCTGATTCGTTCTGCACAGAACAATAGTCAGAGAAATGGTGAACCCGAAGGAGAGAAACCTACACATCTATAAGAGTCGACCGCGATGGTTCTCCGGGCATTGTGAAACCTTGCGAGTCAGAAGGCCAGGACTTGTCTGCCTTCAAAGTTGGAACAAGGAGTTATTTGTTTTTGTTTGATCTAGAAGCTTTTACCACACAACTACAAACAACTCAAGACGAATTCCAATTGATTTCAAGCATATGTTGCGTAATATATACCTCAGGTTTGTCAAAGAAGATACCATAAAACACCTTGGTACGTTGCATACTAAATGCCAGTTGGCAGCTGTATCGAATGTGTCGGACGTCTCATGGAGTATCACGAGCGTTGGACTGGGGACGTGAGGCTAGTTCGTGTGCGATACACGGACGAAAAGTGATCAACTGTGTCCGTAGCGGTATAGAAGACTTAAAACATTCAAGGGTAGATGGGTGCGCATTAAGCTAACTGCCACCACGGCTGCTACTCGTCGCATCATCCTAGTGGGGTATGTCCACGCGCTCCAAGCGCCATCTTGGAGGCATCCTCAGTCTGCCATGAGACCAGCAGGAGTAATAACAGAAGAATGCCTTGAACCAATGCACGTCTGGGAGCGAATCAACATCAGACGAATTAGACGAAGGGTCATCCTGCGGTACGGTAGTCTGTTGCCTAGAGGGGTGTCGGGTATCATCGACTTTCCTGTATTCTGGTAATTTGGCAGCAGCAAGACGCTGTGGGGACACATCAGCCAAAAAGAAATGAGAAATAAGAATATTAGGGTTACAGTGAATTTCCGCCCGACTGCAACTTCAACGACTGGTGGCTCGTGTTGGGGTCCGAACCTACGGAAGGAAAGGCCCTGATGCAGGGACTCTATGATTCCGTTCGAGCGGCGGTGCGGAGAGTTTAATTCGAACTGGATATGGACTCAGTCATGCATTGAGAGTCAATTCAAAGTGAAGACTGACATCATTAGAGTGATTTGCATGCGCCGGGGGAGAGCGGTTGGGAGGCAGGGGCGATGTAGCAGGGAACTGTGGGAAATGGTGGAGTCAACTCTAAAAGACACGATATAAAGAGACATACATCCCATGGATCGCGAGGCTGTACAGGAGGAACTGTGTTCGTGCGAGAAGCAAAGTGAAAGAGTTTGCGGACACGGGGAAGGAAATGACGCCTGGGGGGAGAAGATATGACAGGCCGTTTTAAATTTGCTGGGGCGGGACGACGGGTTGCGTCAGACTGTAATGATTCATGTGAATTGGCACAATGGTGACATTAATGGAGTACATACATTAAGTAAATGCTTGAGGGTTGCATCGCTCTTCGAGAGAAGGTTAGTCCACAGATGATGGTCTTATGCGGGTCAATGCGTACTTTGGGGACCCCCGGGATAGCAAGTAGAGCGGGGGTAGCGTTCCATATATAAATATCGGAATCAGCATAGGCCGTGAAAGCTACTTGAAGTGAGTTGGGTGAAGATATGAAGGTTTGGAGAGTATTGTCGCAGTCAAAGGAGCCAATGAGCTGTCGGGACTCGAAGGCCCAAAGCTTGGCGGTGAAATCGTCGGAAGCACTGGCGAGGAAGGCGCCGTCAAATAAAAGTGCTAGACCTTTGACAATACGAGTGTGCCCTTTGAAGGGAGTTCCGATAGTCTTCAGCGTCGACGCGTCGAACTCATAGATGGTCGTGGGTTCGTGATCCGTGAAGCTGAATGCGGCTATATGATGGTTTTGTTTTTGTTTGTCCAGAACACTGGCGCATATGTGAATCCTCCTGGTCTATCGCATTTCCCTTTCCTCACATCCAATTTCTGTGACTGGACATCCCAGACCTCAAGGTATTTCCCCGTAGGCGATTTCACTGCGAGCTTATTCGAGTTTGGGGAGAATCGAACTGCGCCGACCCAATCCTCGCTCTGGAATGGACCAGCCACGAGTTTACCAGTGTCCAAGTTCCATATCCGCGCTGTTTTATCGTCTGACCCACTTGCAAGTAACGCGTTGTCCGCAGATATATCAAGGCAGTTGATCATATCCGAGTGGCCTTTAAATCTTTTCACAATCCCCGACTCGACCTTGCAGGCTTTCAGCTCTGCAAGATAGTCATCTCCACCACCAGTGACAACCCATCGACCGTCCCTAGATACCGCCACTGCCCGTATTTCCTCCTTGCAAACATCCTGCGCTTTCTCAATCTCCTTGCCCGACTGCAAGTCCCATTTCCGAGCGGTCTTGTCCCCAGATCCGCTGATCATTCGCTGGCCGTCGGGAAAGTAGGCTATGGATGTAGTACCTGGGTATCTGTCCGACGTCTTTACCGGTGTCAAGATCATGCTTTCACGGAACAGCTCTGCCGATATAGAACCCATGGTTGTCTCTCCGCGAACGAAGCCGCAGTTCAGTAGCCAAGATATTCTTTGGATGTGTTCAAAGGTAAGCTGTCCTCACGCACTTGACGCTGATATTTGATTTTGAATGACAACACTTTCTCCTCTGAAGCCGATAGTCAGTTAACCCGCGCTAGCAGTTCAGATGAGCTTGAAAAAGCTAGTAAGGATAAAGAGCGAGGAGTTCTTGAATGCGAACACAGCAGTCCTCCTTGCACATATCCTAACGCGCTTCTGCATGGCAGTGCCAGCTGTGCATCTCGTCTACGTAACTATTCAGATTCCTTTTCCTTGTGTTTCACCCCGGGCTCACAGCCATTGCCGAAGTTCCTGTGTTAGAACCCATCAATTTCAATTTCCACCAAGCCAGTTCCTTACATTGAGGCTTTGAGCAAGCATGCAGATGGCCGAAACGTTTGATATGTGGCGTTATGATGCATGATGACTGATGCCAAAGTATTATCACGCGGGGTCAGTTCCAGGATGCTCTCGGCTAGCCTCATTCCTTCCAAATGACGATGTTGGAGTCGTCGTTTTTGCCAACGGCGGCGATAAAGTAACATCTGCGATGAATATATCCAATCGTATAATCGACGCGGTTCTGAACCTACGGTCCAAACAATCACCACTGATGTTCGTTCTTTTCATTGCCAAATCCCCCTTTACCTTTACTCACCTATCACTGGTTCAGTAAACCCAACACACCTGAGAAGAAAACAATCACGCCTCTACACGAAAACGTCGTTAGGTTGGAACTGTTCGCAGCATGGCGTCATGTATATTCGAGGCGTGCATCGGTATGGAAACACGATCGTGGTGCAGTGCACCTCGTTGATCCCGGAAGGGTATGGGCGCGACAGTACACCTTTTGAGACAGCGGAAATAAGGACGTCCGAGGCTACGGCAGAACTCGTTGTACAAGATGGAGAGGTTGTTCGTTTGACTTGATCAGCCTGGTGGGAGAGGGAGCGAATGCATACGACTGAAAGACCTCGATAAGATGTCTAATGATGTTGGAATGTACTAAGTAGCGCGTTTACCCGTAAGCACGCTGGCTTAGTACTAGAGTTTCCATAATCTACATAAATACTGTCCGCGATACTGAAACACAAGCTTTCAGTATTACAGTCGCTTTTGTCGATTTGTAGCTTAATAAATCCAGCGCGACTACCAGTGCTCCGCATGGCGTGGCTTAGGAAGCATGCAAAGGAAGGAAAGGTATATAATTCCGAGATTTGAATATTGATATCTCAGTGAGTCGTCGAAAAGTTACCTGTCCTGGACTCCTGAACCAGTTTGAAGATGATAAATGCAAATATACGACGTGTCCACATTCATAAATAACGAAAGAGGGTGCAACCATAATATTAAGCGCGAAGGATATCAACGAAACCATCTAGAAACAGAAGCACGACCGGTCGCTTCCGTGCTCTCCTGTATTGGGTTGTACTGCTGCAGCTGGTTCTTGCGAATCGGGATGTGGTGAAGGAGGGTCCAAATATTCATCGGGTACTATATTATCGTCTTTTTTGGGAGCACCCGCTGCGGCGTTGCGCTGCAATCAATCCATGAGACTTCGAGTTCAAGGGGGGAAAAGTCAACTGAGCACACCTCTTTAGCCTGAGCATAAGGAACATCAGCAAAGGGTGGCGGAGCACGGCCTGCACGAAGGTGATTTGGGCGTGTTGTGAAGATAGTGGGAGCGGTGAAAGAAGATCGGGTGGTGGGCAATGCTGGTATGGCTCGAGACTGAAAAGGTGTGAGTCAAAAAAATGATTGCATGGGCAGAGGCTCACAATCTCGCGCGGATCTACATGTGAATGCCCCGAGGGAGATAAGTTTTGGGGTAGAGGCAATGTAGCAGGGAACTGCAGCGCGACTGAGTTGACTATAAAGTTAAACAAGATAGTGAAACATACATCTAGAGGATCACGAGGCTGATCCTTCCGAACGGGAAGACCCAAGCGAAGGAGTTTGCGGATGTGAAGGAAAATGGGTTGCCGTGGGTCTACTGCAGGCAAAGATCTTTGCGGCCTGGCTATGACGGGTAATGTTGGTAGGTTACGGCGCGTCGCAGCCGAACGACGAGTTGCATCAGACTGCAATGATGACGATGAATGAGTGGTATAATGGATATGTGCGGCGAATAAGTATACCGACCTGAGGACCTGGCGCAGGCCCGATGCTAGAGAGGATGTTGCGTGGAGTGTCGCATATAATGATCTTATTGACATTGTGGGTGTAGGTGGTGTAAGCTAGCTGGCGTGAGTCGGGTGAAAATATAAGGCAGAAAGGGTTTTGGACGTTGAAGGAGGCGAAGAGCTGGCGGGACTCGAATGCCCAGAGCTTGACGGTGTTGTCATCGGAAGCACTGGCGAGGAGAGCACCGTCGAATGAAAGTGCTAGTCCGGTGACAATCTTGGTGTGCCCTTCGAAAGGAGCTCCAGAAGTTTGTAGCGTCATCGCGTCGAACTCATAAATCGTACTGGCGACGACATCATCTGTGAAGCTGAATGCGGCCAGGATGCTTTTGTTTTTGTTTGTCCAGAAAAGCGGCGTGTATGTGAAGGGTATGCCAACGAACTTGAATCCCCCTACCCTCCCATCCAATTTTTGTGATTGGACATCCCATATCTCGATGCACTTCCCAGCCTCTGACTTGACTGCAAGTTTCTTCGAGTCTGGCGAAAATGAAATTGCGCCCGGCCAATCAATGCTCTCGAATGGCCCAGCCACGAGTTTGCCAGTGTCCAAGCTCCATACTCGCGCTGTGCCATCCCATGACCCGCTCGCAAGCAGTGTACTGTCTGTGGAGGAGTTGATGCAGGTGACCATCCGTGCGTGACCTTGAAATGTTTTCATGATCCCTGTTTCAACCCCATAGGCTTTGATCTCCCCAGGATCAGTGTGATTGAAATTTCCACCAGCAGTGATAACCCATCGACCATCCTTTGATACCACCACAGCATACACTCCTTGCTCACAAACATCCCGCACCTCCTCGATCTCTTTACCATCCTGCAGATCCCATCTTCGAGCAGTCTTGTCCATTGATCCGCTGATCATTTGCTTACCGTCTGGAAAGTAGGATATGGATCGAACACGCTCTTCGTGACCCTCCAAGGTCAGTACTGGTGTCAGGGTCATATTGGTTGCTACAGCTGCGGGTTGCGTTGATGTAGAAGCCATGGTCTATGTTTTCGAAAGGAGCCGAGTTCGGGGAACGTTTCTTTGGATGTGTAATATTTAAAGGAGCGGGCGCTTTCCTCGTGCGTTGTCGGCCCGACGTACGATGATTCTCGACTCGCTCGAGAGTGCGTTGCTTTCCAGAGCGAACCGTCAGTGCATCGCATTGGAAGTTTGGATCTGAGAGTTTGATGTTACCATGGCAAGGTTAGGAAATGCTTGAACGCGAACACAGCTGTCGTCCCTGCACGATGTCTCATAACGTGTCCCTGCTGCATGGCAGTGCTGTAGAGCCTATAGTAGCCTAGCTGCCACTGTGGCAATACCGCTTCCATCCATCGAATTCGCTTCTTGCTTTTCGGTTCACAGCCACCGCCAAGATCCCTGTGTCACATTGAATGCCAATCTCGCCCCGCCAGTCAGTCTGTTAGAGCTAGTTTACCATGATCACAAAAGCCCGCGCCGTCGACGGTATGTATGCGCATTTGTCCACTTCATATTCTCGGGAAAGATGATGAGCGCTTTCTTTGATTCGTAACCACTAACTTCCCATGTCTGACGCGCCTGGGGCCCGGCCCGGGCTTCATCTCAACATTGATCCGGGATGGCGCTGTGCGTCATCATGGTGCGAAGTCGAGGCTACACTTAACGTGGAAGACTCCTCAGTCGGTCAGAGGATAACCACAGGCAGTGTCTTGGTGTACATTGTCCGCATCTAGGCAACCTTTGCTTTCAACGCCTTGCTCAAGGACTTGGCGCCTGTAGCTCTACATCCTTGGGCGTGGTAGGAGGGGCTGACGTTGATCGGGAGATTCCAGAACATGCTCATCAGAGAGACAAAGACCGCGAATCGCATCGTGAAACACGATTCAGCCGAGGCAAGGCTTGCACTCACCTTTGAATTCACAATGTTTATGTTTTGAGCCTTGAATGCTGTGGCACTCTGAGATCTACAAAAGACAATTTCCATCTCCCGAATTCAAAAGGACATTCGACGAACACAATTAGACTAGTTGTGACAGTGAGCCCCACCACGACCAGTTCTCGTCGTGCTGTCCTGGGGTGGGTCGACACTCTCCAAGCGCCATCGCGGGGGCATCCTCAATCTGCCATGAGACCAGCACGAGTAGTAGCAGAAGAACGCTTTGCACCAATGCACGTCTGGGAGCGAATCAATGTCAGAGGACTCGGACGATGGATGGCCTTGTGCCATGTCCTGTGACACGGGAAGCTGCTGTCTCAATGGACATCGGGTGTCGTCAACTTTGATGTATTCCGGGACTTTTACAACAGCAAGTCGCTGTGGGGCCCGATCAATAAACAGGGAAGGAGAGGTAAGAAGATACACATTACAGTGAACTTGCGTCCTGCTGCAACTTCAACGACCGGTGGCTCGTGGACGGGTGTTGACTTATAAAAGGAAAGGTGCTGCTGCAAGAACTGCATGGCTCCGTTCGAGCGGCGCAAACTTTCCTCCTCAGGATGTGCCTGCTGCGACTGCCTGTGAAATGGGTCACGTTTGAGGACGTTGTCGGTGCAGGAGTGCCGTGTGGGGCACTGTGAGCCTTCACACGCCGAGCGGTTTGGCATAGAAATCGCTTCGGCCTGGACATATAGTCAACAAAGCATTGGGTATTCATCAAAAGTGAAGACTGACATCATCAGAGTGAGTTATGGGCTGCCTCAAGAGAACATGGTTGGAAGGTAGGGGAGACATAGCGGGGAACTGGCGGAAGATTGTCGAGCTCACAGTGAATGACTCAAGATAAAGAGACGTACATCTAGCCGATCATGAATCTGATCATCCCAAACAGGAGGAACGGTGATTGTGCGGGAAGAGGAGCGAAGAATTTTGCGGAGGTGACGCAGTAAAACGGGCTGCTGCTGTGGGTCTATTTTAGGCGGAGGTCTGTGCAGCCTGTGGGTGAACGACATGACCGGCGATGTCCCTTGGTGACGGGGGACTATAGGAGGACGACGGGTTGCGTGAGACTAATGATGGCGATGGATGAGTTGTGTTAATGAAAAAAAAAATCACGAAATACGAACATTCAGCAGGCGATCGAGCCTTGAATTTTTATCTGCATTGGCCTGTGAGAAAATGTTAGCGCACAGATGATAAGATATGCGGCGAATGCGTACACCGCCCCGTGCTTCAAGCGTATGCCCGGTGCTGGCCAGGACGTCGAGTGGAATGTTACATATATAGATCTTGCGACCTGTCGTGTAAGCTAGTTGGCTGGAGTCGGGTGAAAGGATGAGGGTCTCTGGAGTCCGAGCGTTGAAAGATGCGAGGAGCTGGCGGGACTCAAAGGCCCAGATCTTGATGGTGTTATCATCCGCTGCACTAGCGAGGAAAGCATCATCAAATGAAAGTGCTAGACCACGAACGATTTTGGTATGCGCTTCGAAGGGGGCTCCGACAGTCTCCAGTGTCAACGCGTCAAACTCATAGATCGTCGTCGCGTCGTCGGACGTGAAGGTGAATGCGGCCACGATGGTTTTGTTTCTGTTTGTCCAAAACACTGGCGCAGATGTGAAGGGTGTTTCACCAAATTCTCCAACTCTAACGTCCAAAATCTCTTTATGGACATCCCACACCTCGAGGCACTTCCCCGCCTGTGACTTCACTACGAGCTTCTTTGAGTCTGGAGAAAAACGAACCGCGCCCACCCAATCAATGCTCTCGAATGGACCAGCCACGAGTTTACCAGTGCCCAAGCTCCATATCCGCGTTGTGCGATCCCATGATCCGCTTGCCAGCAACTTGCTGTCCGCGGAGATATCTATGCAGCTGATCCCTCGCGAGTGACTTTCAAATTTTGTTACGATTCCCGTCTCAACCTCAATGACTTTGAGTTCCCCATGACCGAGACCTCCGCCCCCTGTGATAGCCCATCGACCGTCCTTGGATACCGCCACCACCCATATGCCCCGTTCACAAATGTTGCGTGCTCCCTCAATCTCCTTACCTGCCTGCAGATCCCATTGCCGAGCTG
This sequence comes from Suillus placidus, assembly GCA_016628565.1. Lineage (NCBI taxonomy): Eukaryota > Fungi > Basidiomycota > Agaricomycetes > Boletales > Suillaceae > Suillus > Suillus placidus. The sequence goes on from JABBWD010000096.1 coordinate 65,479, forward strand.
TCTTGTCCCAAGAACCACTAATCATTCGCTGGCCGTCCGGAAAGTAGGATATCGACCGAATATACTTGTCATGCCCTTCCAGGGTCATTGTCGGATTCAGAATCGTATTGTTTGCTGCAGCGGCGGGCTGCATCGATGTTGAAACCACCGCATGTGTCATCGGCAGTGACAATGGCAAGTAGTTAAGGATAAGTTCCGAATTATGCGAATGCGTTCCAAGGAATGGCGCCGAGCTTCTAGTACGCGATAGGTCTGATGTTGATAGCAATTTTGAAGATAGGCAATCACTTTGCTTGCTAAAGCGCATCGTCAGTTTCATCGGCACTGGCAGTTAAGATGAGATGTTCATGTTACCGAGAGGCTGGCTTGGGGGGGAAGAGCGATTAATTCTTGAATGTGAGGACAGCTGTGCTTTGCTGATCAATATTGCGTCTCCTTGTTGCCGACACACAGCCATAGCCAAAGTTTCTCTGTGGAAAGCGTCCATTAGACGCTTTCATTTCCCACCTTCCAGGGTATAGAACCATCCATATGAGGTCAAGCTGTATAGGTGCTATGTATTTTAGGAATCTAGCACTCCGAGGACGAGCCCTCGAATGTGGAAGAACGAACATAACTACGGCTGATAGTCAGACAAGGGTGCACGGCGAGGGCAAAGAAACAGACGCATCTGCAAGGGTCTCCCGACGGCATTATGAAACCTTGCGGATCGCACTAAGGCCCGACGTCTGGCAGCTTGTTCAAAAGTAATTTTAGCATTCATCCAGAAGCTCTTACCACACAATTACAAACAACGACGTCGTTGATAGATTCTGAATCCAGATGCCATCGAGGAGGAGTAATAACATATCAACAACCCACGTTCATGGATAAGAATGCGACAAGCGACAATAATCAACACCAAAATATAGGAAAACGTACGCAAAATCAGATTATTTGAAGAAGCAACGTTACTGGCCTCTGGGCCCATCGTGCACCCTGGTCTTAGTCAGTGTGCATTGAAATAAGGCAAAGGAAGATCGAACATCTCATTACGTATCCAGCAATTGTCTGACATTGATAGGAGCACCTGCTACAACGACGCACTGTAAATGTATGAGACCTCGATGACAGCAATCAAAAAAATCACCACACCTTTTTGCCCGATACGAAAGCATCAAAAATAGACGGCTGTGCATGGCCTACACGAAATGGCCACCATATTGACATGTGGTGTAGGCAGGCTGTGAGGGTGGTAGAAGCAGGGGGGAAATGCATCGGACGGGCGGTGCTGGTGAACCGAGACTAAAAGATATGAGTGTAATCTGGACCATGATGAATCGCAAACTCGACCCTCCTCGATACCCAGGCGCAGAGCTGCTTTTCTAAACGACTCCGCAGGTCTGAAGGGTTAGGATTGAACTGCATGACTGAGGATCAGTATAGTGAAGCTTAGGTGTGACTCCAGGAGGCAAGTGAAATGCCTGGCTTGATGATATCGCTGCAAAGAGGAGAATGTGCTGCGCTCTACCCATTTCTCTCCATGGGCGAACATAGTTGCTCGAAGGAAAATTCCTCAGTAAAGTGTTAAACATCTCGTGGTGTTGTGATAAATGACTGACAGACGGTACTTAAAGGAGCGTGAAGGTTGAGCAACGTGAGGGTTATCGTGTAGCGACTGTTGCCTGATATTCACTCTCAGGTACTACAGGACCACTGTTGCGGGACCTGACATACGACTAGGGCAGAGCAGTATGCTGATGGGGCGGACATGGAGTCATATGTGCAGAGGGTAAACGGTTGACCAGCAGAATACTCAGTGTGGATGCTATCAGCTGGGTTCGCCTTGCAGCACATCACCATCGACCAGTGTGGCTGGCCGAAGCTCAATTGTCTGTCGTGACGTGGACGTAGGCTGCTCATATCAGACAGCCTCACTATAGAACTACGCAGATATAAACTTGCGCAGTTAAATCTGGGGTGTCTGCCAGGAGGGAGAAACGCGGGTGCCAGTGGTGACTCGGGATTTCTCCTACACAAAAGAATAGTCAGAGACAAACAAGTACAGTGAAGCATAGTGACGCATTAATCAATTTATCATGGTCGACCGCAATGATTCTCCAGTTATTTTAATCTCTGAAGTCTGAGCGCTGAGCAGATTGTAACTTGTTGACCACTGACTCGGAGCGCTGCCAAGATTTGAAAGCCGGTCAACCCCAATTGATTTGTTTATCCTTGTTTAATCCAGAGTGTACCGCTGGCAGCTGCACTGCCACGGCGTATTCAGCGATCAGCGCTTGGTGCAATATTCATACCAGCGTCTATCGTGCCGAACAGCCTTCGACAATTTGGAAATACACGTGCAGCATGACCCCCTCAACCGAACTCCATCCACAGTCTCCATATCCTTACTCCCGTCTTCCCCTCCCACTCATTCAGCCCATCCTCGATCCTCATCATTTTGCTCCATCATGCCTGGTAGCTCAGAAAGCCGGTATATCAGACTTGAAGGCGAGTCCCTCCACATTACCTTCGTATCAGTTTCATGGTCCTCACACTCTATCTATAGTCATCAACGGAAAGAATCTTCGACTCTCTTCCTACCGTATTCCCGCTGGCATTTACGTGTTCGTCAATGTCGACTCGAGGAGACGCTGGAAATCAGCCATCAGTTTTTTATCATCTGATGAATCTGTAGCGTGGGGAAATGTTGTAACTCTGTAAAGTCCACGGAGACTCTCTGATGCGATGCGAGAACTGATCATCGGTTCCTAGATCATCACATACCTCACCTACGTTATCAGTGGAGATCAGGGCGTCCTATGAGGCCGATCGAATGCTAGGCAGTGGAGAAGTCATCGGGGAACTTCAAATATCGTGGGATGAGCTACTCGATCATGGAGATGAGCCATTCGGTGAGTGATTTGCTCCTCATTCATGCACATATACTAACATCTCGTAGATCTATCCTTCCCACCCGTGCGCGGTGTCCACCCTTCTCTCACACTGAAGGCCGTTGTTGTATATGCTTGCGATGATCAGGACGGCGCGCTATCTGATGTGAGTGACGCTGGTCTCTGTCCTGTTAGCTTTTGCTGACAGAACGCCAACTGTAGTCCCTCGTAGACCGCAAGATTTCTCGAGACACAGATGCGGGCCATGCACAATTTGTCGAATACGTGACGAGCGAGAATGTCTCTCACTTGAACGCTGCTGTAGAGCATTTTCAGTTGGTTCTGGACCAGTGTCCGGTCAGCCACCCTGACCACGCAACAGCTCTCACCAACCTCGCGTGGGCTCGCTTTATAGGCTACATCCGAAACGATCTTCAAGACATTGATGCCACTATTTCTCTCTTCCGCGACGCCCTTGCATTGCGTCCGCAGCGCCATCCAGATCATTCCTTATCTCTTAATAATCTCACTGAAGCCCTGAATTGGCGCCACGACAAGAAAGGTACTGCTGCCGACATCCGCGAAGCCGCCCAACTCTATCATGAGCTACTACCTCTCTGTCCAGAGGGCACCTACCTTCGTAGCACCACGGCAGGGGAAAATGGTGTCGATTATGTGATTGGCAGATGCAACGATCTTCCAAAAGACGCATCCGATGAAGGTATTCACCTTCGACGAGTCGTCCTCGAGCTCTGTCCTCTGGGCCATCAACTCCGTCCCAGAGCCCTCGACGAGCTTGCAAAAGCAGTTGAAGCACGCTTTGACCAGCACGGCAGCATCGACGATCTTGACACGAGCATACAACTCGGTCGTGAAGCCGTGTCTCTGTGCCCCGAGGGACATTCTAACTGTGATTACTACCTGGACAACTTGGCCTACTCACTCGTGTCCCGCTTCAATCACCAAGGTAAACCAAATGACCTCGACGAGGCTATCTCTTTGCACGAAGAAGCGTTGTGCTTGCGCCCTGTTGGGCACAAATCTCGTGATTTGTCATTGGACAACCTAGGGGGCGCCTTCATTGCCCGCTTCAACAAACGCGGCAACATCGATGCCATCACACGAGCTATCAGCCTCTATCGCGAGGCACTGACGTTGCGCCCACCTGGGCATCCACATCGCGACAACACGCTTAGCAACCTTGCCGTCGCGCTCCAAGCTAGATACAACAGAATGGATGTCAGCGAGGATCTTAACGAGGCCATTGATCTGTATCGCGAATCCCTTCGGTTAAACCGGCATGACAATCCACAGCGCCATAGAACTCTTCACAATTTGAGCTCGGTGCTCTGCTCTCGTTTCACGCAAACTCAGGAGAATGAAGATGTCGAGGAGGCCATTACTCTTTGCCAAGAATCGTTGGCGACTCTGTCTTCACTGCACCCGGACAGGTATTTCAGCTACATGCGGCTGCAGGTGGCCTACTTGTCCCGTTACGACTATCTACACGACCCTGCTGATTTGTCGCTCGCTGTAGAGAACTTCAGACTCGCATCATGGCATCCTACTCAAGGATTTCCACAACGCATCATTCAGGCATATAATTTGACTGTTGCAGCAGAGCAGCACGGTCATGCACTGGAGGCTTACTCAACATTTTTCGAGCTTCTGGATGCTCATTTGGCAACACGATCGTCGGCAACTTCACGGCGCGAAGCTGCCGCTTCCTTCTATTATGCCAGAACACTCCCCGTAGATGCAGCATCATATGCCATCCGCTGCGACAATCTACAACACGCAGTTGAACTCATGGAGCAGGGCCGTGGCCAGCAATGGTCGCTGGGCTCTCGACTCAGGACTCCAGTCGAAGACCTCGAGTCAGCAAATCCGAATCTGGCGCACAGTTATCTGGAGCTGAGCAAGTGTGTTTCCGATGCCGCCCAGAGTTCTGCAACCATCACCGACAGAGCTGCTGCCGATCGGGCAGCAACAGAGTATAGGAGAATTACAAGGCAATGGGAAGCTGCGGTAGCTGAGATACGTGATCTTCGGGTGTTCTCGCGGTTCCTGCTTCCACCTTTGTACGAAGACCTGCAAGCAGCAGCGCGCCAGGGCCCGGTGATCATCCTCATTGCGAGTCAATACTCGTGCAGCGCCATTATCGTCCCGACGTCAGGAGACCCCCATCATGTTCCCTTACCGTCTGTCGCTCTCGTAGAACTGAACAATCTCAAGGATCGCTTCGCCAGGGCAATACGACACGCATCTAATAGGGACCAAAGCAGCCGCGGAACGATCTAATAGTCCTGCTGCGGACAGTATGGGATGTGATCATGCTACCCATCGTCAACGTCCTCTAGCATGATTTGAAACTAAAATTCCACTCTCGGATCTGGCTGTGTCCAACTGCAGCTTTCACGTCTATTCCTCTCCACGCAGCTCACCCGTTTCGAACGAACCCAGATGGCTCTAAGGAGCCATGCCTGGAGGATCTCTACATCTGCTCTTACACGCCGACACTTCCGGCTCTCGTGAGGTCTAGGCAGGGGATGAAGAAGCGTGTAACTCCGTCCTTCGTGACAGTCGGACAGGGTCAACCGGGTGGAGGGAAAGGCAAGGCGCTCTTGGCTGTCGACAGCGAGCTCGAGCTTGTCCATAAGCTCGTCCCCGCCACTGCCGACCGCACTACTATTTCTGGCGACGCAGCCACACGAGCAGGTGCACTGGAAGCTTTGCAAGAGAACACCTGGGTGCACCTGGCATGTCATGGCAAGCAAGACCCTGCACAGCCTTACGATTCGCATTTCGTCATGAAAGATGATCATCTGACGCTGCTCGACATCATGGAGAGAGACATTCCGAATGCCGAGTTCGCGTTCTTATCCGCGTGCCATACTGCCGTCGGCGATGAAGAGACGCCCGACGAAGTCATTTATCTCGCAGCTGGTCTCCAGTTTGCGGGGTTCAAGAGCGTCGTTGGCACGTTGTGGGAGGTCGACGATGCTGTCGCAAAACACGTCGTCAAAGCTTTCTACACCAATATGTTCGAAGATTTGAAGGATGGTGGTGCTATGGACTGTACGAAGGCTGCCTAGGCACTCAACCGTGCTACGCACGCCGTGAAGACGAAAGTGCCGCTCGAGCAGAGGATGGTTTTCATTCATATCGGTGTGTAGTTCTATGTTGTATTGCTGTTGTCTGGTATATATTCACGAGTTGTTGATCTGCGAGCCTCTTTCATCCTGTTTTAAAAATGACCTATTCTTGCGCTCCAGCTATCTCGTTTTCGTATAGTCTGTTGTGTTTTTGTTGACTAGAATGCTCTTGTGCACTTGATTGGTTTGTAGCCTCGTCTTCTGCTTGAGTACTTGGATAGTATGAGCCGGGCCAGCACTGTCAAGCCGAGCACACGGCGACAAACAACCAGCGGCAGTGACCCGATGCCAGGTGCCAGATGTCGGACATCTATCTACAATATTTAAGCACGAGATGCCGCCGGCGTCGGGTGCTATTGCGTCCATGTATGCTGCGCGTTCATGGTTCTGTCTCTACGGTTGCCGATGAGTATCAGGTTACTTTTTCAAAAATTTAATTTTTCGTGAGACAATTTTCGCCCACTCGGGATTTCCCACGATATTATGCACTTCCATTTTTGGTAACTCCGTGCAACAACACAACAGTGACAACTAGTGTTGCCGCAGGTTTGGCTTGCGGCCGGCTTTAGCCGAGAGCGGAGCTTTAATTAAATCAGCCGTGTACCTTTTGAAGCTTACATAATATATGACTCGGTCCGGTTATTCGAGCTGTTTCATAAGGCTTCAAGCCAGCTCAAGCCAGCTCCAGCCCCATTTAAATTTAGAATAAATGTTTAATATATTTGTATTGATCTATAAATAGTAATACATTAATAATAGCCCAAGGCCCAAGGCCCAGGTGCCAGGGCCTACGTTCCGAATTAGGCAGTGCTAATGTCTGTCTACAACACACGCTAGAATCTCAATTCGTATCCGATATCGACAATCGTCATTCGATATGGGTCCCCAAGTCAATGTAAGTCAACGTTTTGATCCGATGTTCAGAAAACTTACCCGATCTAGTTGTACTGTAGCGTGGATCATGCTTGCAGGATCCAGGCAAAGAAAGCAGAGATAAGGAATGTGGCTTTGCGAAGCCGAAGTTCGTTGCAAATGGGGGTGAGAAGAAACATCGAGGGAGTCGAGGGAGCAGCGGGCGAAGGGCGGGTGAAGAGATGGGTGAAAAGGGCGTTGAGGAAGCTTCATTTGAGCCGGGGGTAGCGCGATGTCAAGAGTAGACGTACCAAGTAGAGATCCTTCCTTTTCGCCTTCGTCTCCAGGCTGAATACATAGTGTTTGTCGCCAGAGGAATAGAGTTCACGATCACAGCAGTAGCAATACGACGTTGCTGGCTCGACATAATATGTGGGCTTTCAAGACACGCTCTCATGCTAAGTGCACCAAAGCGACCTTGAGCGAGTCCGAGGCCAAGTTGACAATCTCGCCATCTCCAGAGTTCGCGCAATTTTGAGGCATCCCAACGCCTGTTGTTAGGGCTTTGTAGAGTAGCCGTGTGCGTTAGAAGAGAAGAAGGTAGATGTGCAAGCAAGGGATACGGTTAGCTGCTTGCGACTTGGAGGGAGGAGTTCTTGTGCACGTAGTTGATGGTTTGTTGAGACAAGTGCAATGACACACGAGAGACTTAGTGCAGATGAGATACGAGGGAGCTCAGTGAAGACGAGATGCGTGAATATCATGACCGTTCTTGACAGGGACCTTGGCAAAGCCGATACAGATAGCACCAACATCGCTACCAAGGACATCATGACCATTCAACGCCTTCCTGGCACGTACAGCGTCATCCAGACATTCAAAGTTGACTGTCAAAGGATGAACATCAGAACACCTCACGACACTCAACACTCACTGAATCCACAATTTTTATGCATCAACACCCTCGCGGATTCAATAGGTCCATAGGGACTGAAAACACTCAGGATCGTCGCAGGCATTGTAGTGCTCGGAATTGACCCAATCCACAGCGCACGAGCCTGTACCTCAGGATGTTGGCGAAGGTTGGGATACGCGAGGACCATGCGCAAATATGCGGAGGGAGTGACCAGCCTTCTACCTTTGCTGCTGTGTTGAACACGTAGCTCTCTGACAGGGCATGATTAACTGTGAAGATCTGTGTGAGGGGTAAACCGAAAGTCAGCTTTATATATCAGATGCGCTCAAGAGGGAAAACAATACAGTACACTTTTTCATAATGCATGGCCCCATAATGCATAATTTTGATAATGCATCACCTTTGGGTGGGTCCCGTTGTGGGACGCGGGCAATATGCATGCGAAACACATAACACATAACGCATAAGCCTCCGGGCTGATTTATGCATTATGAGGCCAGTGTTCGGGTCAGCATCAGTCATTGTCAGCACCTATACTAATGTAGTTTAGACTATCTAAAGTGCATAGCGGTGTCAAAATTTGTCTTTGTTCTCCTCTCGCATGTCCAATAAGACCCGCAAACCGCGGGAGAAGCCAGCTCCCTACAAGCAGCGCTCGCAGACAGTCACAAAGAATAAAGATGCACCCGCTACCTCAGCCAAACCTCATAAGGTCACGATTCAAAAAAATCTCACCTTAAATGACTGGCTCGCTGTCTTCGCATACATTGATACCCATCCCCATCAGTCACAAGCCGAAATTGTTTTACACTTCGAAAAAGAACTCACAGGGGCTTTGGCCTTTAGTCAATCAGCTTTATCTCGCGCCCTTAAACGACGGCCAGAGTTAGAAGCGCGAGTCAACTCTAATCCGAACGCTTTATCATCAAAACGTCCACGTGTTGTAACAAGGCCAGATGTAGAGCGGGCCTTGTTCACATGGGTCAAACATATGGAGATAAAGGGAGATACGGTGAATGGGCCAATGCTACGAGCCAAGCGAGCAAAGTTTGAGGAAGAATTTGATGTGCCAGAGGAAGAGAGGCTATTGGGAGATGGTTGGATTGCTTCTTTTTGTCGAACATACAAAATCCGAGAGCATCGCCAGCATGGTGAAGCAGGATCCGTGAATCTTGATGATGTTGCAGCTGAACGCATTCGATGCCAAAAGATTTTGGCTAAATATACTCCCAAGGACCGCTGGAACTTTGACGAGACCAGCTTCTTTCCCTTGTAAGCTGCCATTTTAGTTTTTCAAATTGCTGACAACTCACTTGTATTCAATGTCAAGCGCACCTCCAGATCGTGGACTCGCAACGAAACAGATGAGTGGCAGGAAGAAGGACAAATTTCGCATATCAGTTGGCCTCGCCTGTAATGCTGACGGCAGCGAGAAACTTGAGCCGTTTTTCATTGGAAGGGCAAGGAAGCCTCGGTGCTTCAAAAAACAAACACCTGAGCAACGTGGTTTCTACTATCGAAACAATAAAAAAGCTTGGATGACAACCGTGCTCTTTGAGGAGTAAGTCATGTGTGAATTGATTCGCTATGTTACTTACCGGAATTCAGATGGGTTAAAAAACTCGATCTCCAAATGAAGTGGGAGAATCGGAAGATCTGCCTATTTGTAGACAACTTCTCAGCCCACAAAATCCCCTACGAACCTTCAAACATCGAGCTCGAATATTTCGAGCCAAATATGACACCTTTTGTCCAGCCGTGTGACGCTGGCATCATCCGCTGCTTTAAAGCTGGCTATCGTCGCAATTTTTGTGCTCGCGCCATTGAACTTGATGATGCTGGTGAACGGGAAATTTATAAAATTAATCTTCTCGAAGCCATGATGATGGCAAAGGAAGCATGGAATATCGTAACTTCAACAACCATCGAACATTGTTGGGATCATACTGCAATTCAACCGTGAGCATGCACATCATTTTTATTGATTACGAAGATCTCATCTGCAGGTAGGGACGACTCATCCATTCCAACAAGCGCGGGTAACAGCGGCCCCCATAATGACCCTGTAGCGTGGCAAATCGTTCGGGAATTTGCCTCCAGTGAGATGTCTCTGCCTGAAGCAGAAACTCGCCTGGAACAACACCTCGCTGACCGCTATGCCGACACGGATTGGAGACCTGCTTTGAAGGCAGTTATGGATGCCGAGGGTGACATAGCTACTGCACTCGAAGCTGTTGGTACACTAGCTACTACTGCATCTCAATGAACTGGCCTCAAGATCCGGATTCCCGCACGTCCAAAGATACCCACCCAAGTTACAACCCTCGAGATTGAACTCATGGATTCAATTGGCGGTCTGAAGTCTCGTAACCGAATTTTTGGCAAGCCGCCCACAATCAAAGAGCTTTTGGACCCTGTTGAAGAGAGGGAAGTTGGTGATCATGATTATGAGTTTCCGGGTGGGGACAACGAGATTGTCGAGGAAGTTTGAAGACAAATGGCAATTGAAAGGGGGGATATCATGGAGGTGGATTCAGATAGCGAGGACGGCGACGAAGATGAAAACGCGACACTGGAGTACACTTTCACGCAAGTATTCACGCTGTGCCAGCAACTCGAAGATGCTTGCCTTCAATTTGGTGAACTCGAGCTCTCATTTGATCTCTCAAAACGGCTGCGGGCATTTAGGGCTTGTGTGCGCAGAGAGGAAATTCGAGGAGCAAAGCAGACAACAATAGATTCGTACTTCGGCGGTAAATAGACAATGATATGTTTTGTACCGCTCTCAGCTGTCACACTCTTGAGGGAGGTCACATGGCATCACAATGTGTCACATATGTCACACAACTTGGTAATGCATAAGGGGTGATAATGCATAGCCTGGGAGGGGTCCCGACGTTATGCGTTATGAAAAAGTGTACTGTATAATGATTGAAGACAGAGCACGATAAACACAAAACCAGAGGGATTGTAAGATCAAGAAGTAAGAAATCAATGAAAAACAAGTATGAAGAGTCAATGAACATCACGGGGAATAGACAGTGGCAATGTCATCAATATTGCCGCACTCATACTCTGCAATAGCCTTGAGAAGAGCATCGTGCACTTGACTGTCACCTTGTAAGCTGCTGTTGTCAAGAAACGGGCGTTCATCGTCAGACTCAGAGTCATCCATCGACATCTGGAACTCCATCTCCTTTTGGGATGCTGCCCAACCTTTGGTAAAGTTGAGCCGCTCTTTTTTCAGGAGGAACTTGATGATTTGGAGGGCCTCCATCAGCACTGGGGCGATGCGATTCCGTTTCTTAGTGTCAGTTTCGCTACTCAACGAGAAGACCCGTTCACACGGAACAGAGGAGGCCTGTATGGGTAGATAATCCATCGCGAGAGCGAATATTGTTGGAAAAACCGCCTCAGAAACCTGGCCGGCCCCTGGTGGTCAACGACGAGAGCTTTAACTTAAGGAGACACAGCTCTCACCTGCCAGAATCCAAGGATGTTTGTCCCCTTGCTGCTGAGAGTAGCCATGCTGTATGCTCTGAACTCCTGATCGACTGTTTGGGCACCCTCGCGGACACTCGTTAGCGGGACCATATCAGGAAGTCCATAGCGGCGTGAGCCTAGCGAGCGAGGCTGCTGCTGTGTCACTGGAGGCCTGACAGTTTCAGTGGGCTTCAATGCCGCTCTCTTGGCATGCATCTGAAAAATATAAAATGATTAGTTCAAACTTCGAGCAGTGGTACTGGTGAATTAGACATACCAATTCAAGTATGTGCATCTTGACAGCGTTACATCGGGCTTCATCCCAATGTTCTTGAACCCATGACATCCTGATCGCGGGATCGATGACTGCAAAATCATGTGAGAAATTAAACACCTTCAACAAATCGCCGGACTGACACATTGAAACTGCGTATGCATTTGTAGCGCCCATTCGTTCATTGTACTTGTCAGTCCAGAGCAAGCCTATCTCGATGAGAGGTGCGCAGTGTGGAATGTAATCTGCAATCTTCTTCCACCATTCGATCAACTCTTCGAAAGCTGGAACCGCGAGACTCAGCACAGGAGTCTTTTCAGTTGACATAATTTGCTGAGTGACGTGTGGCACCTATTATAAAATGGTAAATGGATCACGGTTCTCAAGTACAGCGACACTGACCTCTAAAATTACCTCGAGGTCCTCCAGGAAATGCCACTGCATTGAAGTCAGCCTTTTCGCCGGCAGGGATTGTTGGAGGAACCTATCAACGGCCTGGGCGACTATAAGGCCATGACGAGATGTATAGTTGGGGGAGCTTACCTTGCGGAGGGTCCGAAAATGGTTCAGCATAATGAAGCACGAATCCCATCGCGTGGCTTCATCCAGCAGAAGTTCGACAACTGGGAGCAGCTTGGGATTGCCATCCTTGTCCTTCCACCAACCCCTTTCATTCCCCTTCACAATCATGTCCTTAAAACCCTCACGTCGTCCATTTGACCTGTGGATTGTGTGTATAATATCTCTGGCGCAGTTGAGAGTCTTGACTTTTAAGGCTGCAACGTACGCCTCCTTCTGGATGGTGACGCCATCTATTAGCCAACTATCATCCACGTACGTAAAATCGGCTGTTGGGTAGTCGTGCAGGATATGCTGCACACATATATTAATGATGTGCGGGAAACACAGGATTCGGTGAGCGACTGGATGAAAAGTTACATCTTGTTCGCTCAGTAAGGATGAGAGCTCTTCCATGCAAGTGCCATTATTGCCGGCATTGTCTAAAGTAAAGTGCCCCATCTAAACGAAGTCAGAGTATGCCACATGGAAAAAATGAACACTTACATTCTCCGTCACCTCAGCACGATCAAGAAGCATCACCATCTCACGTGCTAGCGATACTCCGGTATGACTGCCAGGGACATGGTGGAATGCAATCAGCGCTGCCTTCAGGACGAGCACCATTGAATTTTTCTCTCTAGCAATCCAGTGAGCAGTAACTGCCATAAACGGACGGAGCTTATGAGTTGACCACATGTCAGATGTGAATGAGACTTTGCCTCGCGCCGCCTGAAAGATATAAGTTTGTGGGACTCTCAACAACTGTGCACTTACCGCAAGGTCCTGCTTCAAAACTGCAAAATATCCGTCAAATGCCTGAAGTATCAATTCGCGAATTTTTGTTCGATGAAAAATATCCGTGTCTTGAAGCTCTGGTTGCAGAACACGGAGCAATCGTCGAAATTCGGGAACCTCAACAACATTAATAGCCTGAAGATCATTGAGAACAAAAGCATGTAAAAAGCGAATGGCTCACCTGGTCATCCGCCACTATGAATTTAACAAGCTGGCGGTGCATCTCATCTAGTGAAAACTCAGGTAATACCTCGCCCAAAGGTCCCAAAGTTCCCGGGAGTGAGTCACCAATTCAACGATTTGGGGGGGAACCGAGTGAGTCGATTGTTTTAAATGGGTCCTTCAGTGCTTGAAGTATACCTGCCAGTGTCCAGCCATCATTGATATGTTGTTTCAAGGTTGGTATGTATACAGGCCAGCGGTTACTTTCTAATGCCTCGATGTAGCGCTGGGTGTGAACTTGAAAAAGATGTTTGCGACGGGTTGTGGTCCCAGTGCTATTGCTGTATGTTGTAATAACGTATTCCGGGTCTTTTGCATGAAGCTCCCTGGTAAAATCTGTAAGAAAGAACAAGGACTCGTAGAGGCGATACTTACTCACACAGTTTGCAGACTCGGCACTTATTGGTGGTGTCATCCCTGAAAAAGTGGAGCGAATCTTGAGCAGCTTTGGGCCGCTTTACTCGACCACCCGTGGCATATGGGTCAGTCTGGGCGGTACCTGTGGTCGTTTGAAGTGGGCTAGGTGCTGCTCCATCTTCGTCCTCTTCACCAGAAACATCGAGATTGAAATATTCCCCCTCGTCTGTTGTATGACTCGGACCAGTGCGAGTTGGAATGTTGGCTGTGGGGAGTCGACGGGCAATATGAAGGGTGGTAGCATGTGCTGATGCTAAGATAGCAGTGGGGACACTGGTAATGGCGGGGGTGATAGCGGGGATGGCAGGAGTGATAGCAGGTGTAATAGCAGGTATAGCAGGGGTGATGGGGTCGGCGGTGGGAAGTGGTTCAGCAGCTGTGGGTGCTACAACTCGCCTGCCCTGCCCACGTCGGCGAGGCATGGTGAGGATGGTGAGGATCCAACCACGTATTTTAACGCCTATATATAAAGTGAGTGCCCGCAATGCAAGGCAATGCAGTAAAGAGATGCTGTGCATTGGGGAATCCCCCCATGCAGCAGGCTGGGCACTGGGCATATGCTTCATGAGAAATTGCGCCACCCTAATCAGGGGCAGAACGAGGGCAGTATTGTCGCCTGCCTGCGATCAATGAATAGGGAAGAGGTGGCTAAAACTGACCTATAGTAAATCCCCATCACATGGATCGTGCTGGATGTTGAGCAACGTTCATTCTCGGCTAATAAATGAATTGAAAATAGCTGCAACACAACACTTTCATACAGAAAGAGGGCAGCAATGTGTTGACGAAAATGTCCCGGACATGGCACAGGTGTAGCTACCGCAGATAGCAGCCAGATGGCCCAAATTGCTCTTAACAAATATAATCTCTTAGCTATGGCATTGCGCAATCAATCAAGTGAAAAGAAATACCTTCATCAATCGGCTGCTCGATTGAAATCTTACTATATATCACAATGCGATGAAGTCGCCCAGTGAAAAGGAAGTAGTCTGTTGGCTAATATTCCTGCAGGAGCACCATGAAGGTGTCCGCATCTCAGGGTTAGCGTCAGTGAATACAGGTGCAACTATGAGGATCAAGTACCTTGAAGGCTTGAACGTTATGCTGAGCTTGTGGTCGCAACATTGATGGAATTCGATAAGGTCTGTTATTCAGTAGTGGATCATATTGAAACCTTCACGAAGGTGATGCAGCTTGAAGGACTGCGCAGCATGTTGAAGGGGAAAAGATAGCAAGAGATGCATAGCGTGAGAATCGGGAAATTCAGGAAGGAGAACAATTCTGATTGGCTACATCGGTATTGGTACGGCGGTATACACATGTAAAGACAAGAACTATATGGTATCAATATCAACAATGTCATGTTCTAGCCACCAGTCTCTTTTTCCGACGTGGTGTAGAAGTATTTGCATATGGCATGGGGCCATTACGTGGGCGTAAGCTTGCAGACAACTCTTAGCTTCATTTCACAAGTGAAGATAAAACAGTTACTCACACACGAGATGAGTTGCAAGGAGGCATTACCTTCGGTAGACATGGGGTCGCTGCCGCCGCCACTAAGCATTCATCAGGGGACAGAGGGGGATACATGACAGGATCGTTGGACTGGTTGAAATCCAGCGAACATGTTGTTGGTATGGTAAATGTGGTACGAATACCATGGAGTAATGAACGGAGATGGTCGTAGTCAGGATCCTCTGAGAAGGCGAGAGAGCGTGTGTAGATAAGCATAGTCACGAATTCAACAGGAATTTCACGACATAGAACTTCGATGGTGGTATTTGCTTTGCGCTCGAGCATGGTGGAGCTGGATAACTTCTCGTGGTCGTTGGTTAACCATGGGAGGGAGCCGCGCAAGAAATATATCAACATATATGTGAGTGACTCGAGATCGTCACGACGACCTGGCTCAACTCCTAAGTGATTATTGATTGAAGCGAATGCGGGAGTGCCAGTGAGACGTCGATTGTGACGAAATGGCACATGGAGTCTGGTCGAAATGTCGCAATATTCCTTCGAGATACCAAAATCGATGATAAAAACGGTGTGCCTCAAATCGTGGAGACCCACAGTGATATTCTGCGTTTTGATGTCACCATGGACATAGTTGTGAGAGTGTATGTACTCGAGACGTGAGAGCTGTGAATGGGTTAGCCTTTCTGCAACAACTCTGCTACAAACTGACTAACCAGCTGGTCTGCTAAGTTTATCACAGTGTGAAGGGGAAATTTTCGATTGTGTGTCAGGAAGAGATCGTGCAGCGATGGCCCAAGGAGATCAAGGACCAAAGCGTGATATGTCGACTCTCTACCGAACCATAGGGCGCGGGGAATTCCAACTCCACCTTCGAGTTGTTTCAAAATATGATATTCCCGCTGCACGGAAGACGACCCATCGATGATGGGTTCAAGTTTAACAGCAACTACATCATCCTTAATGATGTTTCGTGCACGGTACATGACAGCTAAGTGGTGGGGTCCATATGTTAAATTTGAATGAAAATCTAGTCAGCATGCAAACGACATACCGTATGAGCCGGATCCCAAAACATCACCCAGCCTGAATCTGCCATCAATTCGAATGGGGACATTACTCATGGCAAAAAATACAACAGTGAATCCGATGAATGAACAAGAGAAAGCGAGAACTTCCAGAAGCCACGCGTTCACAAGCCAGCTTGAGCTGGTTCAAGCTGGCTTAAGCCGAGATTCTTACTTTTTGGGTTTCAGCTGGTTCTACTCGGTTCGTGTGACTAGCAAACTACATTAAATTCGCACCAGTGGTTTAGTTTGCACGAGGACAGCCAAACTACCAGTAAACCGGGCAAGCCCGAGCCCGAGCGGACCGGCACCGAGCTACGGCATTACTAGTGACAACACCCGAGCTCACTGTCCTCAACAGTGAGCTCAAATACCTGCTCAATCCTTCACATTTTACCATAATTCTTTGTGTAGACATAAATATTTTCATAAATATGACACTATTAGCACATTAATCACACTATATTGGCCATAACTCTTCCTGTATACACACATACTACTTACTGTACTATATAGCCAATTGAAATAAACATAGAATCCATGTTTTTTCTGGGAGCGTAGGTGCACTAAGGCCCTGGGTATTTCCACTATTGTTGCTAGTGCTGCTGAATTCTGGTTTGGTCCAGTTCTTTGGGCAAATTTTCTGAGGGCCAAACTGAACCACAGGTTTAGGTTCAGCCATTTGGCCGAACCCTAGACCGAACATCACCGAACGTGTTTGAGAGGTCCAGTTCATGTTCAAACCAGGTTCGACCACCAAACTATAAGCTTGTAGAGGGACATCTGTTGTGTCATAGAGGTCTCTCCACGTGTCTTTGTGTAATCAATATCCAAGCTCCACCACACCATTCCCAACACCACAAACACCATGCGCAAACACCCAGTGCATGTCAGCAACTGCTGATGTGGCTCAGATGAATACGGACGACAGATGAGAGCAGGAGGAGGGAAGAAGACGAGGAGAATAAGGATCACAAGTGATTTTGCAGAAGGATTGCAGTTTCACCATGCCACCAAGTCCATTCAACTCTTACACGACTTTGTCCTGGATGTCATGCAGCAGCTGTGGTTATGAGCTTAGAAAGAGGTGAGATGTAGAGAAGATTATTTCTTATTATTTCGACTGACTTCTAAAGTAAATATTTGTACAGTTTATATACCAGGACTTGCTAATTCTAAGTATCTGATCCGGTGAGTCTATGTTTCGGACTTGTCTTTCTTCCGTGCTGTGCTGACAAATCTTCTCCGGCTTCTGTTATTCCCGTTGTTCATCGCATCAGTCAGCGCTCGGATATGACCATCATCCTCTGACTACAACACTCCCCCTCGAGCGCTATCTAGCTTCATTCCTTTTCTCAACTCTCGGAAACGTGGCGCTGGCAGAGCCTTGGTGAATGCATCCGCAAGATTTTCGTCTGTCGGCTTGTATTGGAGGAAGAGGGTCTCGTTTTGGATGAGAGCGTGAATGAAATGATATCGAATGTCGATATGCTTGGTACGTGCATGGAATTTGTTATTCGAGGCTAACGCTATTGCTCCTTGGTTGTTGCAGTATATCTTTATTGGTGTCTTCATCGTCCCATAAAGTTCGTTGGTGAGAGCTTGCAGGTAAAGTACCTCGCGCGCTACTGACGTTAGGGCGATATATTCGGCTTCGGCTGTTGACAGTGTGACTATGCTTTGTTTCCGCACGCTCCATGCAATTGGTGATCCGTGTATCATGACTATACAACCGGATATTGAGTGCCAATGTTCTTGTGACGCCCAGTCTGCGTCTGCAAAGGCTTCCAAATCGTTATCTGTGCCTCCCAAGGTGAGTTTTAGGCCTTTTGTCCCTTTCAAGTACCTAATGACTCTCTTCGCAGCTTCCCAATGAGTCCGCATTGGATTTCGCATAAACTGTGACAGTATCGATACTGCAAATGCAATATCGGGTCATGTACTCGTTGCGGCGTACATCAATGAACCAATTGCCCTCTGATAAGGTACGTGTTCAGATATTTCAGATTGGGTGCCTGTCGGATCGTCTGATTGATCTTTCGTCAGTACGATTCCTGTTTCCATAGGTGTAGGCGATGGTGTCGTGTCCTCGAGGCGAAATCTTTCAACAACTGTATTTATATACGCCTCTTGCGATAGTGTTATGGTCCGCGCCTTCCGGTCCCTTTCTATCTTCAATCCCAGTAGCCAGGTAAGCTCTCCCAGATCCGAAATCTTGAACCGTTCCCGTAATTGATCTTTGAACCTTTGGATGTGTTTTAGGTTTTTCGACGTTACGGCCATATCATCGACGGAGACCGTTATGATGGTATGTTCATCTTCTACTCGTCGAAAATACACCGCTTGATCTACCTGCGAGCGTGTATATCCCGCATTGAGGAAAAATTCTTCTAGCTCCTCGGACCATTCAAAACCTGCCTGCTTTAGTCTGTAGAGACTTCGCAGCAGTTTCAAAACTTTTCCTTCATCTTCTGGCTTCAAGTATCCGGGTGGTGCACGCATGTAAATATTGTCCCTGAGTGTGGCATTCAGGTAAGCACTCTTGATATCAACTTGATGAATTTCCCAGTCATGCTTAGCGGCCATTGCTAGGACTGCGCGAATGGTTGTCATGTTCGACGTCGGTGCGAATGTTTCTTGATAGTCAATGCCGTACTCTTGGCGCTGACCATTTGCAACTAGACGTGCTTGGAGCTTTATTTTCTCCCCATCAGGACCTCGTTTCATCGCTAGAACAAAATGGCAGGGTATTATGTTTGCTCCTGGTGGTGCATCTATGATTTCCCATGTCTTGAGTTTCTCTAATTGATTGATCTCGTAATCAACAGCTTCTTGCCATTCATTTGTGTCAGGTCCGTTTAGCACTTCCTTTAATGTGGGCTCGCGTTCCGCAGCTGCGAGTGCCCAATGATTGGTAAGCAGTTGTTCTTCGTCTCGTAATTCCTCTATAGTTGCTACTGATGCTCTTTCTCCATTGTTTAGAGCTTTGTAGTATCCCGCTGGATAGCGTGTTCGTGTTGGTCTTGGTGTCTTTGGAGCAGGAAGTGATTTGGTGGGTTGTGGTGGTGTTTTCGGTGTTGTTGCTGCTGGTGTTGTTGTAGTGACTTGCCGGGCGTTATTGGGTGTGTTCTCGGTGATTATGTCGGACTCCCCCTCGTCCGGTATGTCACCATCTACTTCCACCATTTGTGGGATAAAACTGACATTGCGTTCGACCGATACTCGTCATTTTTCCGGCCAATAGATCCGATAACCTTTGGATTGGTCATCTACACCAATGAATATTGCTTCCTACACACGTGCCTCCAATTTCCATTCTCTGGTGAGTGGATGTAGACCTTGGTTCCAAATTCATGTGCAGCTGCTAAATTTGGTTTAGACTTGTTGACTAGTTCATATGGTGTGCAATTGGGAATTGCTCGCGAAGGTAAACGGTTTTTCAACCATGTAACATAGTTGATTGCCTCTGCCCATAGGAATTTCGGGAGATTCTGTGCAAGCAATATCACGCGTGCGTGCTCGACAAGGGTCCGATTAAGTCTTTCTGCAACTCCATTCTGTTGCGGACTATCATGGACTGTGAGTTGCCGTATAATTCCTTGATTCTTGAGATATTCATCAAACTCTGCACTCAGGTATTCTCCCCCTCGATCCGAACGGACTGTATGCAATCGTGCACTGTGCTGTCGGCTTATGTAAGCCTCGTATTGCTTGAATGTGGTAAAGGCTTCGCTCTTGTGCTTTAGGAACTTGATCACTGTTTCCCGACTAAAATCATCCGTAAAACTGATGTAATACGGATGTCCTCCCAAGCTCGTTGTTTGTGCAGGTCCCCACAAGTCCATATGGACTAAATGGCCATAGGTGGGTGCACGGTTCTTTGATTCATGGGGAAAAGGTTGACGGGTGGCTTTTGCCTGTGTACAGGCATCGCAGAATACCGGTTTCGATGCAGGATCGAGGTTAAGTCCTTCAATGAGGCCCTTTTGGACTGCGTCGTGAAGGGCTGGTTGGGATATATGCCCGAGGATCTTGTGTGCTTCATTTAGGGTAAGCTTTGTTCCCATAACGTTTGCATGATGATGAGCCATAGGAATGACAGTGTATAACCCATTTATCTGTGGTATTTCAGCAATGACCTTGTGTGCTGGTGCAGGGGATATGATTTTGTACACATTTTTCTCGAAGTGTGTGGCAAAGCCTGCAGCTGCAATCTTGTTTGTCGAGATCAGGGTGAGTGCCATATTCGGCGTGTATAACGCGTCCTTTAGCATTACTGATGTGTATCCTCCTTGTTTCAATAGCTTTATCTGGACGTCTCCTTGTCCAATAGCGCTAATTGAAGATCCGTTTGCGGTATGTACCTGTTGGGGTTCTATTGATTTGAAGGTGACAAATTTCGAACGGTCTGGACAGAAATGTGTTGAAGCACCGGAGTCTATGATTGCCCCATGTTCTTCTACAGGTTCGTCCAATTGTTTCATAATATTCATTTGGCTTGATGAGGTAAAGGCGAAATTTTCTTCGGCTTTATGTCCTGCTGTGTTTGCAGTCTGCCTTTGTGAGTTGCCATTTCTTCTTTGTCCTTGATTAGGTCCTTGACCTTCCTTCCCTCCTCCAGGTCTCCAACAATCTGCTTTGTAATGTCCTTTCCGGTCACAATTATAGCAGGTTATATCCTTGTTCGTGCTATTGTTTGCACGTTCTTCGGTACGATTCTTGTTCATGCCTGTTCTTGCTGACAAAGCATTATTTCCTCCCTTCTTAGAGGTTCCGCGGTTCGACAACTGTCTGTGTTCGAATTCTTCGGTGACGACATTTATGAGTTCGTATGGGGTAAGGATGGTCTTGGAAATGCATGCTGCAGCATTTATGGATGATAGTATGGGTCTGTAGGATTCAGGTAAAGATCCCATGATTATCGCATAGAAATCCTGATCTGCGATAGATGCTCCCATTCCTGCCAGTGCTTCCCGAAGTCGAAGCAATTCTCCAAAGTGTATCTTCATATCTCCTCCTTCCTCGTATCAGGTCTCCTGTAATCAGCAGCGCAAGTCTACCTGCACCAGCTCGGTCTTGCCTTCGTGTATGGTACAAACTTCTTTCCACATGTTCGAGGCACTTCCTAATCTCTGCACTTGCAGCAACATCCGATCTGATATTGTGCTGAATATGTGCTGTTTGACAAGTGAGTCTTTTTGATAAAACTCGTCTTGTTTCTTTTCTAAATCCTCTATTTCCGTCGGAGTCGGCTTTGTTCTGTCTTCCTTGACAGGGTTACCATTCATGTCCTTTTTGAATGGCATTGGCTCTATTGCTTGGCCATCCATATAGCGCATTAGTCCCCGCGCTCGGATCACAGTCTGTGCTCGTTCTTTGTACGTAATCCAATTGCTGCCATCTTCAGCTAATTTGGGAATGTTATAGAGCGATAATGATGATGATGTGGTTTCCATTGTAGACGTGTCAGGGCTCATAACCTGTGGTTATGAGCTTAGAAAGAGGTGAGATGTAGAGAAGATTATTTCTTATTATTTCGACTGACTTCTAAAGTAAATATTTGTACAGTTTATATACCAGGACTTGCTAATTCTAAGTATCCGATCCGGTGAGTCTATGTTTCAGACTTGTCTTTCTTCCGTGCTGTGCTGACAAATCTTCTCCGGCTTCTGTTATTCCCATTGTTCATCGCATCAGTCAGTGCTTGGATATGACCATCATCCTCTGACTACAACAGCAGCACCTCTGTCTCTTCCCACCTGTGCGACAGCAGGACACAGTGGAAGTATGTCACCACCACATCTTTGATGTGATCCGTTTGGAGGTCCGAACACTTTGTTGTGAATGAGAGAAGTTCAATGTACTCCGAACTTGTTTTGAAGGAGTTTATCTGTGCTGCTTGGTTGCACAAGAGACCTGTGGAGGTGTGAAGTAGATGAAGCAGCACATTTTCAAGTTCGATCCACACAGCTTTTCGGATAGCGTCTTCTGCTTCACATATGGAGACATACTGCTGACGCAACTCTGCAGACAAGTTAAGCACCTTTGAGTTGTGAATGAATATGCCAGGGCTCACCTCATATCTGCACTTTGGGAGTATTGTCCAGTTTGGACAACATAACTTTGAAAGCCTCAATGGCTTCATTGTAGCATTGTGCACCACGAAACACTGCATACTTTAACTTGTATCCAATGTGAGACGAAGGATTGAGTTCGATGACCTATGAGGTGCTGAAAAGAAGATGGGCTACAAAAAATACATGTCATCACACCTTTAGTGCATTGAGCAGTGCATCATCCCATGTCATTTTGCCTAACTTTGCCTTGTTGCAATTTTCAAAGGAAGTTTTGGAGGCCAAATTCAGGTCAATCACCACTGAGTATAGGTCAATAGCCCTGTCATAATCACTTGCAGTGAGGGCAGCATCCGGGGTTCACAGCAGTAAAAGGTGTGGACTGTGCAGTCAAACCAGTGCTGTCGCATGTTTAGTTATACCAGTTATGTAGAAGACTGAAAAATCATACCTATATATCTAACAAACATGCAGAGGCAAGCAAGTATGAAAGAAACAAACGAAGACAGCACAAGGTAAGTTCAAACAGGTTCAGACATGTCCGAACCAGTTCTGGATAACCCTGAACTGGACTTAAGGTTCAGTCCAGGGCCTATGCTGGACCTGTGACTGGACCTTAAGTCTGGTTCAGAAAGGTTCGGGTTCGAACCAAGGTTCAGGACTGGACTGCAGCAGCACTAATTGTTGCATCAATGCTCATTGACACATTCTGGGATTGCTGGTCTTTTCTCTCAGCATTCAGGTCATTGTCAGTTGTGTTTAAGTCATGCCTCAATTCTGAGATGTCTGATAATATTTGAGCTTGCGAGGCAACAAGGAATCTATGTGGATTCCCAACCAGTCTTTCTGCTCAAGTATGTGTGTATACAGGAAGAGTTATGGCCAATATAGTGTGATTAATGTGCTAATAGTGAGACATTTATGAAAATATTTATGTCTACACAAAGAATTATGGTAAAATTGTTGACATAAGAGTATTCCCGTTATGCATTCTTGACTACCTTTCTTATGTACTGTATAGCACCTTCCACTCTTCAGCCACAGATCCTCCATAGACCCTTATGTACTCGCTTCGAATATCTTCTCACCTCAGCGTTGTTATTAACTTCCGCTGAGGTGAGCTCATCTTGTATTGTGTAGTTGACACACTCACTGACTCATGTACCTAGTCTCGTCTTCCCTCGCTAGGTACTATTAATAAAGCGTTGTTATTAACTTCCGCTGAGTCTCGTCTTCCCTCGCTAGGCCAGACTTGTATAGGTTATGAGCCCTGCGCTCTAACCAAGCGCAGAATTTACGAAGTCAAACTTAAGCTCACGGAAAGACGAAAACGTTCAAATCTCATTCTCCATTCAAATACTTGCATTCCGTAACTATCGCAAATCAACGTATCACTCTCTAAAATGGGGAAGTATGATCACATCGTTGAATTGACAAGCGCAGATGAATATCCTAGTTGGCGACGAGGAGTAGCCCTTGCACTGCAAGGCGAGGGGTTGTGGAGCCATTGTAGCACTGGTACCGACCCCAACAACTTCGCAGAGTATGCATCCATAATGCCCTCAGCCGTTAACCCTGGAGCTCCCACTGCCACTGAGAAGCAAGCCATGATGGACTGGATTAAAGAAGACGCGCAGACTAAAGGGATTATCTGCAGGAAGCTCTCGGCTGTCATCCAAGGACTTCTAAACGAGGCTTCCACCGCTCGACAGCAATGGGACGTCCTTGCCATGCACTTCGGCCGACTGGACATAAGCTCCCAATTCGAGCTGCGAGCACAGCTCTTCGCTGAGAAGCTCAAGGACGCAGACGACGTCTCCCACTATATCAGCGTCTTCGAACACGCCAGAAGACGTTTTGCCGAAATGGCAATAACGTTCACCGATGGAGAAGCCGTATTCCTCCTCCTCCAGGGACTGCCGCAGACACCTGAATGGATCATCTTCAAACGCATGACCATGACATCATACAGCAACTCACATTCCTCCCTCCTTGCCTCTGGTTCTTCCACCACTACGAGCTCCACCGCCGTTGTTGCAGCCCCGAAGATGTCCTTCACTACTGTTGCTTCCTCTCTCTCTGAAGAGGCCAACCGAATTCGCAGTGAGCGAAAGTTGTCTGGCCCTGGGTCGGAGTACACCAACATCGCTTCAGACACAAGGGCGAATCAGAAAACGGGAATCCGCATGCATAAGGCGAATCCTAAGGGGATCGCTTGTGAGAATCCAGCTTGCGCAGGCTTACCACGGTCACTCACTCACGATCGAGAGCATTGCTTCCAGCCCAGCGGAGGTATGGAGGGCAAGGGAGGTAACCCCACTCGAATGACGAGAAAGCCGTTCAAGAAAGACATTGCTGCTGCTGCTACGTCAGAAGTGCCTGCCGCTAAGTCCAAAACGTCCTCACCAAATCAGTCCGACTCAGATCTGGCATGTGCCATCATCGAGGAGCTCTCTGACGACTCAACGCCCAGTGCAGAAGACATTGCCTGTATTGTGCGTCAGTCAATGTCCACCATCCTCGATTCCGGCACCACGTCTACCTTGATTACTGACCGGGAGTACTTCTGGACCTTCTCCACTGATTCTCGCGTGACCGTCAAAACCGCGAATCACGGTCGTCTTCCCACCTCTGGGCGTGGAGATTGTGTAGCGAACTTGTGTATTGGCGGCAAGACACGACGTCTCAGGCTCACCAACTGCCTTCACGCTCCAGGCGCCATGGTAAACCTGCTCTCAGTCGGTTACATGGTAGAGAAAGGATGGGCAGTGAACTTCTTACCTGGACCCGCTCGCTGTCAGCTCGTCTTTCAGAGCAAGTGCATTGGGGAGATCCCTATGACTGGGAAGTTGGTCTTCTTAGACTTACAATTTGTCCGTCCCACAGCCGCCTCTCCATCATTATCGCGGGAACTCTCGGCATTCGCACGTGTGCCTGTCACATGGGACCTTTGGCATGCCCGAATGGGTCATCCCGGCGGCAATGCCGTGAAACGTCTCCCCCTTATCGCCAAGGGCGTTATTGTCACCGACACCACGCCTTTGCAGCACTGCGAGTCTTGCATTGTCGCCAAGCACCCTCGTCGCCCTTACCCCTCCTCTACTGAACCACGGGCAGCGGCGATGCTCGATCTCGTGCACTCTGACCTATGTGGTCCTTTCCCCGTCATCACACCACACGGCAAACTCCACTTTGTAGTCTTTCTCGACGACCACACCAACCTTCTTAACGTGCAGCTTCTCGCTAGCAAAGACCAGGCATTGGACGCGTGGCGCATCATTCGTGCTCGATGGGAGAACCACACTGGACGCACCGTAAAAGTCTTTCGTTCAGACAACGGTGGTGAGTTTATCAGTCATGAGTTCACGCGTGCCCTCCAGGAGGCTGGCATAGAGAGGCAGCTTTCAGCGCCCTATGCACACCAACAGAACGGAAAAGCGGAAAGAGCCATTCGCACCTTGGAAGGACGCATGTTCGCGATGCTGGAGACTGCACGCCTTCCTGCCAATATGTGGGGTGAAGCTGTCCTAACCGCCTGTTACCTTTGGAACAGGTCTGAGTCTAGTGCTCTCCCTGTTGCCGGTACCACTCCCTTTGAACTCGTCAATGGTCGTCAGCCTGATCTCTCCCACCTTCGCATTTTTGGGGCGCGCTGCTTTGCTCGCATCCCCGCTGAGCTGCAGGCCAAACTAGGCCCCCATTCGCGTCACGCAATTTTTGTTGGGTATCCTGAGGGTACAAAAGGCTATCGACTCCGTGCTACTGACAATGGCACATTCTTCGTCGCCCGCGATGTCATCTTCGATGAGAACATGCCTGGATCGTCCCATTCCTCCTCTGACTCAGATGACGACTCTGACACTGCCTCCTCCATCCCTGCTCCTTCATCCGGCACTGTTGCAACTCTACCTTCAGCTCTTCCTCCCCCACCTCCTCCTGTTCGTCGATCGGCGCGATCTCGCGTGCTCACTGAGGCTGGCCGTGCCTTCCAGGACGACCTTGCATCCTCTCGTGCACGTCTGCAGGCCCTTCGGGACGTTCGTCACAATCGTGCGGGGGTGGTTCCCTTGAGCGAGGGGGTGCAAGAGTCAGCAACAGACACTGTTCCAATCCCAGAGAATCTGGAGGAGATCGAGCCCAACATAGACGTACCTGAGGTGTTTGCCAACGTCGTCATCGAGGAACAGGCGAACATTACCATTCGGAGCGATCGCAAGCGCAACCCCATGAGCGCAGACTATGACATGAAGATTCCCCCTGCCACCTATGAGGAGGCAATGCTGCGCTCAGACCGTTTGGAATGGCTTACGGCGATGAAGAAGGAACTTGGGATTATGACCGAGATGAAAGTTTACAAACTCACCTCACTGCCAGAAGGACGCCGAGCGATAGGAAACCGGTGGGTGCTGGAATTCAAGGAGGACGACAAAGGCGGCCCTGTCTTCAAGGCACGTCTCGTCGCCCAGGGTTTTTCTCAAATCCCGGGGATTGACTATGGCGCCACCTTTGCCCCGGTCATCAAGACTGCCTCGTTACGCCTTATCGCAGCGATTGCATGCAAAAACGGATGGGACCTCGACTCGTTTGATGCGAAGAGGGCTTTCCTATGGGGGGTGCTCAAGGAGGAGCTGTACATGAGGCAGCCCAAGGGGTTTGAAGAGGGAGACTGGCGTATTCGAGTCTGGCGAATGCTTCGCACCATCTACGGACTTAAACAGTCCGCAATGGAATGGTACGAAGAGGTGCGTGCTGTCATGACGGAACTTGGTTTCTCTCGCTGTGCTGTCGATCACAGCAGTGTTCCTTTTTGACAAAGTCCTCTCCGGCACACGCACCATTTGCATCATCGGATTCCATGTCGACGATGGCCTCGGCACTTCCAATTCCTCCCCATTCCTCGCCTTCGTCAAACAAAAGATCGACCAGCGTTTCGGGATAAAGGACATGGGTCCCGTCAGGAAGTTTCTCGGCATACAGTTCGAGCGCGACCTTGCAACTCGCCAGCTTTGGATGCACCAAGGCGAGTATATCACTTACTTGCTCGACGAATACGGACTCTTGAATTGCAATCCCGTCCGTCTCCCGCTCGACTCTCATCACCCATTCGGCAAGCCGCATGACGCCCATGACGATATTGAGAACCTCCCTAGCAAATTCAGGAAACTCATCGGGGAACTCTTGTACCTCGCAGTGTGCACTCGCCCCGATATCTCATACGCAGTCAACTCCCTCGCTCAGCATAACTCCAACCCATCCCTCGCGCATTTTGCAGCTGCCAAACGCCTACTGCGTTACATCTCAGGCACTCAGAATCTCCGGCTCCACTACGGGGGTGCTCGCGTCAACGAAGGCCTTCATGCCTATTGCGATGCTGACTGGGCGAGTTCCCCAGTGGATCGTCTCTCAATCTCGGGGTATGTTTGGTTCTTCGCTGGGGGTGTTATTGCACACGTATCCAAAAAGCAAACCACTCATGCGTTGTCCTCAACCGAGGCGGAATACATGGCCGTCACGCATGTAATCCAAGAGGGCCTTTGGCTCAAATCCCTCCTCGTTCAGCTTCATGTACCACTCGCGTTCCCCATCCTAATTTACATGGACAACACTGGCGCAATCTCGCTTTCAACTGAGGCGAGGAACCATATCCGTTCAAAACACATCGACGTCCGCTATCTCTTCATTCGCGAACACATCGAGGAGGGGACTTTCTTACTCAAATGGGTTCCCTCGCACATGAACACTGCTGATATATTCACCAAAGCCCTTGCTCGGCCTCTCTTTGAGAAACATTTACCCGGCTTGCGGCTGGCGTCTCGGTGAGGGGGTGTGTTGACATAAGAGTATTCCCGTTATGCATTCTTGACTACCTTTCTTATGTACTGTATAGCACCTTCCACTCTTCAGCCACAGATCCTCCATAGACCCTTATGTACTCGCTTCGAATATCTTCTCACCTCAGCGTTGTTATTAACTTCCGCTGAGGTGAGCTCATCTTGTATTGTGTAGTTGACACACTCACTGACTCATGTACCTAGTCTCGTCTTCCCTCGCTAGGTACTATTAATAAAGCGTTGTTATTAACTTCCGCTGAGTCTCGTCTTCCCTCGCTAGGCCAGACTCGTATAAAAATGTGAAGGATTGAGCAGGTATTTGAGCTCACTGTTGAGGACAGTGAGCTCGGGTGTTGTCACTTTTGTGTTGTTGCACGGAGTTACCAAAAATGGAAGTGCATAATATCGTGGGAAATCCCGAGTGGGCGAAAATTGTCTCACGAAAAATTAAATTTTTGAAAAAGTAACCTGATACTCATCGGCAACCGTAGTCTCCTAGCGCGAACCGTGCTCCGAACGGATCCCTTTGCTCATGGTCAATTGTACACAGCGTTGTCGAGGGTGAGAACGCGATGTGTTTACTTGCAGAGGCGAACGAGGAACAAGACTGTGCTAATGTTGTATTTCCTGAGTTGCTCCTGTAAATACTGTATATCGTCGTACAGCTGACCGAAGGGGAGTCCTTGTATATTGACATATATGTCATTCTAATTTGTCCATCAGTTCACTGATGCTATGTACTATATATTGTTATATATTTCCTTCCTATTTTTTCCAAAAGTACTGTGGTGCACCAGCGACCTTCCAAGTCGAAATAGTGTTGTTTTCTGATCGACGCCTGGTGTCGCTGGCAATACCCTGGTTGTTGTTGCTACCAGTGCCCTGTACGTCTCCGGCGGGTAAGGTCTGGGATCTCTTGCTATCAAGACATTAGTATTGATTGCACATAACACGCCGCACTAGCAGAATAAATAACTGACGATGAGTCGCCGTCACGTTGGGTAGTAACAGAATCTAGAACAGGACCCGATATATAGGGGAAGTTGGCCCTGTCGTCAAGATTGGCTGCGATCCGACCCCGGGTCGGGGCCCAACTCTCGCTGTCAAGACATTAGTGTTGATCGCACTCAACACGCTGCACTGGCAGGATAACTGACTATGATGTAATATGTACACCATTTGCTAGGACGGTGGAGCTGTCGTCACGTTTTGAAATGGCCTGTGGGTGACTAGAAACGCATTCAGTAGGTCTGCTCGGCGGCTGTTTGAGCGAGACATACGGGTTTGGAGCAGGAGCAGCAAGACCAGGAACACTCGACGCGATAGCAACAAGAGCGACAAGAGCAGCAAAGTGCATGATGGTCGATGAGTAGAGTCGTTGAGACACGACGCGAAAACTCGATGCTAAAAGTTAGATGAGAGTGTAAGAAGTTTTTCAAATTTCGGCGACTGAGGAGTTAGCAGCTGAGCTACATGGTTTTTAAACAGGAGAAGATTGTGGGCGACTCACCATATTGGGCCTCCTTCCGCAGGTTGGACGCGTTTCAGTGGTTGGATACACTCTTTGAAACGCACCTGTCACGGTGCTGTGTTGATACGTCTGCATTCTGCATTCTAGAACGACGATGAAAAGACGTGAATGAAAATTGGAACTTTGAAGACATCGATGACCCCAAGTAGAAGCGAAGTCCGTCATTGTTCCAAATAGTTTAGCTCATCCGGCAGTACAGTTTGGTGTTGCTTACCGCGCAGAGTGCTCGCAGGCGACTTCAAACAGTCAAATCGTATCGGAAGGTGTGACACGCATCATGATACAAGGGGTTGGTGACTCCATTACATTGCAATGAATATTACTGCATCTAATGTTTTGTCTCTTCATGGGCGCTGCCTTACACTTGCATGGTGTGAACTGCTGTTGATCTCGCTTGTGCCGCTGGTTTCGTATGCCCCGGCCGTGGGTCTATGCGGGGCTCCAGGTCTTCGGCTTCAGGGCTAGCGTGATGCGTCTGCTTGGTCTCCATGGAGGCCGCCTTTGCCATTAAAGAATATGTGAGCGTCACTATCAGCACACCGAGGCTGACTACATTAACTATGAAGTACCAAACAGTGTCAAACACGCTGGAACAGATCCTAGATGTCCAACATTAACGTTTTAACGTCCAACCATTGCAGATGAACGTGAACGAGAAAACAATTCAAAGTTTTGGGTAACGTACAAGAAAACTTTGACTGAGTACGACGACGACCTCCTCGCACGGGCAAATGATGATGTGTTTGACTTTGGTGCATTTCTACGTATGTCGATGCAAATCTGGGGGAATCCAACGAAAGTAGATAACTGCTTCATATGTTGAGCTAACTGCCACCCTGAGCCGGAGCACGGTTTCTAGTCGTCGTGCCATCCTGCTGGGGTATATCAACGCGCTCTAAGCGCCATCGAGGAGGCATCCTCAGCCTGCCATGAGACAAGCACGAATAGTAGCAGAGGAATGCTTTGCACCAATGCACGTCTGGAAGCGAATCAATGTCCGACGACTCGGTGACCTGCGGCGCCCCAGGCTGCTGAGACGGATGTCGGGTGTCGTCGACTTTCCTGTATTCTGGGAAATTGGCAGCAGCAAGTCGCTATGGTGCACAAATCAGAAACAGGCCGCAAGACGTAAGAAACATCACGTTACAGTGAACTTCCGCCCGGCCGCAACTTCAATGACGGGTGGCCCGTGATTGGGTCTTGAAATACGAGAGGAAAGACGCTGCAGAAACTGCGTGACTCCGTTCGAAGTGCGGGGTTGAGAACTCATTTCGAACTGGACAAGTATTCAGTCATGCATTGCAAGTTTGTTCAAGCGAAGACTGACATTTTCAGGATGAGTTGTGGCCTGTGCTGACAGAGGGCGGGTAGGCGGTAGAGGCGATGTAGCAGGGAACTGCCAGACGATCACCAAGTCAAAACTATGGAAGAATCGAGATGAAGAGACATACATCTAATGGATCGCGAGGCTGACCATGTTGTACAGGAGGAACAGCATTCGTCGGGGAAGAGAATCGGAAGAATCTATGGAGATGGTGAAGGAAAGTGGGTTGCTGCGACTCTGTTGCAGGCAGAGGTTTTTGTAACCGAGGGGGGAAAGATATGGCAGGCGATGTCGCTGGGTTGCGGCGACGACGGGTTGCGTCAGACTGCAATGATTCATGTGAATGAGCACAATAGAGAGAATACATGGCATACTTCAAGTAAACGCTCAAAGGTTGGATTAGTCTTCGAGAGAATGTTAGTGCCAAGAAGATCTGTGAACGCTGATGAACGCATACTTTGGAGAAGGCGTGCTGTGCTCCCGGCACGGGCCCCATCCTAGCAAGGATGTCGGGTGCAGGGTTGCATATAGATCTTATAGTCACCTTTGGATGATGTCGTGTAAGCTAGTTGACGCGAATTGGGTGAGAGGATTATGCAGGTTGGTTGTTGGATGTCAAACGAGGCGAGGAGCTGGCGGGACTCAAAAGCCCAGAGCTTGATGGTATTGTCGTGGCTTGAAGCACTGGCGAGGAGAGCACCGTCAAAAGAAAGTGCTAGACCGGTGACAGCCTCGGTATGCCCTGTGAAGGGCGCTCCGACAGTCTCAAGTGTTGATGCGTCGAACTCGGTGATCCTTGTGATGTCTGAGTTTATGAATGTAGTCAGGATGTTTTTGTTTTTGTTTGTCCAGAACACAGGGGCGGATGTGCTTGCGGGCCCATCATATTTTCCTACTCTGACGGCCAATGTCTCCGTTTTGACATCCCAAACCTCGAGCCACCTCCCCGTCCACGACTTCACTGCGAGCTTCTTCGAGTCTGTCGACAATCGAACAGCGCCCACCCAATCAACGCTCTTGAAGGGACCAGCCACGAGTTTTCCGGTTTTCAAGCTCCATATTCGCGCTGTAACATCCCATGACCCGCTCACCAGTAGTGTGCCGTCCAGTGAGATGTCGACGCAGGTGATCGACCCGGAGTGGCCTTTAAATGTTGTCGTGATTCCCGTATCAACCTTGCATGCTTTGAGCTCCACGCGACCTGACTCTCCACCACCAGTTATAACCCATTGACCATCCCTTGATACCGCCACCGCGTTTACCTCTTCTTCACATACAATCCGCGCCTCTTCGATCTCCTTACCCACCTGCAGATCCCATTTCCGAACAGTCTCGTCCCAAGACCCGCTGATCATTCGCTTGCCGTCTGGAAAATAAGATATGGATGTGATAGGCAGGGCACCCTTCAAGGTTATTACAGGTCTCAGCCTCGCCCTTGTTGCTACGGCGCGGGGTTGCGTTGATGTAGAAGCCATGGCCCGTGTCTGTGCAAGCGACGAGGTGTATCGTGAAGATGTAGTATATATGCCTTCGCAGGAGAGAGCCGATATTGAAATGAATTACGAGTTCGTTCGAGAGGACTTCACCCCCTGGGTTGATCGTCAGTCATCCGCACTGGAAGTTCAGATGAGATTTTGACGTTACCAAGTCTGTGCTGTAGGTTAGATCTGATGTTGATAGTAGAGATGAAAGATGGGCCCAACTCGCTCGAGGGCGCTTTTCCTGTTGAAGTCGACCGTCAGTCCAGCCGCACTGGAAGTTCACATGAGACTTTATGTTACCCTCGAGGCCAGCAGGGAAGAAGAGAGCGGAAAACTCAACTAATGAATATGGGCGTTTCTTTTGGTGTTATCCCACCGGTGTGTACCGTACACACGTCCCATGACACTCTGCAGGGCAGTGGTTGCTGTGTTTATTCGTCAAGCCATGTGCTCCTCTGTTCACAGCCATGGCTATTAAAGTCTCCAGTTGTGTCTATCCATCATTTCCGTTCCATGGACGTCACCCGCCGGTGTATCAGAGCCAAGTCACGGCGTGTGTGAAAGTAAACAGTGTTATTGTATACGTACACGTAGAGCCCATTTGATATCTGGAGCCAAGCTGCCTAAGGTGTCGTGGCCGCATCTACATTCATCGTCTCGATTTCGCTAGTGCCGTCTTATTAAAACAATGTTTGAGGTGACAATAACACGAAACTGCTCAGAATACGGACGATCTAAACAACACAAGCAAGTGCAAATGGCTATGACCATCCACGAGCGGATCCACGACCTCCTCCATGACCCCTTTCCTTCTCGATGGCGAACATTGCATCGCGCGTTGTGATCACCATCCGATCATCATCTTCTCCCATTTGTGGCGATGTCGGACTACCTTTCTTTCCCCCCATATACGGCCGCGCCCATGAGGTTGCTGGAGCTGCTGACGCTGCAGGAGCTGTGGTAGTCGCAGGGATCGTGATGGCGGCTGCACTTGGTGTAGCAGTAGAGGATGCCGCAGGTTTCTGTTTGGCAGCGGCCGCAGAGGCATTCGCAGCGTTCATCCATGAGTACTTCGAACCAAGTCCAGCAGCCTGACTTGCGACAGCATTCGACAACTTTTTGCGCACATCTTCAGACATATTCCTCGCCGTTACACCAGGCCCCTCTTTCTTCTTCTTTTTCTTTGCACCTCCCTCCTCGTCTCCGTCTACGGCCATGGCATTGCCACCCGAAGCCTGTGCGGTGAGATTAGCTGCATGTGCAGCGGCCAGATCAGCGCGCTCTTTGCGTTCTCTTCGAACTTTCATCTCTTCCTCTCGCTCGATCTTTTCCAATGCAGCTAGTTGTTTAGCGACATCACTCTGCACGACTATGCTCCACATCGGCGTGCCGTTATCGTACGGACATGCCGGGCGGTCAAACTGGGTGTCCGTACGGTGGTTCGCTGCAGCAACCATCGCAGTAATGAGGTCTTGTAGGCGGGTACGAAGAGCGATCGCTAAGTAATTCACCGAGTCTTCGGGTATTTTCGTCACCTTGTGTTCCGTGCCAATGGTGCGCATGGTGGCACCTAAGAAGCGTGTGTCAAAGGAAGGAGTAACTGGTTGTTTACGTGATCTGTCTTCGAAGGTTCGATATGACTGATGCGAGTCATGGGACCTCTGCAGGCTTTCCTCCTCCGCCTACGGAATAGTTACTACCGAAACCAATACCTTGACGGTACTAACGCACCCGAAGATCAACACCCGCGCTCCCAAGAGCATCATTCAACGTTGCTACGTCGGAGGTATCCATCCCACTATTGGCATTTGCGGGTTGGGTAGTTGCTGCTGTTGCAGGAGCTGTCGTTGAGGCCTGCGGCCTCTGGACTTGGGGTTGTGGGACATATGAATAATGCGAATACGCGGCTTGAGGATAATGGTGTGTGTACTGGTAGGAATATGGGGTTGTTCTGGATAAGATGGGTATATTGAGCATCCGAACGAAGAGGAACAAAGAGACAGCTTGACGTGGCGTGTTGGGATTGCTGCTGAAGCGCAGGATCAATTGGTATATCTAGGTTATGCAAATTCAATATGAATCACTGCAGAGGCACTTGGACAATGCCACATACGTGTTGTACCCCATTGTGCAGTATACGACGTTTGAGCGTGAGTTTGCGTGGGCGTTGGGGTCTTCGGAGCCTCGCTTTCAGTCTTCATGACCTGCCTTCTGACACAAAATTGGCGTCAAACTCTGCAAGATGTGCAAAGAGAAAGCTTTCCGACAGGTGTCATGAATGTACATGGCACGGCGGGAAGGCATGCATAGTATGTTGTGTTGTTTGGCTTTGTTGAAATCTAAAGCTTTTGCTAAACAAGCGCATAACACTGATCGCTCAGTATTTTCAAGTCCATATTGACGCAACGAAGTTCTGCAATGGACGTCTCAAATATCCTAGCATCACATGCTGCAAAATTGTACGATCCTTTTCGTTTGCACAATTATCACTTACCACTTTATGTAGTCAATCTGTCACGGTCGAGAAAGAGACACCTCTCGACGTAGACACTGGCTTGCTGACTGTCACAGACCTCACCCCAATCGACGAGGATAGTTACAAGTATGACTGAATGTTTGTGTCATTGCATGGAACTACAACCAACATATTTCTTTCAGATCAAATCTTGAAGAGTACCTACAGATAACTGCTCGAGATGGCATCCAAGCATTAGTCGCAGCACTCTATGGCCTGCCCACCCAACCATCACCAGATGGTCCACTCGCCCAACTTCCTGCACCAACCACACAACTGCCTCGTGCCAAACCCCTTCCAAAGCTCAAACCACCGACAAAATGGGAACGCTTCGCTGCTGCGAAAGGTATCCAGAAGCGTGTGCGTGAAAAGAAGGTGTGGGATGAAGAACGACAGGAGTGGGTCAACCGTTGGGGCAAGGATGGTAAAAATAAGGAGAAGGAGGAGCAGTGGATTCATGAAGTCAAGGCTGATGCTCGTGCGTGTTGTTGTTTTTATTGGGAATGAAGCTCGTCTAATCATCACTTTAGCTGTGGACCATGATCCTGTCAAAGCTGCTCGTGATGCACGGACATCAAGGGTTGCCAAAAATGAACGACAGCGTCTCCAAAATAATGCTCGTGCACAAACCGCTGCTGGTGACCGGGAGGAACGTAAAAAAGATATCGAGAGGACACTGGCTACCACTCGAATAAGTACTGCAAGCATGGGCAGATTCGACAACAAGCTTGACGGAGAGAAGAAACTGAGAGGCGTCAAGCGCAAGGTAAGTCGGAACAGAACAGCTCATCGCTGCATGCGACTCACTGTCTGTAGTTTGAGGCTGCAGAAACATCTGTTGAGCAAGAAAAGCAGGCATCACTTGCCGTACTGTCGAAGTTGGACGGCGATGTAAAGAGGGCAAGAAAGGAGAAAGGCGCAGGCGATGATGTTCTCAACGTACGGAAGGCAATACGGAATGTAAGCAAGGGCAAAGGTGGTGTTGCTCTTGCTCGTGAAGCCAACAGAAAAGGAGCGAAGAGCAAACGAGGCGGTAAACGCTAGCTACTAAAAGTATTGCATAGTACGTTCTGTCACTCATTTACACCAGCACAAGCTGTCATGTCAAATGATCACGCGGATCATTATAAGTACCACTATCATTATCCGTAACACCGTAACAAATCGGTACACAGGGAGTGATTACATCCCTTTACCGCTCAACAGGAAGCCTGTCCAAGTCAGCCCTCCCTTCTTTGATCCATTCCTCCTTCACCAGTTTCTCCTTATCCAAGTAGTACAACCGATACACCAACTTGATAGTGCCCTCACTGACACCAGCAACCACACTGATATCTCGGGAAGACTTGGGCTTCCCTAATAAGTGGCAAGTAAAGTAAATCGCCCCGCCAGCGATAGAAACCGGACTACGACCATCCGCAACGCCATGCTGACGTGCTGCAACAATGATATCACCGCAAATGGACTGGACATTGGCAGGAAGGTCAAGGTGGTTGCAGTAACGAACAAGCAAGTTTTCGGGGCCAGTGGATGGGTTGCTTCCATTCGCATTAACCTGCGCAGTAGCTCCAGGCGAAAGATTGAAAGCCTGCTCAAGTGCCTTGTAGCACTGTCCAAGCGTCTTCTTCGACACATGGGTCAAGTTACAAATCTCGCGGAATGTCCGAGGGACGTGGGCTTGGCGGCACGCGATGAATATACACGCGGCGATAACAGCCTCGAGGGGTTTTCCACGAAGAAGCTTCTCCTCATCTGAGCGCTTGTATAGCTGCTTGGCAATATCGCTGATGGTTTTGGGAAGCGAGAACTGGTCGCACCAGCTGCCGATGTCGCGGAACGCGGTAAGAAGATTCCGCTCCGAGCGGGAGCTCTGGGAGCGAGAAGCCGCGCGTTGGAGCTCACGTGCAATTCCCGTGCCGCCATCACGGAAACTGATGAGCGTATCCAGCTGCTCTATACCCTCCAATAGAGGGTCAGACGCAGCTCCAACACGAGAGGGATCATCGCCTTCGTCATTTGCGAATGTCTACACATACAATGATAGGTGCAGGGTTATTGCAACAATAAAGGAGACTTTAGGACTCACCCTCCATTCACTTCTCGTATCAACAATACGATCACCCAGGACCAGTCCACAGCTCCCGCACACAAGATCCCCGCTCCCAAACTCTTCGACAATATTCGGATTTGGATCTCTGCACTCTGGGCAAATGAGACGCACGGCTAAGTCGGGGCCGAACGCGGGTTGTTGTGTTTTTTGGGCTGCTGCTGCGAGTGGAAAAGGTTGAGCAAACGCCATCCTAATAACTGGCTGAGAGATCCTGTGTGTGGTTTCTGCAAGACTGGATAGTACGGTCTGAACCGCGTTGGAATACAACGAATGTGTTTCTTTCTAAAACGTATCTAATTGTGGGAGTAATATAGCTTTTTCACAAAATTAGACATTAGCTCGCTGCTACATACCACTGGATTGAGAAATACAGTCCACGATCTTCAATCTGACGAGCCTGACCAAAGCCCGTGGAGAATGATGGTGGTGGTCTAGGACAAGAAGCTGCACTACCGGCCACTTGCTGTGCCAGGCAGAAAACAGGCTTGGATGACCAATAGATGACTAACAGCCATATACAATTTCCATATTTAGTACCTTATTACCGCGGCCTTACAGGGGCTATGTTAGTCAAACTCATCATGCATGTGCATGTACTTAAGTGGGGAAGAGGTTGAGCATTGCAAGCAACTACGTAGGTAAAATGTTCAACAACAACAATGTCAACAAGCCAATATCATATTCAAGACCCGAGAAGTATTGCAGTGAGAGAAACACAAGTGAAACAGCATGAGTAAAGTAAGAAACGCATTGGAACCACATGAAGTCTGTGAGGGTAACTGCTTGGGCCTGAGGACGTCAAGATCGTGAACAATGAAATGGTCATGGATAGCGGTGTACGTATGTATCCCAAAGCAAGAACAAATAAAAACAACAGCATCAGAAGATATAACATGAGTATTAGTACTAGTAGTACACCTGAGAAGCATGTGGGTCGGTGGGATACATCTCGTACTGCGGAACGTGAGACATGTCGTAGTACTGGGAGTACCCGTAATGCTCGGGATAGTAGTACTGCTGGTGATATGGCGAGTATCCGTACATGGTGGGCTCCATTGCCTGCTCTGGCATCGCTTGGTCATTACCTTGACTTGAGCTTGCATCATCCTGTGCAGAATGATCTCCAGATGACTCGTATGTCTGTGACTCAGTATTGGGACTTGCGGGACGTGAAGGCTCAAATGAGGCTGCGCTCGTCCTCAAACTGGAAGGTCGATGATTACTCTTCAACTGCTTGAGATCCAGATGAGAGGTTGGCGATCGGATCTCGATGCGAGAACTCTGGCGAGGGAACGAGAAGAGCGGATTGCCAGTCGATGGGTCAATGTAACCATTAATAGGAGGTGTATGAGATGGCGCAAGGAAATCTGGAGAGCTGGCGGAATGGTGGTGCATAGGAGCATACGGGAGCCCAGGAGGTGTCATCATGCCATGGGCTAACGGGCGCGGAGTGTACATCGTCGGGTGTTGCAAATACACCGCTCGGCCCGTGGCAATCTCATATGGCATACCGTGGTGGCCAATGGCAACACCGGGGGGTAGAGAAGAGCCATACCCATATGGCGATCCGTACGGTGGGGAGGGCTGCGATGGTGGCGAGAACACAGTCTGCGGGGGTGGAGGCATAGATGAACGGACGACATCAGAAGTATCCGGGTTCGCTGTGGGTTGCTCGACCTGAAGTAGAGCAGGTACATTCTGGTCATACTGCTCTTGCAATATGCCGTTTGGCACATCTGCAGTCTCCTTGGCCTGCTGATCTGCAGCGGCACGCATCATTTGCTGCAAAAGAGGGGACGTGATATTCTCTTTCGAGGCATCAGGTGATAAAGGAGCTGGTGCAGCAGGTTTGGAATGCACAGCAGATACTGAGGTAGAAGGCACATGACCATTGGCCGGAGGCAAAGCTGATTGCGAAGTTGGAATGGGCTGCCTTGGAGGCACGAGCTCTGGTCGAACTGTGAAGACATCTTCGATAGGAAGATCTGCAGCGGTAGTAATAGCCTCAACAACCTCGGGAGTTGGCTCTGGTGCCTTCTCCTTTCCTGCCCTCTTGGGTAGACGCACGATAAATGTCTTCTCACTCGCCTCTGAAGGTGCAGCCACAGATGGCGCGGGCTCTGCTGCTTGTGTGGTTCGGGCGGAGCTTCTGATAACCTTCCCTTCATTGCCAGAGAGCTTGACCCGATAGCCTGGACCTTGACCGGGACGAGGTTTCAAGGCAGGGTCGAAATACAAGAAACCCTCGTGTTGTTTTGTCCAGACACGTTCGGGCTTCATCGTGTACCACGTCCTGCCTGATGCAGCGGCAGCGGCAACAGGAGGAATGAAGTGTGCTCCAGTCGGTGAAGGCGTGAAACCTCCACGTGCAAAACCGCCACGTCCGCGGCCGGCGATTAATCCACCCCTGCCACGAAGTGGTAAGAAACCTCGTGTAGACCTTGCTGCTTGCTGCTGTTGGTGTGGTGCAGCCGCACGCCTCTTTTCATCTCGCTTCTTCATCTCCTCGAAACCGTCGTGGGTCCACGGTTGGTCAATAAGGGGCGGTTCAACTGGAGGTTTCTCTGTCTCTTGAGATCCAGAGGTTTCTGGTACAGGACGACTAGACTCTGGACCAGTAAAGGCTCCTCTGCCCCTACCGCGCACGAAGCCAAAACCACCTCTTCCGCGACCCCTACCCTGCCAGCGGCCTCTCCACCACCCACTCAGGCTCCTAAGGTCCTTATCCAGCAGCCGATCATCGTGGCCCCAAAACTCACCAACAGTGGGGACATACGACGGGTCCGCCTCTAGCCTCTGCTGATAAGCTTGACGAGCATTGTGTCCAGAAGGGGGCCTGGGGAATGAATTTCGGGATTGTTGTCGGGACGTCGATGCCTGGGGCTGATCATCTGCGGGTTCTGAGGCCTCCTCCTCAGCTTGAACAGGTGAGAGCAGAGGCGCCGCCGCCGCACCACGGTCAGACGAAGGCGCTGAGACTGCGCGCTTAGGCTGGGGGCGTTTTGACGCTTTACCTGTTTTACGCGGAGGCGGTCCCGACAAAGTGCGCTGGGGGATAGAAGGACTATTGAAATCTGCGAACTCTATAACTGGGAGCTCCGCAGGGCCATTGGCAGTTTCCTCAGCGACCATCTCCGACCAGTTGCCAGGGGCACTGAAAAACGGAGTAGAGTCACCATCAATGTCTTTGACTGACTGGTGCTGGACACCCTCAGAGCTCTGGGTTGTATTGGGTGTTAAAATGTGTGAATGACCATTGGAAACAATGTCTTCTGAAGCAGGTTCAGTGTCGGAGTCGGTTTCAGTGGCAACTGAGGAAAGATCGTCATCAGACTCAGAGTCAGTTGCGGCCTCTCTTTCAAACTCCTCGTCACTCTCAAAATTGTTTCTACCCCTTCCCCTGGGCTTGACCATGCGAGTCTTGCGAGGTTGTGGAGAAGACCTCGACTTTGCAGAAACATCTGCACGGGGTACGGTAGAAGATACGATAGCCGGCATATTAAGAACTGGTGAGAGAGCATGAGTGGCATTCGTGAAGACAAAAACGTAAGGAAGTGTGAAGACTTACTTGTAGTTTGTGTGATATGAATCAAGTTTGAGATTTGCAGCTCTCACAGCAGAAAAAAAACGGTGAAAAATCAGGAAAAAGGCTGTTATTCGAGGGGTCGGTAATTGCGGGGAAGCTGAAAGAGAGAATAACGTTGTTGGAAGACGATGAACTGGCAGTTCAGGCAAAGGCGTGTTGGAAGTATTTCACAAAGGCGACCAGTGGAACTTGCCGGATTTAGTTCCCAGCTGCGGTGCCGCTAATATTACACTGCCACACATCCCCGCTTCTCCACGTTGACTCCAGTGCCAGTCGATATCATGAATCCAACAGATCCTCAAACTTTTAATCATCGCACGGCTCAAATTTCAACTGGTCGCCTTTATCATTTTATCGACCAAATCCCGAGGAATTACAGTCCAACTCGACCACCAATAATTTGTTTACATGGCTTTCCTGATTCTTGGTAATTTTCGGTAATCAACTTGTCACAAACTTCAATTCATCGATTAGGTTCGGATGGCGGCACCAGATTGGTCCATGGTGTCGACAAGGCTTCCGTGTGATTGTTCCAGACATGCTAGGCTACGGCGAGACCGACATGCCCCATGATTCTTCAGCGTATTCCACGAAAAATATTTGCAATGATATTTCCGCACTTCTTGATTTCTTAGCGATACCAAAAGCCGTTCGTTTGCCCTATTTGTGGGACCCATTTTCTTGATATGCTGAATTTGAGAAATTCAGGTGGTGATTGGCCATGATTGGGGCTCATACACCGCTGGGAGATTTGCTTTGTGGCATCCGGATCGGTTGATAGCGCTGGTCATGTGCGTATCCATTCAGTCCTAGATGCACCAACCGACGAGATATGCCTAGGTTATCTATTCCATATGTTCCTCCAAAGGAACAGTATACATCTATCGAGGAAATAGCCAGACTATATCCACCCTATGGATATCAGATGTACTTTGCCTCCGAATCATCAACGTCCGAGGTCGAGGAAAACGTGTGCATCTTCTTTTTCGTTTTACGCCGTTGACTCAGGTGATCGAAGCTCGTCCCCTTTCTCGGTGTGGTGTTCAGAACGCCTGAGAAGGCATTTCCGTGGTCGAAGATAGATGAACTAATCACTAACAAGAAAATCAATTTTACCGACGATTGCCTCCTCAATGAATGTGTAATGATGGATCGTTTACGATAACGTTCACGCTGATAATCGTTTGCATGATAGGAATTACAATTTTATGTATCTCGTTTTCAACGCGGCATGCGAGGACCCTTGTCTTATTACCGAACCACGAAAACGCGATTCGAAGAGGAGAAAGGTAGATGCGACCCGTTCACTGTCTCACTCTTTTTCTCATCCCAACCCAGAGGCTCAGTTACCTGCAAATCTACTGCCGAATCTTCCTGTTCTCTTCATGTATGGAACCAAAGACGCCACGTGTCCTCCGGCATCGGTCCAAAACGCCCACAAATTCATCTCACAACTCAATACCGTTGCCCTCGAGGATGTTGGTCATTGGGTGATGTTGGAGGCGCAGGACCGTGTTGCATCGGAAGTCTTACGATTCCTTTCGTCTCTAGGTTCATCCCAGAATTCTCGAATGTAGAACTCTGCAATCATTATTCGTTTCGGTTACAGTGGTGAAGCACTGATAAGATGGATTCCTTTAAATCAAATTCCAATGGTCCAGACAGATTTGGAAATTGTGTAATGCGCGAGGCCCTTCAGATTCCACTGTTAGCTCAACTACCTGTTATAGACTGCAGCATGTCCTTCACAACAGCTGCCACAAGAGCTTCATGACGCCGTAGACGCTCGTAGGCGCCTGGTCTGAGCTGCCCAAATCAAGTCGTTCAACAACTCAATCTCATCGATGACCTTCTTCAGCCGCCTTTCCTTCACGAGCCCGAGCATAGGTTCATTAGAAACGATGTAAACCCTTTGGTCAGGCATATTGGCATTCTCCAGGTTGTCTTTCACGCTCTGGCGCGTCTGCCGAATGAACTGCTGCCGTGCAGCCTGGTAAAGCGTCTTCTTCTGATCCTCGCTCTCATCGTCATCGCTGTCGTACCCCGTATCCTTCATGATGTTACGGATGTGCTGGTCTGCCTTAGAGCGCACGATATACGTGGGGATCTTGAAACGCCTGCAGTTGGTGAGGATGGCGATGTCGGTTATGGTGAAGCGATTGTCGAACAGGACGATAATGCAGTCAAAGACATAAAGTCCATGGGCGTTAAAGTACTGCCAGTCTGGGGTTTTGAGCGTGCCTGCGCCCGGAACATCATACCAGACATACGGATATTCCGCGTTGGCGTTGGGATATCTGGTTAACTCCATCGTTGTCTCGGTGATGCCAGTGGCGGCAGCTCCGTTATCGATGGACTTATTATGCAAGCCACGGAAGGCATTGATGAGTGATGATTTCCCTCCTCCTGCCACCCCAGCTACTGCGAAGTGGAAAAGGTCCTCGCGATATTGAACTTTCCGCTTGACGGCACTAACTTCTTCAGGTGTGGGAGTCACCACAGGTTGAATACCTTCTTTCAACTTGCGTTCAGCCTCCTCCTTGGCAGCATTGGCTACCTTTACTTCCTCTTCCGCCACCTTCTTCACCGCGTTGGCCGCGTCCTGTGCGGCAGTCATCTTCCTCTTCTCCTCATCGGCAGCTTCCTGTAGTTTCTTGGCCTGCTCCTGGGCAGCCTGGGCATCTCGTTTGGCTTGTTCCTGGACAGCGGCAGTTCGCTTCCGCTCCTCCTCTGCTTCCGCTGCTCTCTGTTTTGCTTCTTCGCCGGCGGTACGAGCGGCGGCTTCCGCCAGTAAGCGAGCTTCGTTGGCGGCCTGGACCATCGCCATCATCTGCTTATGAGCCTGTACCCATTCGGCCTGCACAATCGCCATCATTTCCTGAAGAGCCTGCGCCTGTGCGGCTTGTATCGCTCCATGCGATTCTTGATACGCCTGCTTAACCCTTTTTAATTCAGCCTCGGCAGCTTCGACATTCTTGCGGGCTTGCTCAGCCGCCGCCTCTGCACGCTGGCGCGCTTCTATTTCGATCAGGGATGGATTGGGCTCCTCAGGCCGAGCTCGACTGAACCAAGTTCCCATCCTGTATGTGATATAGAACGGTAATGTGTGGACCTTTTAATTGTCACGTCGCATGATTACTTCTATCTCTCGAGCTGAGAAAGCTCACTGGTTGCGAAGAAAATTTAACGGCGTGTTCAGAATGAGTACCGTAGATTCACACCGGATCACAATAAAGAACAGAAGTAGAATTCTAGAATGTCTGCCTTGAGGGGTTTTGTTTACAACCCCTATCCCAAAATGAACACTCAACGCAAACACTGGAACCCTTGATCTGCACGAGGTCAAACACTCACAAATTCATGTCATGACTGCCCTCGAGGAAGTTGGATATGGGACTCTGGCGCAGAGTGGCGCTAGCATCAGAAGTCTTGCGATACCTGTGGATCTAAGTTCACACCAGAAATCTCAATTGCAAACCCTTTGTAAATGTAAATGTGTGCCCGCTGGCTTACTAGAGTCCCCGTACTCTACAGTATTACATAAATACTGTCTGAGATACTGAAGCACAAACTTTCAGTATCACTGCCTTTTGGCGTAACAGTTAAGGGACGACAGTCTTGACTACGTGTGTTCAGTGGGATGGAAGTCAGTCGAGCCAATGGACACTGTTTATTCGTCGCCCTCGATCTTATCAATTTAATGCAATATTGGGCAAGCCTACAATGTCAATAAATGGGATATAAAAAGTCAGTCGTTCGCAAGCGCTAGACCTTGTGAAGAAGTAAGGACGTCAGCCCGGAGAAATAAATACGGGAAGAATTATCACCGACTGCGAGTCGGCAGCCAGGATCGGTCACAAGCGATATGATCCATGTCAAGAACGGAGAAGTATCAACAAGAGCCCGAAAGAAGAAATACAAGAACTGTATCATCACCGACTACTTCTCCTTCATAATAGTCG
Source organism: Suillus placidus (assembly GCA_016628565.1). Taxonomy (NCBI): domain Eukaryota; kingdom Fungi; phylum Basidiomycota; class Agaricomycetes; order Boletales; family Suillaceae; genus Suillus; species Suillus placidus. The sequence continues at coordinate 109,981 of JABBWD010000096.1, forward strand.
CCACTTCAACATCACGGCGCGCTCGCCTGGTCTGGGCTTCTCCGATCAAGTCGTTCAACAACCCAATCTCGTCGATGAGCTTCTTCGGCCGCCTTTTCTTCACAACCCCAAGCATAGGTTCATTAGAAACGGTGTGAACCCTTTGAACAGGCATATTGGGTTGTCTTTCACGCTCTGGCGTGTCTGCTGAACGAACTGTTGTCGTGCAGCCTGGTAAAGCATCTTCTGGTCCTCGCAACGGTTTCCTTTTCAACCTGCTCCTGCGAGGCTGCTACGGCTTGCGTAGCGGCTTGCTGAGCCGCCGTAGCCTTTTGCTGCCATTCTTGATTCGACTGGATGAACTGAGCGATCTATGTTCTGGCAGCCTCAGCATCCTTTCTGGCTTGCGCAGCAGTTCCCTCTGCGACCTGGTGCATTTTTTATATCGGCTAGGGATCGACTGGGCGCTTCTGGCCGACTCCGACTCCGACTCCGACTGAACAGACCTCCTATCTCTGAGTGTGTTCAAGAATGGTAATGCGTAGACCTATTAATGATTACGTCGTATGATGCCTCTATCTCTCTGGCTGAGAAAACTTACTGGTATGCGTATGCTTTGGAATGAAAAATAAGCTAATAGCGCTGTTCAGAGTAGGTCCTGTGAAGTTTCAGGATAAGAATGAAGAACCGATCCTAAACGATAAAATGTCTGCCTGGAGGCGGTTTATATTGCGCCGCGTGCAGACCAAGAGAACGACTGAATGCGGCCAAGCGCTGATCATAAGTCACCCAGGGCTATGGGCTGTTCCACATCCACAGGAATGCGTGAAGTGTGACCTAGAGGCAACGAAATAACGATCTAGAATTCCAGGAATGACAGACGTTCTGTGCATGTCTTTCCATTCTTTGCGCCCACATGGATCTTCGTGGACCGCAATTCGTCCTCATAAACACTGGGCTGCAGCTATGAAAAGGAGTTACCAGATCAACATCATGCAGATGAGTGACACAATGCACTCAATTGAGTTGATCGGATTCGATCATTAGAAAGCATTGTGAGGCGAGAAGGTCTCATGGACTGCTCTCGGCGTGCACCTCCTACTAGAGGTCGTGATATAAAAACAACATACAAGAATGCGGACATTATGTGCATGTTCTTTCGATCTTCTCGCGGGCCTAAAAGATTGAATTAACCTTGCAATATAAATGTTCAAGTTGTGCTGCAGCCATGAAAGTTGGGAATGAGTTACCAGATCACATTAAATAACGATCATATGTGCAACAAGTTTCAATACCATGATGATGATCAAGAGAAGGTTTTGGAGTAGGCGAATTACGAGATGGGAGTTTGGTTGAAGCTCCTCTTTAAGTCTTTTACTAGCGAGCTGGCCGCGGCCCGGCTTGTATTTATACCTCGAAGTTACTAGTCTATAATTTTGAACTTCGTACGACGTACATCACCAAAACTCCCTAATGTATATATCGGCATATATACACCTGTAACTACTGTGATAAACTGTAACACCTGTGACTAGTATCTACAACAGGGCGTAGAATACATGTGTATATACCAGATCGATTTTTTTGATAAAGTCACAGCCACGTTCCAGACTCGCCGCCACATGTCAGACTCGCCGCCACATGTCAGACTCGCCGCCATGTTCCAGAGCGCTGGATGGTCTTATATTTAGTTGTAACATCAGATCACCCTGATATCCGATAATATCCACCTATCATTGAGCAATGCGAATACATGTGTTCCGATGGTATGTAATCTAATGTAGGTATGAAAACTGCGTACCAATCGCCTGGACATGATATCAAAAAAAACACATATGTGTGATGTCATTGAAGACTGCAATGAAAAGACAACGTCCATGAGTGTATCGAGTCCGAGTAGAGTAATGTGAGTGCGAATGGAATTGGGGAAGCGATCGTGGTGCAGTGTGAATCTAAATACAAGCAAGCAAATTTTATGAGTATTGAGCAGACTGCAAGAATGGTATGACTCACCTATTTCTTTGACTTGCGTTTAGTTGGAGCACGCGTAGGCTTCTTAGCAGCGGTTTTTCGTGAGCGCTTGGACGGTTGGTTAGTCTCTGATTCTTCATCTTCAGTTAGAGGGCTGTCGTCATGAATGGCTGCAACAGGGATTAAGGCCTGCTTGCGCTTCCGTGAGTCGATAGGTGGATCAGGAGTAGACGAGCGTGAGGGTACAGGTAGTGCAGGGGGTGCAGGGGGTGCAGAAGATGCTGGTACAGGTGGTGCAGGAGGCGCAGGAGGCGCAGAAGATGCAGAAGATGAGGGCTGGGGATGCGACTCCTGTGGGTTGTCGGCTGCCAAGGACTGCATAGATGTCACATTGGAGGTTCCGGAAGCCCGTGCAGCATGCGCAGCCAGTTGTCGCTCCATCATAATCATGTTGTCGTCTTCTGAACATTCAGGCGTTCGTGGAATCAGTAGGTTTGGCGCCGTTTTCATTACCAAACAATTGCCTGCATACACAAACATGTTAGATAGAAGCACAATACAGTGAATGACTCACTCGTTGTAATATGCTAGAAGGGAATCAACCCATGCTGCATCTTTCCTCCCTCGAATTAAGTTGATGATCCTAGTGTAGTAGTCAGGGTAATGAAAAAGAGTGTCCTTATCTTTCCATTTGTCAAGCGAGCTTATTGCAAAGCGAGCCTGTAGAAAGAGATTAAGTCAATCAAGTGCGCAGTGAAAACAAAAGTTACCTGGACTGCCACATATGCAATATGCTCAGCTTCCACTCTTGTCATCCCATGGAGTTTGGCGTTGCAAGCGCGAGTCCCACTGGACACTCCAACCTTCAGCACAGATGAAGGAGATATGAATATGTGTTTCGTGACCTTCATAATAGATTAGCACTAAACGTATTATTTAAAAAAAACGTACCCTCTCCAACAGATACCCACGGAACAGCCCTTCGATGATATCCTCAGGGTCAAAATCGTTGCCTGGAATATCGCCAGGATATAGATATGCGGGCCACAAGGCGGAGGTCACCTTCAACGATGCACTATCGAATTTATTTTTCATCCTGTAATACCGTTAGCACTAGTAATTCAATAGAATAAAACTTACCCAATAGGATCCTTGCTGTAGTCGTCCAAATATTTAGCTGGGCAGAGCATTTTGCCCAGCTGGGCATGGTTGAATCCCATCTTGGCGCGACTCTTGCTGTCGTCAGCGATTGGAGGGAAGACGAGCTGCTTATCAGGGTGTGGAGCTGTGTATGAGCCCATGCGGGCCTTGAGGCGACTTGCATCCTCAGAACGTGTATGGTTGATCATGGTTTGCATCTGTAAATATATAGTAAGTTGCAATTGATGTAAAAAAAGATGCTTACCTCGCCAATGAGTTGCGCGAGCTCATCGCGTTTTTTACTCCTACCGATTAGAGTCCCGAGGTAAGGCGCATGTTTGTTGATGTATTCGAACGTGCGCATGTACCGTGCACGAGTGAGAGTATCACTGAAAATTGTGTGAGTATGCAAGAATGAGGGTAGAGTGCGCATATATGCGGTCAGAGTGTGCATATATGCGGTCAGAGTGCGCATATATGCGCTCAATTGGACTTACCAGGAGTCCAGAATCTTCCTGCGGGCAGCCTTGATGTGTTCTTCTTCCGTTTCATCTCCGTCCTCGGCCTCGGCAGCTTCTTGTTCTAAAAGAAGACTTACCTGGATCGCCTGCTTGAGATCACAGAACATGTCCAGGCCGTGTGGGATCCAGCGTGCAACGTGGATGCACTGCTCCCGCGGCGTAAGGACTTTATTGCGTGATCTTCTAGAAATCTTGTTAATGTGATGTTCGGGTGAATGCAAAATCTCACCGTTTTGTTCTTTCAGTCTTCTTTTTGATCATTGAGGGGCTATGTCCCCTATATGCAGGTGAGTTCTGATCAGAATAACTGATATTATGTTGTTACTCACCTGGCCTTTTTGGACTTATGAATATGCTTATCAGACTCTTTAGTAGATGAATCTGATGCGTTTCTGCCACATTTTCCGGAATCCTGGGGCGCTGGTGTGCTGGGGCGTGTACTTACATCTGATTCGTCGGAGCTTGTAGAAGAAGACGTCGATGATGAAGCAGAAACAGTGCAGTTTGCGACGAGCCATGTTGTTGGAGAGAGAAAGATTCAGATTAGATCATGATGTGTTATTAATGTTTGTTTGTTATAATGAATTGATACCAGATATCAATTTTCTCGATTAATTCCATTTTTAGTCCTGGCTCATGATTGGCTCACACACATATAAGCGCAGCCAACTTGCATTCTCAACCCTAAACTAGGTGTACAAATGTAATGTAATGTACAATTGAGCAAAAAAAATACTAAGTACAGCACATGGTATAGTAGTACAGGACAAGAAGGAAAAATTACATGGAGGCAACAAGAAAAAAAGGCAATCAGTTCATCTCTTCGTCCTCCGGGTCGTCCTCCAGCTCATCCTCCACCTCGTCCTCCAGCGCCTCAGTCCTTTTCTTCACATAGTAGCTCCAAGGCGCTGTGGGATTCTTGGGATCTGGATTGGGGTTGCCAAAATGCCTGGTAAGCAGACTGCAAGGGGAGGCTACTACAGGCCTTGAAAATTTTTAGTAAAATGAACACTGATCAGTAATTTAATCAACTCACTGAAAGTCTGGGCTGATCACAGCCTCTAGATCATCTTTGACCTTCACCTCACTGATCCCAATCTCCACATCTTCGACCTTCATATCCCCGCCATCTCCATTCCCACCAACCTTGTCGTCGGTTTCAATCTCCGTGGCATCGGAATCGGTGTCAGACTCGGTGTCAATGGCCCATTGGCGAACGCGGAAGACAATTTTCTGTAGGATATTAATTAGATTAGATCTCAAATCAAAAATAAACAAACCTTGGGGCCAGGAGTATCTAAGTTGATATTGAAGCAGTAGGTATTATCTAGAGAAACGGCATTCTGGATGTCAACAAATATGACATCCCCGAAGACGTTAACTATGGAGGTCCAGCTGTCGGCAGCAGGTACATTAGACATTATGATTAAAACGAGGATAAAGATAGTTACAGTTCGATCAAGGACATAAACTTCATAGGACCACAAGATTCCGGCGGAGTTTGAATCTCACATCAACAAACAAACTTGATCATGATCTTGATCATATCACCCTTACTGTAGGTTATATGCCTTTACTTTCGATCATATGCGGATTCTGCTGGTGAGTGACTTCATTTTTTTTATTTGTTTCAATTCTCTCCCACTTGGCCTGCGACATCCTGGCCGGGCACACCTCTAGGAGGAGACCTGAGCAATAAAGCTTGGTGGCTTGTTGCCCATGCCGATCCTCGTTCAATTCCCCTTCCGCCTGCATTTTTTCTATGCTAATTGTTTCAAACTCTCCAGCTCTTCCTAGCCCTTAGCCTTCAGGTTCTGCTCCATACTACTGACAAGGACACGCTGGACCGTGATATAGCCTGCCGGCTTCTTCTGGATTCATCCGGTTACCTTCACCAGCCCTGTGATTCGCTTCTGTCCTCATCCTCCGCAATCCTCCAAGTCCTCTCGACCATGTGCAGGATGGTGTGTCACCTCGGACACTGATCCTTGGATAGATTAAGTCCGAGAATCTGGGGTTTTATGGTGAGTCTTCAGCTATAAGTAGGATATGCTATGCTGACACGTTTTCTCCAGACGCTTTGTGTGCAGCTTTCTGAATGGAAACGCATGGCTCAGGCATGGAGCATTGGAGTCGCAGGATACTCTAACACCATCTTGGAGTTGCGGTGATTCTCCATGGCGGAATTTAGTTAAAGGTACACCTGTTTCACATTTCCCATCAAGACGCATGCTTAACTCATGTTTTCAGTAGATGTATTTCATACTATATGATTGCAATACACTATAAATATGCTGGTGTTATCTTAATCCTGCTTGCTGCAAGTTGTGAGGACATGCCTTCCCCCCCTTCTCGTCAATGGTAAACGACCTCTGTTGCTTGGCTTGCAGTGCGACATTTGGTTCGCGCAAGCAATTATCTGCACACACAAGTCAGTGTGCACTCAATTTTTCATTTACTGACCAGGTCTACACTCGCAAGCGCAAATTGGAGAAGAAGAAAAAGAGAAAAGACAAGAGGGCTCGCTGTGATGAGTCTCTGGAGGTTGACATCCCGGACCAGCCAGAGGTTCAAGACCCAACATTCACCGACGACGAAGATCATTATATTGATGTATGTACTCATTTTCTATAGCTGTATTGTCATTAATAAATGCTTCCTAGGTTGAAATGGCTCCCCCGCCATCTCCCTCACCTCCTCCCATCAACCCCATCATCTCTCAGCGTTCTGGGCGCACAATCCGTATGCCTGCTCGCTTTGCAGACTTCCTTCCAGGGAGCGCAACTCACCTTGCCCACATGCCGCCCACAGCACGTCAGCAACACGGACATGATGTCATCGCGGATCAACACGCGGATCAAAACCCTGTGCCTCGTGCCCCTTCCCCCGAAACATCGGAGGATGAGGATGCTCCCCCACTTTCCATTCCTTTTTGAATAGAAATGGACGATGCTGGGCTCTACCGTGTCTACATTACCCGGTCCAGCAACATTCCCCACCACGATACCCTCGGGGTTGTAACCGATGCTCCAACGCTTGCCAGGGACAATCAGATTCCTCGATCGAGTCAGATCACAGAGGGTTTGTCTTCTAAAGGGACTGAAGATATCTTTGCAGCATTCTCGAACCCTACCTCTGGCCTCCTCATGGCGTACCAGTATTCCGGAACCGGCCAGCAATCTGTTGCTGAGTTGCAGTGACTCACGACTTTTGTCGGTGATCCGCTTTTCAGACATGCCGACACACTTGCATTTTCCCATACACGGGAAGCAAAGAACATTGACGCCTATTTACAGGATAAATCCAATCCATTTCGCGAGGAATATGGCTGGAACCAATCGTCCGTCAAGATCAGATTGCCAAATGAAGGTACAAAGTGGCCATCAGAGACCTGACGCCCCAGAACTCGAGATCCCTGGAGTCTATCACCGATCGATCATCGACATCATCGAGTCTGTTTTCACAGACGACGCCTCAATATCATTCAACATGATTCCTTACCGCGAATACTGGCAATGCTCTCCTGATCGCGCCATTGAAGTCTTCTCAGAAGCATACTCCAGCCCTGAGATGCTCGAGATGTATGATGAAATTAATGCCTTGCCTCGCGAAGCAGGTGATGAATACGAGTGTTCTATTGCGTCACTGATGTTCTGGTCTGATGCGACACACTTGGCCAATTTCGGTGACGCTTCCCTATGGCCATTCTACCTTTACTTCGGAAATCAATCAAAGTATGTTCGAGGCAAGCCAACCGCTTCTGCGTGTCACCATGTGGCTTATATTCCTACAGTAAGTTTCTTATTTGATCATATCTAAGTGTGGCTAATATCAATTCATTCATCAGTTGCCAGATGATTTCCAAGACCAATACATGAAGTTTTTCGGCGAGCCTTCTAGTAGCGAGGTATACACTTATTGTAAACGTGAGCTAATGCAAGCAATATGGGCTCTATTGCTCGACGATAAGTTCATGCATGCATATGGGCATGGTATCATCATCAAATGCAGTGATGGCATCACTCGTCGAATCTTCCCCCGCTTCTTTACTTATTCGGCTGACTATCCCGAGAAGTCGGTACATTAATTCATTTTATCACAGCACATGCTGATACGTCTTAGGGTTATTCTGTCAGGAATCAAGAACCTGGGCCAATGCCCATGCCCACGTTGTCTGACGAAGAAGACCAAGATTCCGTTGATGGGAACAAAGCGCGATATGAAGCGACGGATCAGACGTATGTGGAAGGACAATCAGAAACACCATCGAGAAGTCGAGGACGCACGGAAATTAATTTTTCAATTGGGTGTCCCAGTTGATGGTTCGCGCATCAAGAAGATTCTTAATGATGAATCGTTGGTGCCAACTCGGGTAAGTTTTCATTAACATTTCGATCTCTACCGACTAATAATAATATCTAAACATAGAACTCATTTTCGGAGAAGTTATGTCCTCAAGGATTCAACCGTTTCCGGATGTTTGTGGTGGATGAGCTCCACAAATTTGAGCTGGGTGCATGGAAGGCACTCTTGACACATTTATTTCGTATTTTGCACGCAGCCGGAGGACACGCCATCCAGAAATTGAATGAGAGGTATGTTTTTGTGACATATTTTGGCCAATCTACTAATACATATTCTTAGATATCGAGATGTACCTAGCTTTGGTAGAGGCACGATCCGGAAATTTAATACAAATGCTTCCGCAATGAAACACCTTGCCGCACGAGATTTTGAAGATCTGCTTCAGGTAAGATTGGTTCACGCTTGCCTGATAAGTTTTTTAATGATCGATAGTGTGCACTCCCTGTCTTTGAGAACTTACTTCCCAAAGATCACAATACCATGGTTCTGGACCTCCTATTCGACTTGGCGACTTGGCATGCATTTGCAAAATTACGCCAGCATACCGAGGACACCTTGCATTTTTTCGACACTACGACAATTGTTCTCAGGCAAACGATACGCAAATTTAATCGAACTACTTGTGCACACTACCACACTACAGAGTTGCCTCACAAGTACACTGCACGTGGTCGACGGAAATCAAAATTGGCTTCCCAGAATCTCGATTCAAATCTGGTCAACGAGGTCATGTCTGGACCAAAGTGCAAAAGACTCAACCTCAACACCTACAAGTATCACGCGCTCGGAGATTACGCTGATACAATCCGACAATTCGGTACAACAGATAGTTTCAGCACTCAACCGGTAAGTTTTAATTTGATCTTACATATAGAATATTGATTTCATTTTAATTTTAAGGGTGAACTGCAGCACCGGCGCGTGAAACACTGGTATCTGAAAACGCCAAAGGGGAAGAAGAACACAGTCTCGAGCATGACACGGATTGAGACCAGGGAACATCTGCTGGGTAAGATCGTGAAGTAGTGCTGCCGAAGTCCGGTTCGGTCCGGTTCTTGGGCCTCTAAATGCGAACCCCGAACCGGACCATCGGTTAGGTTCAGGCAATGAGGGTGAACGTTGAACTGAACCCTTGCAAACGTGTTCAGAAGTGTTCGGTTCGAGTTCAGAACGCGTTCGAACGTCCGAACGCTATGTATAAATTCAAAAAAAATGTAGGAAATACATGAAAAAAATTCGACGTAAATGAGTACAGTAACTACACGATATCCATGTCAGGGTATTCACGAGCAGCAGCGAACTCAGCTTGAGCCGTTGCAGATATGTGGCCTTGACGATATCCGCTCTTCAACAACTGAAGTGCCTCAAATGTTGTCGGCAACAAACAGTTTCACCGTGTGGTCCTGGTGATGCCGCCGCTCGAAAACACTCGTTTGGATGCAACAGCAGAGCCTTGAATGGCTAAGTAATCCTTAGCAATGCGCGAGATAGTAGGATATTGAATTGAATGATGCTAAGGAACATTTATGTCAACTTGTAAGGAATAGCGATTCAAAAAAAAACACTCACGCCCCACCAAGCTACTACGTTCTCAATATCCTCTAGCGGGGAAGCCAGGTAGTCCTCGAGCTCTTGACGAGGCCTTCGGCTTGCAGTGTCACTCGCAACACGGGATTTGACAGCATCACACATCCAACTGTGGCCATATGAGCCTTGGCGTGCAAGAGAGGAAGGAGCTACGACAGCAGGCTCTGCATCTGGCAAGGAATTGTGATGATGGTATCTGTCGAAAACAATCTGCAGGCGTCTCATGCCCTTGTCGAAGTCGTGGGGCTCCCATTTACTCTTCGCATACGCAATCTTGTAGTTGGGGTCAAGCGCTAGATACAATACATTAGATAGGGCAATATATTAATCAAAACACGTACCGAGACAAATGAAATAGACATCAGTTTCGTCAATCTTATGGTACCACTTGCGAAGATTGTCGATGCCAGAGTCAATGGCGGTTGAAAAGTCAGCAAACTTCGAAGACCCGGCCATATTTTGCCAGGTTTGTTGGAGGAATTCAAAGTATCAGCAACATCGAAGTCAGTCACTTCATCGTCATCATCTTCATTGGTCTCGTTCCTGATGAGAACACTTGCAGGGGTAGGCGCAACCTCTTCAACGAAATGTTTTGCGGCCAGATGTAGGGCATGCTCCATACAACTGAAAAGATGTTAGCATATAATAGAATGTGATATAAATCTAACCCTTACCGTACACGGCGCTCGCCTGCAACCCATTTCTGACCAGAAGGGTCAATGGCGAGTGCAACAGTCTGAATCGCCATGTCATTATTGGTGGCGTTGTCAGCCGTGAACCATCCAACCTTGGTGCGAAAGTCGTAGTTATCGATAGTTTCAATTAAAATCCTTCCAATATTGCTACCGCTATGGTTGCCATTGATGATCATGAATGCGAGCTGCTCACTCTTCAACTCCCACTCCTGAGGCTTACCGTCTTGGGAGTCAATGTAATGTGCAGTGACAGATAGGAAAGGCACGCCAGGTTCAGACATCCAGGAGTCGAAGGTGATGGAAATTTTGCTGTCGACGTTCTTAAGCTTCTCTTTGACGCGTTGCACAGCAAGCTTGGCCCGTTCAAGTATTTCATCGCGAGTCTTCGTGCGATGGGGGATATCCTTATCTGACAGGGAGGGCCAAAGGTATTGAAGCAGGCGACGAAATGGACCCTCATCAACGAGTTGGAACACCTAGTATAAGTATCTTAAGTCACAATCACATGAAACAAAAGATCACAACCACACACCTCATCCTCAGAGACAATGAGCTCGACAATATAATCCATCAGGCCAGACTTTGTGAACTCAGGAACCTTAGGTACAAGGGAGCCGTGTAATGTTTGTTGAGCTCCATTGGTTGATTTGGAGTTAAGAGGGATGGCACGATCGTGCATTGCGATTCCTCATTCCTTGCAGCGGTCTCGGTAAAGGGGGAAGTGGCATTTTGGATTGCGAGCGATGTGGGTGCGGCGGGTTGAGATACTGCCCTTAAAAAAACACTGGCCGGATGGTACATCATTGCCTCTGGACTTGATGTTAGTTTTATCAGTGTGATTATTTTAACATTGAGACTTACTTGCATACCTCACACCACCAACCGTCCTCGTGTTCTTGGGTGTGAGGGTTAATACGGCCCTTCTCTTGTGTGAAGATCGTCTTTAAGTCTGCACTGCGCTCATCTTTCTTCGTCGGCTTGCGATGCTCGTGGTCCTCATCTCCCAATGCCTTTGTCCTTTCATAAGCTTCCTCTTTGTCTTCTTCCTCCTCCTTGTCTGATTCTTCATCATCATTGTCACCATGACTGTTCAGGTGGGAGCTGGTTTGAATTCGTTTGGGTGCAGGCCGACCCTCAGGAGCTGCTGGTGCTGGTCGCTTTGCTGGAGCGCTGTTGACAGCCTCACGAATCTTCTCCATCGGTTTAATGGCTCGACCTGAGCGATGGGACACGAATGCAGTGATCTTGCCATTGGATGTGGCAGGAGGTGGCGATGGGAGCATGGGGGAATCATCGTCAGGATCGTTGTACCACTTGATGTCCTTGGCATCTTTCAATTGGCCGTCAGGTCTAAGTGCGCACGACATTTGCACAGAAGCAGGAAGGGTGAATATTAGACCTAAGGCAGATATTTAGACCGCAAACCGTAACATAGAATTATACTAGCGCACCTTGAATATACCACTTCCACACATGGAAACATGCAATCACCGTAGACTGACATTGAGCGCTGAAAGACGTGAATGAGAATCCTAAAGTTTTGTTCTTGACACAGTAAGATAGATTATAATACAAATAAAGATGTCTGGCTTACCGGAACATTACTGAGGAAGGTTGCCACTGCAAGGAATGTGGCCACCGCAAAGTAGAAGCCATTCAGGCTCTTGAATCTCCTGCGATTGATATATTCAGGGCTTACAATGCCCATTGTCGCCAGGAGATCGTTTGTTGCCAGGAGATCGTTCAATATCGATGATCGTGTTGAGTGAATCAGGTACAGAAGCCTCTGCAATTCGGTTCGGATGCGTTCAGACGTGTCCGAACACATTCATGACTTTTCGGTATCAGCCGAACCCTGAACCCATGTGAAGGTTCGGTCCAGCGGCTATCCTGAACCTGTGACTGGACCATAGGTCCGGTTCAGAAAGGTTCGGGTTCGAACCGAGGTTCCGAACCGGACTCCGGCAGCACTATCGTGAAGGCACAATCAGCATTAATCGATCCCGGATCACAATGCCGTCAACGCGAATGAACATCACCAGCCGATCATTACCACATATCCAAATATGCAAGGACCTCGCATGATCTCACTGAGTGGCTCGGAGATCTTACAGATGATTTAGCAGTGACAGTATGTGATTTTTAATATTTTATAACTATCAATTTTCTGACGCAAGGAATAGGATTTTATTCCGCGACTTCAAGATCATCTTTTAGCTCGAATTCGCAGGATCGAATACATGGGTGATGAATTTGAATTCACTGACGAGGACTGCTGCCAGATCTCGATTGCAAACAACAAGCTCTATGAACACAGCACTCTCCGAATCAACTACACTACCTACGACCTATGACGAGAACAAGACTCGCTTAATCCATGTACCTGTGCCGACATCATGGTTCTCTCGCACGAGACTGATGAGGAATGACATCCCTATTGGTATGCGCGGATCATCCGGATTTTTCATGTTGAAGTCTGGGATTTTGCCAATGCCTCAATGACAAAACCACAGCAAATGAATTTTATATTTGTGCGCTGGTTTGGCCATGACCCCACATACAAGTCTGGCTTCTCAGGAAAGCGCTTACCACGCATTGGTTTTCTCAAAGGCGAGGATCCTTGCTCCTTTGGTTTCATAGATCCAGATCTTGTTATCCGGGGTGCACACCTTATTCCCGCATTCGAGCATGATCAAACTCGCTCGCTTCTTCCGGATTCATTCGTCCGACGTGAGGCAGATCTAGGTAAAGATTGGCTTTATTTCTATGTAAACATGTAAGTCTACAGTACCGATCTACTGGCTAATTAACCTGTGCTTCTCTTTCTAGGTTTGTAGATAGAGATATGTTTATGCGTTACCGGGGCGGCGGTATCGGCCACAAAATATCTCGCGGGTGGGATCAATTTTTGCAGGCTGATGGGGCTGAGGTTAGTGTAGTAGCAGAGGAGGAGGATGGGGATATGGAGTTGGATGATGAAGAGGAGGACACGGACGAAGAGGATGACGAAGTTGATGATGAGGATGAAGACGAAGAGGATGATGAAGAGGATGATGAAGAGGACAGGATTGAAGCAGATGAGGGAGAAGAGCTGGATGATGACATTCTGGCGGAGGAGGGGTATGGCGCTCTGTAGTGTATGATTCTTTGATCTGTTTGTGATCGATCGCTCTGTTTCGTTGATCCGTCACTGAAATCTCAGTGCAGTCATTCCCGCCCTAGTATTATTGGATACCATCACAGGCACATATAACATTGTTGGCAGCTTATAATTACTATATACTGGCACTACCACCTTACATCTACAATACAATGTTGCTGCCACCGTCATTGAAGCGCAGTTATGCTGATGTCATTGTGAGGCTGCACTATAACGTGCCTATCTTGTATGACGCACGCATGGATGGAGCCATAACACGCGATCGTGTGAAAAAATCTGAATACGGTAGTGTTACCTAATGTCACCCGTTCCCGTTGTGACATTTGAGCAGTTTTGGTGCACCTGACCTTCCCAATAAGTAACTATAATAATAGTGGGTGATTACGTGGCTCGTCAACTATTAAATTAGTCACTTCCCTCAAATCTCAACACCAGCAATAAATCCTGCCCCAAATACTGCAGGACCTTTGTATAAAGCTCGGCATAGTATAACGGGGGGTAGTTCGGGTATGTACGTTCCGTTCCGTCCTCTTACTCATCTGTTCCGTCCTATTACTCATTCGGTAACCCCCGCTTTCTCGCTAAACCTCCCGTTCCTCCTACAAACTGTTCCCACGCCCCACTACTTCCACACCTCATCGTCCTCTTCGACGTCAAGCTGCTCATCACTGTTCTATGGGCAGCGAGCTCAATCCTACTCAATGTCTTACTGTGGTTCATCCTCCAGAAAGGTCCGAGGCTTGTCCAAAGCCTCCATAAGGCATACATACCGTGGTCTCAGTCGTCACACCGCGGTAATACCAGCTAGCAGGCAAGGCGAACGGATAGAGGCAGTTCAAAGCAAAAGAAGACAGGAAATTTCTGGTGAGTGTTTATCATTTTTGTAACATATGAAAGTTGACCATAGCCTACTGTTAGAGATGTCTTCTGTAGACCGCGCGACAGTCGAGAAGATGATCTCCGACACTGGCATAGACTTTGATGATGAACCTTACACGGCTCCGCCAGGTGAAGAAGGCCTCGATATCAGCCACGAGGGTGGGGAGTACGAAGCCTTTGAAGGCTTGTCAGAGCAGGTCGTTAGCCTATCAAACTAGTATGTCCTAGCCCAATTCATGCGCTGATCACTCATAATTTCAGCTGCTATGTTGATTCTCGCACTCGGAACGATCGCATAGAGCTTCAAACGGAGCAATGGAGCAGTCAAATTGACCAGTTGGTCAAGGCCTATCTCGACTACCGTTCGCATGATCGTGGGGATGGGATGCCATGTATTCCGGATGTTGATGTTGCTATCAATGGGAGTGATGGGCTTTCGCTGACCGACATCGACTTAGTCAACATATTCGGTATGTTTTTCTAGCTATGTAATAACTCTCTGACCTTCTGCAGGTCGTCAGCAGATGTCCTTCCAACCTCCAACCTCCCATCACTATCCTAACGAGACACTGATCTACCACGGCTATTTGGGGTGTTCTCCTCTACGTCCAACAGTTGCCATTTCCATCCGAACCCTCGCAACCTATCGTCAATACCATCGAGCTTGTCCACGATTTAGTATCCAGGCACAATGCAAAGCACTGTGCAATCTCCACGATGTAGGTGGTCTCGTATGTCATCGCTTACTTCATAATAAATGTTGTATGATAGATGCCATATCGACCATATTTGAATTCGCAGTTCTCGGATACTTACAACATTTATCTTGAAATTTTACATCGTGTTGATCGCTGCTTGAACGAGGCGCTCATGCGAAACACGCCCAATTGGCGTTTGCTAAATGCATGCCTGTGCTGCTCTTACAAACTCCAAGACAAGCCACCACAAGTGATTGACTGGCTTTTCTGCATTGATGGCAACAATAGTCTCAAAAGATGGGCGTCTTCAACTTATGGCCTCACCCCACAGAAAGATTCTCGACAAGCTCGCTCTGATTACTGGGTTGACCAAGCCACTGTTGATACATTTAAGGACATGGTGAGAAGATCAGAGGTTTGTCTGAGTCATGATACATGTATGAGCAACCATAACTGATGCGAACTTGGACAGGCAAATGTGGATGACTGGGAAAATCATGTCGCAGAGAAAGCGGGACCTGAGTCAAACTTCAATTGTACCGAGCGGTGGCGAAATGCTGGACCTGAACAATGGAAAAAGATGTTTTCTGTTTTCGATGAGTCAGGCATCTTCATTGCTGCATGTCGGCACCGATTTGTACTTCTCGCATGCGATATGGTTCGGAGTGGCGAGCTGTGCGTTTGAGTTTCATTCTCTGATATCATTTTGCTAATTTGAATTTTAGTGCAAAATATCCCTTGGCTCTCATCAGTCGGCTGCTGCCTGTCTTTGGAGCTAATGGCGGCTGCGCTTATGACATTGGCTGCGCATTTGCAAAGACACTAAGCAACAGCAGTCTCGGCCCCCTTGCTGCAAACCTTAACTTGCGCATGATGGTTGGTGCGTTTCACGGACATGCCCACAACCGAAGATGCCAGTTAGATTGGCACCCAATGTACATCGAAGGGACTGGACAGACTGAGGGTGAGGGGTGCGAGCATATATTCTCCTCTTCGAATGAACTTGCACGAAGCACAAGACACGTGTCTCGATTCCATCGGCATCAAACAATTGAAGAGCATTTTGCCTTCTGGGACGAAGACAAATATGCAGCATTGAGTAAGTGTTGTCTTCTTTTACACGCCGCCACTTGCAAACCATTAATTCACTCACAGGCCATTTTTACGAAACCATTATCAGGAAGCACTCACTCTCGTACACATGCTCACCATTGAACTTTCGGCTGTGAAGCAAGCACTCAATCAATCTGACAGACGCTGACTTCATCCGGTTCCGTGCTGATGAAAAGTCATACCTTGAATCTCTTAAAGAGCCACCCCTGCAAGATTGCCTTCAAATTCGCTATGTCCAAGTCCTCGATGAGCTAGCTGAACGTCGGTGAGTCCCAGTTTCTCAAGTCATGTTTCGCTTCGTTAATTAGATTATAAAAGGTTAGAGTGGGTCAGAGCTCGAGAAGCTGCCAATCAAGCTCTGACTGATGTTGCCACCGGTGATCTACATCAAATTAATACCGCTATTACCCAAGCGCGAATTCAAGTTGACGCAGCTTACACAAAGCTCCAGAACGCCGAGGCCCTCACCAGCCATATTGAAACTCAGCTTGCAATAGAAGAGCGCTGGACAGTGGGGGGCGACAATTACAAGAAATACAAGGAAGAGGCATCGCTGCAGAAGTATCGTGTCGCCCTCGATGAGTTAGAGCGCCTTGTTGTAATGCATCTATTTGAGCTGTCCAAACTCTCGCTTTCTGGAACAGGTAAGTCAACATTACGGTACCTCAAGTTTTAACCAAACCTAATCAATATTGGTAGGATACAAGTTACGACAACAAATTGGAAAAGCCTTACAGAGACGCTCGGACGCAATTCGGAATGCCATCAACAAATACAATCTTCAGGCTGCTGCCCTTGATCCCCCTCGGCCACGGTTATCATGGAAGGATATAGCCGACTACAGCTTCCTGGGGGAGTTCGATCTCCTCCGCTATTCTCGCACTGACATCCGTCAAGTTGATTGGTCAAAGCCCACATATCAAGAAGCCTCTGTCAAGTTCTTCAAGCTCCATCAAGCACATGAGCAAATTCAGCGCCTCAACATCGAGGTTCGTCGTTTGTGGACTGCTATACACGATGAAGACGCGCAAATGACTGCAACTGTAAATACACTCCTCGACTCACATCTTGCACTGGGCCAGGAACTGCAGAAGCGCTGGAAACTCCGTTCAGCAGTTAATTCTGTGCATCTGTTCCGGCTAGATCAGATTGAATCACAACCTGGCTTCTCAGGTATTCGAGGCATCGGACGACGAGTTGGCTCTTTGGTGCAGAATGAACCTGGTGTAAGGGACCATTTAGACCATAGATCATCTGGTGCGTGTTTTTTTGGCTTATATGCAACTATAATATTCATATGCCAACCAACAGATCATAACCTTACTGACATTACATCCGAGTGCAATACGGATATTCTCAACCGCGAAGAAGAAATCCAGGCTACCCAGGACATTGCAGATTACATATCAACTGTTGTAGATTAGTCGAGACATGGATTCACGCAATATAGATGCTCCGTACATAATTAACATTCCATGAACCATTTCGTGGTTGCTGTGGGTAGAACTTCGAGGCAGGGTTTACATAGCCCAGGATGATAGACTCTTTGGCTCATGGAAGGTCTGATTAACGTTCCATGAACCATTTCGTGGTTGCTGTGGGTAGAGGAGGCAGGGTTTACATGGCCCAGGATGATAGACTCTTCGGCTCATGGAAGGATGAACCAGTGATCACTGACCCCTGTGTGTAGTAGTTCAGAAAAGGTCTGATCAACGTTCCATGAACCATTTCGTGGTTGCTGTGGGTAGAAGAGGCAGGGTTTACATGGTGCATTGGGAGAACACACTCGGTGAATAGTACTAGTATGACACAAGTGGCCAGGAATTTGAATGGAGTCCTTACCGAGAAATGAACACTTCACACTGCGCAGACTCAATAATCAACTCACAGGCTATGCAAACATTTCCACTTGATGCCCTCATGGATCTGCAGGTAAATTCAGCTTGAAGGTGTGTTACATTTCTTTCCAGTATCTGGATGAGACTGAAACATTACTACATAACTGCAGATAGGCGCTTGTGCTTTATTTGAACTCTGCACCTCTCTTCACATCCCATTTTCAATCTGCTGCCATGAGTCCGTCAATTCGGTCAAAGCCAAAACTTGCTGATTTTTCAGGCGAAGATGAGCTGACATACTGTCCTCCATGCTTCACACTTGCTGGGACAGCGGCACTTTACACCAATCCAAACTTTGCGCTGGGATTCAGCAACACAGATCGCCAAGCTGCAGCTCGCGCTCTACTCAGAAGTCAGTCGCATCTTGATGGCACACACTACCACACCAGGACGCCAAGTGGTCTCCATCCCACATACATAGCCTTCAACGATATTCTGACATCCACAGAAAGGCGGGGCATCACACACGAGGAGTTTGTCGAGGCTGCTCTTGAAGATGTATTTGATGTGGTACGTGTCTCTGATTGATGGATTGAGCTTAACTTTTTTACTGCCATTTTAGCTCACCACTCAAGATCATCTCAATGGTGGTTTGTCCCTTCTTGTTCGTTGTCCAGGTTCCCAGATCGCAGATACCATCTCTCCCGACCGTGTCGCAGTTGACCTTTATATCACTCCGCGAGAACTACATGAAGCATCTGAGCAGATTGGAGGAGATGTTTCTGTCCTCGTGCAGGCATTCTGTGAGGAGTTTGCAGTGCCTCATCTCAAGCGATTTATGGAGCGTTGCCGCAAGGAGGATATCACAGCTCCACATCACTGTAAGTTTATCCTCATTTTCCTTGTCTGCTACTGACACAGTACTATACTACCACAGTTCCTGTGACTCCAGTGAACCCCGCTGCATCCCCATCCTTACCCGCACCCTTGTGTCCCACTGGTTCTCGGATTCGTTGTTCGGCTCGTGCTCCTGCACAATTCCAGCGTGATTTCGTTGTTGCTACATCGCAGGAATCTTCCACGCCATCCAAGTCATCGGCTGTGAAGCAGGCTACTGCCTTGGCTGTTGGGACCGCCAAGATGAAGCACCGCCAAAATGCTGAGGTCTTTTCTCATGCAAAAATTTACGGTGATCCAGAGGTTAAGGTTTTTGGTCCCCCACTGATCAGCATCGGGCCCAATACGGATGCTGTAATCGATCGGTTTAAGATGGGGGACCAAACAATCCTGAAGCTCCGTGAGCTCATCACCACCATGCGCAGCAGCCGCTGGGAAGCGATCTTGAGGTCCCCCAAGTGGGATTTTACTTACGAGCACACCTCCAATTTGACGGCGGCACTTCATGCAGATTTGGATGGCCGTCGGATGGATGGCATGCATAAGGTAATACTTTTGCAAATAATTGGTTGGCACTAAATCTGACATGTGCACATGCTACAGATGTCAGCACAGCTTTCAGTGGTTCTCAAGGTGCTTGGGACCCTTTTTTTTATTTGCGCGCTTTACTTCTTTAGTCTCCTCTTCATTTTCTAGATCAATTGCCTGTCATTTTTGTAAGTGTGCGCACCTGCATATGATGCGGCTTCATTTACAAATTCAATTTTCGATATAGATCGCCGCTGTTTTGAAGTTGAATATTTATTTGGATACACTGTCTATAAAGTTACTCGTCAATGAATACTTTCGCCTGCAGCTCAAGGCCATGGTTAATCAAACCCTCTCAACAACGAGGCGTGTGCAACGCTTGCCACAAACTCGACCAAAGGTCCACCTCAGCAAGAAAGCAAGAGCTCTTCTTACAACACAACGTCGCCAGAAGTCTCGGGTTTTTAGGGCCGCACTCGATGACGCTTGGTTCCGGATCGATGAATCTGTGAAAACAATTGCGTCCTCTCACCACAAGAGTATCCGACGCGTCCAAAATGACTTGTATATGGGCCACGCCGTGTTGCGCTACAAGCGCACGAAATCAAGCCCATGGAACGCATTTTGCTGGAAGAAACATCAGCAAGCAAGGGATGAAAATTGTATGTTACATCACCTCGCTTCATTTAAGTACTAATGGTGGATTTTAGCTCAAGAAAGCTCCGGAAAAGCAGTCCTGCAAGACCTTCTACACAACTACGGTGATGAGTACCGTGAACTCTCACAAGACAAAAAGGACCGTCTCGTCCAAGAATACGATGAGAACAGGGAGCACAAGACCAAGGGTGTGAGAACATCATCCAAGTCGAAGATCAATGATGTTACCCAAACGCTGAAGGCCATCGAGAACGAGGTATTATTTTCTCTTTTTAAGTTTTCAAGGTGCCTGATATCAAATCAGTTGACCAAGCTTCGGTGCCGCACTGGCGTCGAAACAATTTTTTACACAACGTGAGGCTCTACTGACCTCGCGCTAAGAGGTATTATATTTGCCACTGAAGGCGTCGACGATTTCATGGAGTCGACGATGAACATTGATAACCAAGACCTTGTGAGTAAGATGGAAGGTTATGCTATCCAAGGCATGCGAGGTGAGTTTTTTTGGTGTGGTTGTTTTAATATCAAACACTTATAATATTCTGGCAGGTGCAGCCAAAAATCATCAGGATCGTTGTTCGAAGCTTCGTAGCGCAATCAGACACATCATCAATCAGAAACTTCGTAAGTGACTTGACATCTCAACTTGTCGTATTCTAACAGTTATTTTCAGAGGCAATTACCGGTAATCCGAAGGCCACGATGCAATGGGCGGACTACTGGTGCAACATCGTTCAACGCTACAACATCATCTGCGAAGGCTGGCCCTCGACTGTCCCTTTCAAGAACTTAAGTGAGGCTTCTAGCGCTCTTCCCGAGCTCAAGATGCTTCTTGATAAGTGGCAAAGTGGCTCTATTGAATGGCGACACCTGGAGGAGGCAGAATATGAACAGCTTCTCCAAGAGCGCCTTGAGAAGATTGAAAGTGGAGAGATCATCGAGCGCACCTGTCGTCAGCGCTCTGACAAGGGAAAGAAGCGCGCCCGAACGTCGGATGACCCTTCTACACGTCATCGGAAGAAGGTATACAAGAGCACAGCTATCGTCGACAGTGATGAGGAGCATGATAGTACTCCACGCGCTCCATCATTGGACACTTCCACATCTACTTCAGCACCTTCACAAGACATCGCCGAGACTTCCGAGTCAACTTCCACTTCCACTTTGTCCGCCTCTGGAACTGCATCAACTTCAACTTCAACTTTGTCCGCCTCCGGAGCTGCATTAACTTCAACATCCACTTCGTCTGCCTCCGGAACTGCACTTACTAATACTGATAATCAACATCCCCTCCTTACTGACACTGAGAATCAACTTCCCTTCCTTACTGACGCTGAATTGAACCAAGCTCTCGAACAGTTTGAATCTATGTTGGCTAGTGGTTATGATCCTGGCTTCCCAAATATTGTCTGATGCTACGATGCGCGAGCCTCACTATACTAGCTTGCCTTAGACCTTGTTTTTGAAAGATTTTACCTTAAAACTTACTCTTCACTTTGCTCGTACATGTCCTACACCGGTAGAATGAAAATTTGATCATCATTGACCATAGAGCTTGTACATTATATTGTAAGGACAAGGGGGCACTATAAGACACAATGAAATAGGGAAAACAAACATCCGAGACCACCCGCGAGCACGTCTTTGACAGTAGTCTATGTTATTAGGACTCATATTAGGACTCATGCAAATGGTACACATAACAGAAACTCACCAAAGCTTACAGCGTAATGGAGGCCTTGAACAAGCCGGGAACCTTTCTGGAGGAGGAAACATGGTCAGAAACACCACCTATTGAATGGTGGCAAGCTTGACGGTCGAAGAGGACAATGAGGAGTGGAAGCAGTGGGACGTGCCGCACAGGAACAGTTCATAGGAGGAACAGGAGATTTAGCGGGAAAGCGGGGGTTACCGGATAGATGAACCACGGTTAGACATTGAGTAGGATTGAGCTCGCTGCCCATAGAACAGCGACGAGCAGCTTGACGTCGAAGAGGACGATGAGGTGTGGAAGTAGTGGGGCGTGGGAACAGTTTGTAGGAGGAATGGGAGGTTTAGCGAGAAAGTGGGGGTTACCGAATGAGTAATAGGACGGAACAGATGAGTAAGAGGACGGAACGGAACGTACATACCCGAACTACCCCCCATTATACTATGCCGAGCTTTATACAAAGGTCCTGCAGTATTTGGGGCAGGATCCCCGACTCCCACGATTAGTGGGAGAGGGTTTTGTAGGATCCAAACGTGCAGGCACCTATACCGCGATGCGTGGGAACGTTTTGTGTGAGAATGTTTGGGTTAAAACTGTACAGTTAATAATGGAATGACTAATGAATTTCACTGTGCGCGATAACCATTAAAATTGGTTTGTTCGGTTCCATATAGTCTGTCGTCTGACTCGTTTCGAATTCGAAGAAAATTGTGTACGTCTTTTCCTTTGATTTTGGTGTACTTGTTTCTGCGTGACTTGGACATCAAATCCTTTCTCGGCATGTCCAACAAAAATAATGCGACACGAATGTAAAATTGAGTTGGCGAAGCACAAAACCTTGATGCTGTGCGTCGTCATGAGTGGCCAGCACCTGTTTCAAAAGAGGTTGTTTTGGAGAAATTTGGACTGTTTGCATCATTATTATGAAGGCTCGAAGTGGACTGATCCTCCTGTTTGTCCGGTATGTTCTCAAGGTAGCATGAGTCCAAGGAGGTTATTATCTCATCGATGCCTGGCATACCATTCCTGCTAATAACTTTGGATGCTCTTCGCATTACAGATGTTTCCATCATCCGAAAATGTATTGTGCAGTTCGTTTCTGCAGCTTTCACTTTCAAGAATAGTGTCCTCAATGGTGTGATGCTTGATAAGGCAGGAATCATTGAAGATTCTCCTGACTCGACTACAATGAATGTCTGTGCTGATTGCTTTACTGCTTTATTGAAGGAGAAGACCGTGGACGAGGCGACTGGGCAGTCGCCCACTAAAAAAGGTTCTTTTACCGATGTGCTTGATCAGATGAGCGAGCTCGAGTATACTATGGTTAAGTAGGTTCAAGTGATTGTCTTTATTGGTGGCTTCTTTGTCTTAGCTCGAAACTGTATCAATGACCTACATTGTTGTCTTACAAATATCTGCGGATCATGTGTTCTTCTTGCAGAGTCGGGGATTGGCGTGAGCGCCGCTACGATTTATCGCTGGTGTTGAGATTTGGGGAGAAGTGACTAATTTAATAGTTGACGAGCCACGAATCACCCACTATATTATAGTACTTATTGGGAAGGTCAGGTGATTTGAATCATGCCTGGCCAAGTCACTGTGACTGATGCCCAGTGAGAACGGCCTCTGATGGGAGAGGTCCGAGATGTTGAGATGTGATTTACCTATTTGTACTGTGTCGAAAGTGCTTCTTTCTGATATACATACAACTCCTTCGCATCGCACA
>JABBWD010000097.1:0-127440 GCA_016628565.1 Suillus placidus
GGCGTGTTGAGATTTACCACGCTTCGCTTCGGGACTTTATGAGAAACCCTCTACGCTCGAAGCAATATCATATAGATCGTGCACACGCTCATGAGCACCTTGCATGCTCCTGCCTTGATTTCATTACACGCCAGGGCTCCACTCGGACTCGTGCCATTCTAGCGTCGCCACCAGATTATCCATATCCATATGTGGCATGGGGTGACCATCTTTATCATGCCTATCCTAGCAGCAAACTTCGAAATCTGCTGGCCTTGTTTGCAGACAAAATACTGCGGCATTGGATACAGGCTCCAAGATTCGATGACTACTTACTTGTACACGATGTCCAGCGCGCAAGAAACACTTGTTTATCTTTGGTGACTGTTTTGAACATGTTGAATTATTAGGGACGTGTACTAACCATGAATTGCTCAGAAATGGATCAGGGGTCCGTCAGACATTGTGGTTGCATGGCGTCTTCATAAAGGTCTCAAAAGTTTGCAAGTGGTGATGGCAAGATACTAGCCGGTACTACACGAAGCCCAACTAGCTAGAATTTCAGAAATGCAGCCATTTGTATCCATTCTCACTGCTCGGACTCCTACTGGTGGCCAGTCTAAATAAACTGAAATCTGGTTCTCATAAACAAGCATACGACATGCCAGCAACGACGCCAGTACCACGCTCGTGTCGATGCACATCCGTGGAAACACTCTCCAACCCAACCACCACCAAGGCCACGTTGGTCGTAGATCTTCTGCGTCGACGACCTGTATTGTGCAACGATCTTTTATCAAAAGCCACGATGACGCTTCAAGTTTTAAACAGAACTTCATCATACTGATGTAGCGAGTTCAAGAGGCATGATCATGCTTTGAAAAGAATCCGAGACTTCAAGCTTCGACGTGGAGGAAGTTCGAATCTTGATGGTTTTCACGAAGGAGTCGACTTTGGCCCGGGCGTCGTAGGGACTCTGCGTTTATTTGCGTGCTGGCGCATCCTAGAGTGTACATAGCATCAATCAGGATTGTACAATGTATATCGAGTGACCTCCCAATTAAACGTTTGAACAATGAACGATACTTGCTTATGTCAGCAAAATACGAGTGGCACGACGTTGCTGGCTTTGGCTTTGTTCCACTCTACCACACCTATGTTTTCCAGTTCTAAAAGTTGGTATCATCAACAATATCCATATCAACGTCCCGCCGACATCCCACTCTTGTCGTCGCCCGTAGCGCTGTAATTAGCAAGCACTACAGGTGTCTACAAGCGGGGGGTGACGAGAGCTTTGCGGTGTGCGTGGTATTATGTATACTATTACTCACTCGGATTGGGCCAGACTCCAATTGGAGCGTATGGGAGTTGAAATTTGAAAAGGTGAAAGGCTCGAGGAGTGGATGCGGCTGGCCAGTGCTACGATGCAGTGATTTACTAGGGAAGGGACGGGTACGTTAGACCACGTCAGTCGTAGATCTTCATCTTGCTATTCTGCCGCCGCTATCTCTGCGTCGACAATCTGCTTAGCATTAACGCCGCAACGTATTTATCGAAAGCCACGTCGTCGCTTCAGCTTCAAGTTTTAACCATCATCATCTGATCATGAGTGATTGCCACGTAGCAATGTGCATTGTGCACATGACAAGCTTAGGAACCACGACTCACGAGACACTAGTACTCGGCTGCGAGCAGCTGGACATATATAACATCCCATAGTATCTTCCCTCGAATACTGTCTTAACTAACAACTCTCGCCATAGAATGGAACCTACTAAACAAACTCTCCTGATCGGCGGCCTCCTCGTCGACGTCTACTCGCACCCCGGTGCCACTTCGAGCTCCACAGATCAAAACCCCACCACCGACTCGAATATCCCCATCCACGCGCTCTTCTTCCTCCACGGCCGCACCGAAAGCGCACAATACAAATACGTAGTCGATATCGCTAAAGTTATTTTTGATGAGAGTTATAGCTCGCTGGGTGGGGGAGAGAGGAAGAGAGATCTTATCGTCGTTGCTTTTGTGAGTCACTCTTTGCTTCGTCTTTGTAGGGAAGGGAAGGATGATGGTGGGTGGGCGAAAAGGATCATAGGAACCATGGGAAGAGACTCGTGGACCAGCAGCGGAATCTCGCGTGGGGTGAGGATCCGGCTAAGAAAAATGATCAACATGCGTACGTCGCGGCTGCGTAGCGTGGCATAAACGTCAAACACTGACACGACCTGATTTAGCATTGACATGTATACCATCCAAAGTACGTCCAAGCCACAAACGCGCGTCAAATCTGAATCTGACCTCACTTGAAGCTGGTTCAGCACAAGACGTGTCTTTCCTGATCGACCACCTGTCTTCCTTCCTCTATCCCTCGGGTGAACGGACGATTGTGGAATGGGGCATGGCAGGTGTGAGTCTTGGAGGACATTCGACGTGGATTGCGCTTTCTCGAGGTACCTACCCAGTCCATGCATTTACCTACTTAACCTGATCCTCATCTACGCTCACTCCCAGAACCACGCCTCAGCCTCGGAATCCCCATAATCGGGTGCCCAGACTACACGAAACTGATCTCCCAACGCGCCGCATCGTCACGCATCCCCTTCTCCCCGCCCTATTTTCCCATGTCCTTCCAAAAATATTTAAAAATGCACGACCCCGCACAACTGGCGTACCGCGCCAAGGACGCGTCGAATCCGTTCCTGGGGAGGAGGGTGTTGGTGCTTTCGGGAAAGGAGGATAAGTTGGTGCCGTGGGTGGCGTCTGCAGAGTTTGTGGAGGGTCTTGAAGTTGGGGAGGGGGGTGTTAAGAGGGTTGTGGTTGAGGAGGGGGCGGGGCATGAGTGTACGAGTAGGATGCGGAGGGAGGCTGGGTTGTTTGTGAGGGAGTGGTTGAGTGGTGCCGGTGCGAGGTTGTGAGGGTATTGTTTGTCTTCTTTTTGGGACCCGAGGTGTATTGAAAAATGTACGATTGTATGATATGACACGAGATCTTGGCGCCGGATAGGGGCAAAATCCAGGGGCACTCTTACACTGCGGCATTGGGTACAGACTCCAAATATCGATGACTCCCTACTCGCGTCTGAGTTGTTCATGGTGGGCGTAAATCTCCATGACTGGAAATCGTGAAATGACCTACCAATGTGATGCCGAGCTTAGCCATCCTATTAACAAGACGCACAGGGTCATTTAGTCAGATGTTCAGATCATTAAAGTAATAATAAGCAACGTACAAAGTGGACATCCACCGGAATCTATCCTCGTCCTCTATACCGTGGGGTGGTGAATCTATGATAAGTATAGCGGCCTTGATGGCTTTGTCCTTCCATCTTGCATTCAGGACACGAGTGAACGCATCACACTGAATTTCGGGTCCTTCACCACCACCATCCGCTTGCAGATTCGCCAGATTCACCTTGACAGTCAAAACGTCAGAGTCAGAGTCAAAATGGTATTGGCGGGCGATGTATGTGGAATCTTGCGGGGGGTGGTTGCGGAATGCATCAAGTCCAAATCTTCCTGACCATTCTCCAGTGGCAACGAGGCTTTCGCACAGCGACTGGGTAGTATCTCGCACTTTTTCGATATAAGTAGACTTGCATATTACCCGCCGCATCGAGGAGGAAAACAATGTCTCAAGCATGAATGATTCCTGAAGGTAGGACTATAGCTTATAGTTTATACGTCGTAGCAGTGGTCGCACTAGCCCAACTTTTCAAGGTCGAGACAGAAGGAACAAAAAAGTATTCTCCTCCCTTCGAAGTAACGAAGAAGGGGTTCGGTTCACCGGGTGGTGGAACCACACCCTCAGGGGTAACCTTAGCAAACCCGGATACCTCGAACGTTGTGCCATCCGCACTGGCGAATTGTAGGTCGACTCTATCCCCGGATGTCACTGAGGGAGAGATGCCTTCGATCTGAGCAGGTGTATACACAGGAGGGCCACCAATGATAGGGTCCTGACCTAATCGAGATCAGAATCGATGGGTTAGAGTGGTATACAAACAAAAAACTTACCCTTCTTCTGTGGCACCAGGGATGTCATGGGCCAGTAATCATTACGCGCGTATCCAATCATCTGACGAATGAATCCTGAGCCCAAGTTGGACATATAGCAATTGAACAGAAGCCCGCGAGGTAATTCAGAGCTTCCGCTTGCTACATCGCGTCGTTCTTGATCAGTAACCTGAGGGCAGGAGACAGCACAAATCAGGCGGAGCAATGATGCGCAATGACCGTAGATTTTCTCACCTCATCGCCATACGGAATCCCTGCACGTACGATCGAACCCGATTCGAGGAATTTAGCGTCAATGTAAGGATACAGATTACGTGGCGCAGTCTTGCGTGTGTGTACGGCGAATGGGCTGTAGTAATCACTAGGTTCATATTGTGATATATTCGGGTTATCGCGAACGACGTAATCAAAGTCATTGTTGAGGTCTGCGTTGAGCGCCACTTTTTGATTGTCGCGGAAGGGGCATTTAGCAAGGGGTGCGCCCTGTCACAAACATGTGTTCAATGAGCTCAATGCGTGAGTGTAAAGGGTCATGCTGGATCGCACCGATTTCCACCTCCCAATAATCCGTGCCCCGAAGAGATCTTCAGCTTCTTGTTTGCTAAGCGGAGGAGATATATCGCCTCCAGGAATGAACTCGCGCCAACGATGTCCATTCTTCTGCAGATAATCCTCGAAAAGGATGACGGATTGCTCGAGCATCCTGATCACCAAAATCGTCCCATCCTTGGTCCAGGCTGGACGTTTCACTTTGATAGTCGAATTGTCCCGTACGGGATCGCCTGGATAACCCATTATAATCACTCCAGGATCAACTTGAATCTGGCCAGCACGAGGAATAACAAGACCCCTGACGGAATGTTGAAGTCCTACTGTACAAACACGATGTCCAGGAAATACTCACCGTAGACAAGGTTGGGAGACCCCATCTCGAAAGCCGAAATGCTCATGCCCTTTGTAAGGGGATGGTCGAGCCCTCCCTTCCACTGGCTTGCCGCCGGTAACCGTTATCGATGAGCCAAATAGGTCTATAACATCGTTTGAAGCTTTGTTACAAGTCTCGGCGCCTTCATAGAATGTGCGTCAACAAGTCAATTCCTTCAAAATAACAGGTACTCACTACTTCCGGCGACAGTAATGACGCCATGCAGAGCTCCAATATCGTCACGCACTGATCCATTGACCGGGTCAGGATTTTGTTTGACAAATATAGGGTTCCATGATGTTGTGTCACCAAGGAACTGCTTGTCGTCACTCATGCAACGCTTGTCGAAGCGAACATCTCCGGTGTCCTCGTTCACGCCAAGGAAATACATGCCAGTACGGCTGAATGCAATCTGGTATTGCGCGATGTCGACTATCGGAACACTGCTTGCATCACGAGTGTTTGCCTTCGCAACAGCAATCGAGGTAAGATTATTCTTCACGTCTTCCGCAGTCGTTGGCTTGAAGGATTGCAGAGCAGTTCTAAACAATGCTACATCATTGATCCTGAAGAATACGAAGTTCTCGGCTTTCTGTTAGAATAAATTATCAGCAGACATATTTGAACCTTGAAAGAAGAGCTAGCTGGACCAGTCGTTTACTTTAGGAAAGAGATAAATCACGTCTCCTTGGACATTATTCAGATCAGGAAGGTCACCAATTGCTGCAGATTGGCGTATAGTAAGAAGGTCGCTGGTGACTACAGCTTGGGGTGTAGTAGAAATAGGAGGTGAAACCAAAGGTAAGACTGAACGACGTCCTAAATGTTTGTAAAGGTCAAGAGAATACTGAAGATCCTCCATTTGGTCCAACGATTTAGATGTAAAGTATCGTGAGGACGAAATTCCCTTCTGAAGAATAAATAAGTGAGAGAGTACATATATATGTGTCTCTTATCGATCAAACCAGAAACTGGAGGGCACCAGGTTTCTCAAAAGTCCGAGGAACCCAAGGCTATTCATCGCGATAATACGGCGTTCTGCCAGTGGGTGAATGAATACATTATATCAAATTCAGTGGCGGACCATCGGGGCACCATGATGGATGAATTGATGTGGATGGGAACGAGAAGTACTAGGGTACTGGGTCAAGAAGCTCAGTAGATGCATGGTTGTAGTACAAGTTGAGGTAGAAGCCAAGTAGAAGCGTTATGATAATATTTCCTTTTTCGGCGCAAATTTGAAAGTGCTGAGGTAAATTGCCGCATAGTACTGCCGCACTGCATACTTACATTCAACGCCGCATTTTCGACCAGTACTGTTATCATGCACGAGGCTAGAAGTGTTACTTGTCGAACTCATCGATTAGGCGCCCCGGGCCGTGCCTTTGATAGAGGCTGAATTCAGAGGACGTGTACGGTGTTGGGCGTGTTGCAGCACGGATGCGGGTGCAGCAGCGGTGAGTCTTTATATACTGTGCATATTGTACGAGATATTGACTTTCAGACTCTAGAATAACCACTTAACAGTGACCTTTTTCGCCCTTCTATTTCACTGCGCCAACCCTTGACTCAGTGCTTCCAGTTTCCGTCCGTGTTTTCGAATCAGAAAATCAACGGCATCACTCGCAGCACTATACCTCGAATGTTCACAGCACTCCGCCTTTGCAACACCCGCCAGTACCAATGATCAGGATCGTCGTAAGTTGAAACGTTTCTTACAGGGGAACGAGGCGAATTTCCAAGCTATGTCTGAGGAATATGCGCTTTGACCACTCAATGTCGTCGGTTAGGACGTCAATCGATCTGGATGGAGTTGAAGTAATTAAATAAGAAGCGCGCGGACTACAAGGTAGACATAAATCAAGTATGGCAGGTAGATGTCATGATTCAGTCCCATATTCTCTCGTACTACTACTAGTATTAAGTACCGTACATCATTGAAGTACCCCCTGTCCGGATCGCAAGAGCCATTTGTTTATTTTCAGAAATGTAGCCATTTGGATCAATTTTCGCTGCTCGGACTCCTACTGGTGGCCAGTCTAAATAAACTGAACTCTGGTCCTCAAGAACAAGCATACGACATGCCAGCAACGACGCCAGTACCACACTCGTGTCAATGCACATCCGTGGAGACACTCCCAAACTCAAGCACTAAGGCCACGTTGGCCGTAGACTCTCCTGCATTGTGCAACGTCTTCTATGAAAGCCACGATCATACTTTAAGCTTCCGAGTCGACGTGGAGGAAGTTCGAGTCTTGACGGTTTTCAGGAAGGGGTCAACTTTGGCCCGGGAATTTCGTCGTAGGGACTCGGCGTTTATTTGCGTGCTAGCGCATCTTAGAGTGTATATAGCAGGAATCAGGATTGCATATCGAGTGTGACCTCCTTGAACGTTTGAACGTTAACGTTAACGTTTGAACCTTGCGATGAACGATTGATGCTTGCTTATGTCAGCAAAATACCAGTGACACGCGAGTGATGCCTTCCTTCCACTCTACCACAAGTTACAACCATGTTTTCCAGTTCTCAACCTCGCTCGAAGTAGGTGTTACCAGCAATATCAACATCAACGTCCCGCCGACATCCTACTCTTGTCGTCGCCCGTAGCGCTGTAATTAGCAAGCACTACAGGTGTCTACAAGTGGAGGGCGACGAGAGCTTTACAAGGTGTGCGTGGTTTACCCTCACTCACTCGGATTGCGCCAGACTCCAATTGGAGCGTATGGGATTTGAAATTTCGAAAGATGAGTGTAGTGGATGCGGCTGGCTAGTGCTACGATGCAGTGAATCTCTACTAGGGGAAGGGACGGATGCGTTCGACCATGTCAGTCGTAGATCTTCATCTTACCACTCTGCGTCGACGATCTGCTTAACATCAAGGGTCTTTTATCGAAAGCCACGTCGTCGCTTCAGGTTCAAGTACTAACTATCATCATCTCATCATCATCTCATCATGAGTGATTGCCACGTAGCAGTGGATGCGGCTGGTTAATGCTACGATGCAGTGATCTCTAGGGAAGGGACGGGTGCGTTAGACCACGTCAGTCGTAGATATTCATCTTACCATTTTGCATCGACGACTTAATGATGTCATGTCATTGATAAAGACGACGCTTCAAGCTTCAGCTTCAAGTTTTAACCATCATCTGACTGAATGCCACGTAGCCATGTGCACATGACCGACACCCGGCTGCGAGCGACATATATAACACCCTATTGTATCTTCCCTCGAATACCGTCAACTAATAACCCTCGCATCCCACAATAAAATGGAACCTACTAAACAAACTCTCCTGGTCGGCGGCCTCCTGGTCGACGTCTACTCCCACCCCACCGTGACATCCAGCTCCAGCTCCACTGACTCGGATATCCCCATCCACGCGCTCTTCTACCTCCACGGCCGCTTCGGGAGCGCACAAGAGCAATATGTAGTCGATGCTGTTAAAGCTATTTTTGATGACAGCTAGGGGAGAGGAAGAAAGATCTTATCATCGTTGCTTTTGTGAGTCACACTTCATCTTCGTAGGGAAGGGAAACTTGAAAGGATTGACGGGGTGGGCGAAAGGATCATATAGGAACCATGGGAAGAGACTCGTGGACCAGCAGCGGAATCTCGCGTGGAGCGAGGATCCGGCTAAGAAAAATGATCAGCATGCGTACGTTGCGGCTATGGCATTAACGTTAAACGCTGACAAGGCCAGCATTGACATGTATACCATCCAAAGTACGTCCAAGCCACAAACGCGCGTTGAATCTAAATCTGATCCCACTTGAAGCTGGTTCAGCCCAAGCCGTGTCTTTCCTAATTGGCCACCTTTCTTCCTTCCTCTATCCTTCGGGTGAACGGACGATTGTGGAATGGGGCATAGCAGGTATGAGTCTTGGAGGACATTCGACGTGGATTGCGCTTTCTCGAGGTACGTACCCAGTCCATGCATCTACCTACTTCACCTGATCCTCATCTACGCTCACTCCCAGAACCCCGCCTCAGCCTTGGAATCCCCATAGTCAGGTGCCCAGACTACACGAAATTGATCTCCCAACGCGCCGCATCGTCAGGCATCCCGTTATCCCCGCCCTACTTCCCCACCTCCTTGAAAACATTCATAAAAACGCACGACCCCGCACAACTGGCGTACCGCGCCAAAGACACTTCTAGTCCGTTCCTTGGGAAGAAGGTGTTGGTGCTTTCGGGGAAGGAGGATAGGACAGTGCCGTGGGTGGCGTCTGCAGAGTTTGTGGAGGGTCTTGAAGTTGGGGAGGGGGGTGTTAAGAGGGTTGTGGTTGTGGAGGGGGTGGGGCATGAGTATACGAGCGGGATGCAGAAATAGGTTGGGTTGTTTGTGAGGGAGTGGTTGAATGGTGCCGGTGCGAGATTGTGAGGGTGTTTTTCTTTTCTTTTTTGGGACTCGAGGTGTACAAGGATGTACGATATGACACGAGATCCTGGCGCCGGATAGGGGCAAGATCCAAGGGCGCTCCTTTGGAAGGTACCGTCCTGCGCACATGACTGTGTCTATCTAGAGCTCCACCAAGGGCTAAAGGAGCTCCGTGTGTGAGCGACTTGTGCGATAAATTGCTCTTGTCCCTCCATCGAACACGTAGTATTGTAAGTAGTCTCGTCCGCTTAACTGTTATGCCAGTGATACTGAAAGCTTTATCACGGACAGTATTTATGTAGATTATAGTAAGCCAGCGTGCTTACACGTATCTGAGGATGAGCGCGAGCTCGAACCCTAACCTAGGATTCAAAATGGGGTTATGACGTCACTCAAATCAGTGAATCACCAAGCAATAAAAACCAATAGCAGAACTTGATCGATTCGGCTTTCTTGGGCATAAAAGCCAGCTTGGATACTCTTAATCACAAAAATCATTCTTCCCTTTCTAATCTCACTACAAATCCCCAATATGCCTGAAGGTACTATGAGAGCTCTGTGGTACAACAAGGTAGCCGTCCTCCATTAGACCGTCGCCATCGTCTAACATAGCGACAGCCACAAGACTTTGAGATAAAGCAAGTTCCGATACCCAAAGTCGGCGACGACGACGTTCTCTTGAAAGGTACCTCTCACAACCCTCACTATATTCACTTCTGACCTCCAAAACCCTAGTATCATGTTGCGGTCAGTAGTAGCCATGCCAGACCGTCTCGGACGCACTCTCATATCGTCTGCACAGGTGTATGCGGCACAGACGGACACATCCACGAAGGGGAATTCATATCCAAGTTTCCGGTCAGTGCCCCTTATCGGCATTGACGTCAGTCCATATTAAGCTTATCACACCTGGCAGCTTATCCCGGGTCATGAAGCTATCGGAAAAGTCGTCGAAATGGGAAAGGACGTCACAGGTTTCGAGATCGGCGACCGCTGCGTCGCTGATGTAGGCCTAACCGTAAGTCTCTCCTCCCACCCGAAACAGTGTCCAGTTACAGTATAAAAATGGCAGTGCGACAACTGCTTCTACTGCAGACGCGGCAATTCCCTCCTGTGTGAGAACTTCAACGCCAGGGGCGTCACTCTCGATGGTGGCTTCGCCGAATACATCGTATAGTAAGCTTCCCCTCGCATGTGATTCCAATTCCAATTTCTAATTTCATATCGCAGTCATCAAAAGAAGCTTTACAAGATCAAGAACCTCACAGATGAAGAATCAACCCTCCTCGAACCAGCCGCATGCGCGATTCACGGCCTCGACAAACTAAACCCACCAGTCGGCATCGAAGTTCTCCTCCTTGGCGCAGGCCCAACAGGCCTCATCCTCGCACAGCTCCTCAAGCTCAACGGCGCATCCCGCGTCGTCATCGCTGCTAACAAAGGCATCAAGATGGACATCGCGCGCCAACTCGACGCAGGTGATGAATACGTCGAATTGGACAGGCAGAACCCCGATGCGCAGTGGCAGAAACTCAAAGACGACAATCCATATGGGTTCGATGTGGTGGTAGAAGCTACGGGCGTGGAGAAGATCGCGGATATGTCGATTGGATATGTGAGGAGGGGTGGGACATTGATGATTTATGGAGTGTATGAGAATAAGGCGCTCGTTCATTGGCCCCCGTCCAAGATCTTTGGAGATGAGATTACTGTGGGCTTTTATTTATAACCTCGACGGCGATACGATGCTGATGCCCCCCGCACCTATCAGATCATCGGCTCCTTCTCGCAGACATACTGCTTCCCACGAGCAGTCGCATACCTCGATAGCGGAAAGGTCAAGGTCAAGGGAATGGTGACGGATGTGTTCAAGCTCGAGGATTATCAACTTGCTTTGGACAAGATGAATAGCAGAGGAGCGTTGAAGATCGCGATCAAGCCATGAGCGCATCGTCATCCCGGCAGATAAGCAATACGTTGTACTTTTGTCCTTTATCTGTATTTTATCGCGGCTCGACGTTGCGTATGATCCTCCCAATTCATATATGCGATGATATCATGTTGGCACGCCTGACGCTCTTCACTGTTCTGGAACACATTAGAAGGATACTGAGCACCGAGTCTTTAACTCTGTACAAGCCGCAAACGACGATCGTACTCTTCAGTTCGCGCGGAAAATCTACGACTGATATGGCCTTGGTGCTTTAGTTGCGGAGTATTTCTACGGACGTGCATTGACACGAGCGTGGTACTAGAGTCGTTACTGGGATGTTGTATGCTTCTTGTTTTTGAGGACCAGAGAGTTCAGATTATTTAGACTGGCTACGGTAGTAGTGACTAGTCCGAACAACAAGAATGGATCCAAATGGCTGCATTGCTGAAATTCTAGCTAGTTCGGCTTCGTGTAGTATTGGCTAGTATGGCTTTCTTGCCCTTGCTACCTTTGCAAGCTTTTTATAACCTTTATGAAGACGCCATGCAAGCACAATGTCCGACGGACCCCTGATCCATTTCTGAGCAATTCATGGTTAGTACACATCCCTAATAATTCAACATGTTCAAAACAGTCACCGAAGATAAACAAGTGTTTCTTGCGTTCCGGACAGTGCGTGAGAGGAAGTCATTGATGGCGGGAGCCTGTATCCAATGCCGCAGTGTTTTGTCTGCAAACAAGGCTAGCAGATTTCGAAGTTTGCTGTTAGGATAGGCATGATAAAGATGGAAAGACCACACCCTATATGGATATGGTAAATCTCGTGGCGACGCTAGAATGGCACGAGTCCGAATGGAGTCCTGGCGTGTAATGAAATCAAGGCAGCAGCACGCAAGGTGCTCATCAGCGCGTTCATGATCTATGTGATATTCCTTCGAGCGTAGAGGGTTTATCATAAAGTCCCGGAGCGAAGCGTGGTAAATCTCAACATGCCCAACCCCATCATTCAAGATCACTGGTGAAAATGCTTCAAGCATCATAGCCAAGCTCCTTTTATCCGCGTGGAAGAGATCTTGGAGTGCCGCAAGTGACAACGGTTCGTTAAGATAGATGATGGACGCTAACATCCGGCAGTGCGCGAGTGGATCCTCTGAAGTTTCGATAATCTGCCGATAAAGTTGATCGATGTCAGCACCGACGGTCGACTTCTCGCGTAGTAAGAGTTCTAGTCTCTCCTGTGGATGATGACCAGCGGCGGATATGAAATTCATGGCCATGGCAGCGTAGACAAACAGACCGCCAGCCTTAAAGACCAACGTCTCGAATTCGTCCTCCGATGGCCAGGGGAAGGGTGGCTGACCGAACACAGCAGGACGAATTGTCCGTGTTTTGCCCAGTGATGTTCGCAGAAAGAAACGGACATCCTGTATGGTGTCTTTATCACGAGTTGTAAGGAGAATCTCGTGGACACCTGAGGGCATGGCAGCGCGGACATGCGCCTCAGGGCGGCTTGTGAATATTACGTGGATGAATGGCAAGGCGGGGCCCGCGAGGGTGTCTGTCAACAGCGTGACCAGTCTCGCCGCCTCGTCAGAGGAGAAACATTCGTCGAGAGCATCAATAATGATGGCATAAGGCTCTTCGCGGAATCTCAATATCTCGAGTGGCTTTATGACGAGCTCTCGCATCTGATCTGCATGAGATTTTCCAGGTGATAGGAGACTGTCGTCGTTCTCGATCACTTTCACGATATCCTCTCGAATGCGCGGGAAAGCTAGGGCCAGCTGATATGCAATGGTAGGAATGATGACGGCAGCTTTTTCTTTTTGTGCATGTTTGTGCGAGAAGAAGAAAGTCGCAGCAAGCCTCTTCGCTGCTTTCATCTCCTCAGCTATGGTGAACGCGATAGATGTTTTTCCAACACCAGCGAGACCGTTGAGCCAGATGTTCGTCCTATCACGCTGGTCAAGGACTTGTGTTATGCTCTTCCGAAGGGCAACTCGTGTATTTTCCATGCACCGCGAGTGGGGTTGACGATATTCAGAATCGAAAATGCCGCTATATTCTACGACATTGCATAGACGGTTCCATGAGCCGCTAGAAGATGAGGGACGTGCTTAGAGGCGAGGTTAGTGCGAGTCATGGTGCGATGATCAAGCGGAGGGAACACTTACTGAAATCCATTGTGGGAGGTGTTGAGCAGGATGGACGGGAAGAAGGCAGGTAAAGTAGCTCTCAAGCACGCTCATCCGAGTCAGAGTTTCCCCAGGCTATGCTTTCCATGCTGTACGTAATGGTCTGACCGGAACTATAATTATGGGGCCTTAGGATTTTGCCGCATCGTACCGCACCCTACCGCAGCCTACCGCATCCGTGCCGCACCCTACACTAACGACTGCCGAAAATGTGTCATACAGCCCCAAAAGTAGTAAGCTGTTGCGCGCACCTCCAACAATCTTATTTTTATGATTTTCGCACTACCTATGGGAGCCAAATATATCATAGCGTTAGCAAAGCGAGGATGTGCAGGGTGTGAAAAATATCCTAACAACCATTGAGACGCATCTCCAAGGCACTCAAAAGATATCGGCCACCTGAGCTTTAGTCTATATGGTAAATGACGGGTTCAGAATATATCTTGTGCAACACCTGGCGGATTCATCTGGTTCATACCTGTTACACAGGCTGGCTTTCACATGTCGTGTATAGATGTGCTCATACCTCTGACAGGCTGCAATTCTCAGATATCTAATATACTTGGATAACACACCAGTACTATCCTCAGTACTTGAAGAATCAAGTGCGCAATAAATGAAATGAACCACACAAAACAATGCATTACTGATGGGTAGTAGATACAGGTATGATTATGGTGTAGAAAGACCGATTTATGTGATATATGCACAGGCCAGAGTATAAATGAGTGTTACGCCGCTGTCTTCCAGAGAAGTTCGTTCTGAATAGTCACTTGCCACTGGGGGCGGTTGGTAGAGAGGAGCGCCGGAACTTTGGTTTTTCCAGGAAAATCAGAAAGATCCTGCTGTAAAAACTGCACTAGGATGCTTCATGATAATCAGTGGCAAAGCACGAGACATGGTAACAAGAAACCTACTCGCTATATGCTTTCTCAAATGCTGGACCTTTGTCGGCCATTGCTTGTTCCTTTGCAGCATTGCGGGCACCTGTGAGTGAGGAGTCGACAAAATTCCAAAATCTTCCTGCTGTGTAGAGGTCAGTCTCAGGCTTGGCCTTCTCTGCGACAACTGAATTGTTCCCTTCGATGCCCTCTAGGTTGCCCACATTGGGCTCGAAATCTGTGTCGTCCTTATTATAGTCCACATCCGCATTGATGCTCTCCGAGTCATCATGGGCATCACCGCTGTTGATGATTCTTGGGGATGCAACAATGGTATCTTGAAAGCCATTGGTGTCATCGGCACCACCGTCGTCCTCTTCAGCATCTAACATGCTACGCTCAATCTCGTCAATATCGATGCCAAGCTGCGGTCCGATTTTTTGGCGGACTTCTTGTGGGAGAGAGGGTATAAGCAGGGGGGAGTATAGAATACTCAGTGGGACGTTCTTATAGTTGCTAGTGCCGAGTAGGTAGACACGCAAGCAGCGCCGCTAGTCTATGAGGTTACTATCAAGATAATATTCGAGCGACAACAACATACCAAAAATGCGAGTCTGTTCCAATGAGCTACGTCAACTTCGATACAGCCATGAGCCATAGTCCTTGCGACATCTGTGATACTGGTACGTCTAGCGATAGATGTAGTCAACTGATAAAAATTTAATGTTTTCAGAAAATTGTGATTGCAATTCTGTAATTTTGTGCTGCGTACCTTAGCTTTCATGTTGCCACGGATCGTAGAGAGAGACTCGCTGACGAGCTTGGCAAAAGCGGCGGTGAGCTCGACATCCTCAAACAGTAAGGCGGGAACTTTGAAAACTTCCTGGTGTCTCTTGATAAAATCCTACCGTGGTATTTGTTCAATTCAATTCTATTCGTACCATCATAATTGAAAAACTTACCAAGATCTGTGGGTGTGTGTCTGTCACATACGCAGTAATGTTGGGTGACAGCATGCACGCAGTCAGACGGTTGTGAAGCGCAGACTACATCAAATGATAAGTGAGACTCGAGAGATGGACTGAGAGACAGCAAACGATACCTTGAAATCTTTAGAGCTCAACAACTCTTTCAAATTGGCAATCAATTTGAGTTTTTCCTCACTGTCATTCTTGAGCACAAGGGCCGCAATCCTGATGAGCATCTGGAATATCCCTCCACACTGAAGGGGCACTAAATCATCTATCTTGACAGTAAGTTAAAAGATACTCACATCAACGAATTCATGAAGACTGGTGGCTGGAACACCAACCTCCTCCGCAACTTGATTTGCGTAGACTTTGAGCCGTTTTGTGCTGCGAGGTGTAAGGGTAGCAGGGTAACCTTGACCAGCACCAGAATCCACCCTTCGGCGACGCACACCAGCAGTTATAGGCTCGTCAAGAGAGCCATCAGATGATGGTGCACATGGAATGCTCAGAGGAGCCATAGCAGCGATCTGAGCGACCTCAGTTTGGCAAAGTGTTGACTCGGACTGGACGTTCGTTAGGCCCAATGGAGGATGGGCTGCGAGAGGTGAGCGTGCACGACTGATATTAGTACCCTGCAGTTGTGAACCACATGTCGAAGGTGGTCGAGATCCTCTGCTGACTGATAAGCTCCTGCCTCGACTGAGCAAGGCATCACCAGGTGCGAGTAGACCGTTCCTGGGTTGCAGCTTTTTGCCCTGAGAGGTTTGAGCACGTACAGGATATTGCGAGATCATGTTGCAGACAGTCACGGAGGAGCAGGACAACCAACATTTGGTTCAAATTTCAATATTAAAAGCCAAGAGTGCGCTAAATTGAGTTTACGTTGATTCTAATTCAATTCAACAACTCACCCAACAGAGACTCATTGTTGTCAATCTCATTCATGCAGACGGTGGTGCAGACGCAGAAGGAGTGCAGGGAGGTGGTATTCAAAGTAATATAAGTACAAATTTATATTACAAATTTATATTTACGAGTAGTACTTTATTTAAGGCTTGCAGAGTGTTTGAGAGTGGACGCTGATAGTGCAGTGGATGATGGCAGAGGAGTGCAGCATGCTACCATTGCTAAAGTTGCGGGTAGGGGTGCGGATGAGAGTACAGGTGCTGTTGCTGTTGTAGGTGAGGGTGTGGCTGTGGCTGCGGGTGTGGGTGCGGGTGCGGGTGCAGGTGAGGGTGAGGGTGAGGGTGTGGGTGTGGGTGCGGGTATGGATGGGAGTGCAGGTGTTGTTGCTGTTGCTGCAGATGCGGCACAGGTTGATTTGGGTACATATTATAGCCTGAATGTAGTTAGATTTTGGATGCTGTAATAACAACGAAGAACTTACCAGTATACGACCCGTCTTCTTGGAATATAGTTGGGACAGTTGGGATCGGATGTTTGAAGTTGTGAGGGTGCTGTGAACCTCCCGTGTAGAGATCCAACTGTGGCGGAGGAAGTTGTAAATGGTGAAGAGGGTGATAGTATTGGGGGGGAGGGAATTCTGGCGGCGGCGCAAAGTGGGCATGATTCTGACGATCCGCTGGATCTTGTTGAGCAGATGGAGGCTCAGGCTGGCTAGAGGGCCCAGCAACTGCTTGACTGGTCTTCGATGTTTTTGCCCTTCGTGAACTGGAGGTGGTTGTCTTCAACTTCGACTTTGCAGTTGGCCTTGACTTGGGAGGGGGCCGATCGAAGGTGGGAGCTGCCATTGGAGGAATCTGGGTGTCGTGCTCCATGTGGTCATCTTGTTGGGGTGCATCACCAGATTTCTTCGAAGCCTTCTTCTGTTTCATGTGCTGTACGGCCATTTCCCGAACCTCTGCCGCATTCGTAACTCTCAGCGGTGATTCACGGAGTGCCTCTGGAAGTGCAAGATGGATATGATCATAGTTGTGAATAGAGTAGGCATTGATGAAGTAGTGCGGGGTTGACTTGTGCTGAATGATAGGTTTCGTACAAGATGTTTCAAGCCGTTCTTGGCGCACAGGTTGCGAGATGGTGTCTGTACACTGCGAATCAACACAGTTGTGCTGGAGGTTAACAACACATATGATGTCCTATAGTGTGCAAGGGTCAGAAACAGCGTACATAATCATAGTATATCAATTTACCGCTGCCGTTGTGACAACCTCATCATCGGTCAGGTTCAGACAGGGTAGATTGATGGAAGCGTGCAAAGTGTCCGTGAACGAAAAGAGCTGGAGTCCAACATGAACAACGGTGTTCGGATCCTCTGGTGATAAGAGAATCTCGCGAATACGTCCAACACACATCTAAAGTTATATCAGCATTGATCAAGAGTTACACAACGAAGAAATCACTCACCTGTCCATCCACTCGACGGAAGATAACGTGACTATTCAGATGAGCAACGTCTCCTTCTCTCGCTACAACCGATTTGCCTCGATAGTAGACCGTGTCAGGCTGCGCGGTTTTTAGGATTGTCCAGCAACGAGTTGCCTTCCAAGGCACTGCGTCATCCTTTGCCGTTTTTCCGTTAGCACCAAGAGAAGTCTGAGCTTTCCCAGAACCTATGCAAAAAGAATTAGTAGCGAAAGAGTTAACATAGTGGGCTGGGTTTACCAGGTATTGGAGCATTGCGATTAAAGACTGATAATCCGAGCAGCCGTGCTTGCTCTGGGTGTTCGTCGAGATACCCTATAATTTGCGCTCCTCCCCGGACCCACTTTGAAGCGTTGTTATCATACCAAAATCCGCCAGTAACAATATGCTTGATGA
This sequence comes from Suillus placidus, assembly GCA_016628565.1. Classification (NCBI taxonomy): domain Eukaryota; kingdom Fungi; phylum Basidiomycota; class Agaricomycetes; order Boletales; family Suillaceae; genus Suillus; species Suillus placidus. The sequence continues at coordinate 18,058 of JABBWD010000097.1, forward strand.
TATCTTGATGAGCGAATACTCGGCAACTGTCACGGCTTGGTGCTTGGCGATTGCTGTATACGCACGTTAAACGAAACACGTGATTGAAAGACTCATATCGTTCTGTTGAAAATATCACTGCTGGTCCAAAGCGCCGGATATACGCTGGGAGATGGACTAAGAAATGAAATTTGGGCTTGCTTATAATGATACTGGGCGCGCACTGTGCTGTGACACTGAGGAAATCTTGAATCGTTCGAGACAACTTTGCCTAGAACAGGATGAGAAATGAAGTCTAATAGTTCTGTGTAAACTTACAAGATAAGTTTCTGTATGCACAATCTTCGTGTGCCAGACGAGTACAACAAGTTCTCCTATTAAAGCCCATGCATTGAGAACAGTTGAAGGGACGAGGTCATAAATCAAAAACGGCATCACTTGCGCCAGACTTTTGAAGTGCTTTCCTATCAGACTACCTTTGTAATGACAAATGTAGTCTGCGTTCAAGCATGGAGCGTTGAGTCCGTTTTTATCAACAGACTCAAGACGGACCTGAAAAATGCCCATCAGCTTTGCCTTGTCAAGCAAAAACACGGTTTGCCCCCAAAAGTACTTGACGACGCCAAGCAGTATTGTGTGCAGAATTTCCGTCGGAGTGTCCATGTGTATATCGAAGCCTGCTAAGAGTATGAATGAAAGCTCAAGAACACTAGAGTACTGAACTAACCTTCCATCCCCAACAATGGGTTGATAGCGTTGTCGAGTTTTTCGCCTTGCAAAAGCTCTGAAAACTCTTTCTCGAGGGCAGCTGTAGCCTCAGCTTCAGGCATTGCTTGGGTGCCGGCCGCACGCTTTCGAAGTTTCTTTCCAAGTTCCACTAACGCATTGAGGATCGAATTAGAAGCGGAATCACGAATACCAGTCGACGACACCAAGTTCTTGATTTTCTCTGATGCCCCCGACTTGAACGCAGTCTCAAACTGTTTGTGGATCTCCGCTGTCGTATTTTCAGGGGTTCGTATATTGCCTGACTGCAGGCACAACATTAGCTGTTAGAACGTAGTTCAAATGTATTCATACCGTAAAGAGGCTGCGATACCCATCACTAGATGCCTTGAATTCTTTCGTCCCACCAATATCACAAGTCCTGCAAAAATAGTTGCAGTTTAAGCCAGCGTGGCTGCACTCTTCCGCTTGCATAGGATTGTCTCCCGCAAGGAAAAGCGCATACGGAATCAACAAAACCTCTTCATTGTATTTACAGTCCCAGGCGATGATACCGGATTCGGCAGCGTTACTGAAGATTGAATCAGAACATTGACTTTAGTAGATCGAAGAAACACATACCAAATAGACTCCTTCATAGCTCGCATGAGTTCCATGGGAGCAGCATGTGGTGACGACGTGACGAACCGCACAAAGAACTCTTTCTCGAGCATCTCGCGTGGTAAGTTGGCATTTGACATGTAAATGGCATGATGTTTGTTCCATTGTTTCGAAACATTGCCAGAAACATCGTCCATAAAAACAAGGAGGGGAACCGTATGGACCATCCGGCCGTTAGACTTCTCACGTAGCGGATTCGGAGAAAGCGATGCATATTTGGATGACGAAGCTATCGTTTTGCGTCAGTAGTGAGTCGTTAATGCAATGAATTGGAATCAACGCACGTGTAAGACCACACTCGAGCTCGCCTGGAGTTGCAGCGATCTCTTCAAATGATCGCCTGAAAATCGATGTCGGAATGATCTCACAGTGCTCGTTAACAATGAATCCAGCCTGATAGTGATGACTTAGAATATCTAATAGATTCACAACTAGGGTCACGTACCTCTGTTCGTTCAACTGTCCGACCAAGTGCATATAAGGCCCGACCATCTGGCTGCTCGCATGGGTCAGAGTCTCCATCACTTGAATCTGCAGGCAGCGAGGCATAGAAAAAGCGCTCTGGTATAAAATACCCTCCGGAGTCATCCTCTAATAGTTCGCCTGTGAAATAGATCATTCCATCAACACGAGCTGCAGGTGGTGAGGGTAGGTCAAGCAACATCTTCTTTCCATTGAATACTTGCGACATTTCCTCCCTGCTATCTTCAGGATAGTCCTGCATAGCAAAACGAGTCAAAGGATTTGCATAGTCCTAAATTGCAGTGTCATAGTTGGTATTACATACAAAAATGCTGGACGTACCTTTGCAATTGATTTTGCAACATCATTGATATAAAATATATTCCCAGAACGAGCCGTCACCTTCTCCGTCGGATCGCCAACAAGACTATCCAGGTACTTTTGCGACTTCTTGATGGCGCCAAGCGAGGGAACATCTCGAGCACCAAGCTGTTGCGCCCAGCTGAGAACTGCCTTCTTCTGGGCATCAGAGAATGGGAGACGCGGAGAGCTAAAAAGGAGAGAGGTCACGAAATGCTAAATGTAAATGTGAGTACTACAATTGTTGTACTAGCCTGAAGAGAAACAAACCGCTTTTGATGGCCAGGGATAAGTTACATTGTCCAGCGAAACAGCGTCCTTGGTGTTTGTTCTTTCATAGATATCATCTAGTAGCATGATTGAGTACATAGCCTATAAAATTAATCATAAATTTACTCACCAGGGAGTTCAATCCCAAAATCAGGCGCGCCATCATCCAAAAGTTCTTGCTCGTTGTTGATTGGGGCAAGCGGCATTGAGAACGGTATCTCTCCCGAAGCAATAATTGCCTCGAGTTCTGCAAACAAGTCCAAAGGACCCTCGTCGAACCTGAATGTGCAGTCACTGATCATTTTGTTCCAGTGCTCGGGTAATGCAGGCGTTGCAGGCTCAGACTCAGAGTGCTTGTTATCTGCGACTAACACAGGTACCATGGATGGTAGTGTATCAGTAGGTAGTGTATCGCAGGGGTCTACGTCCATCGAAAAGGCCATGATGTCGAGGAAGTCATCGGCGCCAATGGGATCATCAGTATGGACACGAGCAACTTTGCTGTGCTGCTTGGAGGATTTTCTGTGAGCGTAACGGACATGAACACCTTGTGTGAGGTGTTTTGAGATGTGCCGAAAGTCCATCAAACGATATTGGCCATTCTTGAGAGGGCACACCGTGCATTGGACACGCCTTTGAGTATTATCGGAATATTGAAGGACTACAGTACAAAGTTAGTAGAGCATTTGCACCACAAGATGAAAGAAAACATACCAATACCATCAACTAAGTCTTCGTTATTCAGCGCCATGCCAATACAATATTGATCAAAGCCTCGACACTTGGTGACTTTGATTCTCTGATGTGTGGTCACGTGAGCTTTCGCAACTCTGAAATCAACAAGTCTGAAGTCCCACGCTGCGATCTCTTCATCCAAATGACCAGCACAGTTATCGACTTTTCAGCTGTTATCAATCCAAATAGTCGGTCTGATGATTCCGACAGTACACAATGGCAGCGCGTCCTCCTTACAATGTGTTTTTCGGGCAGGCTTCGAAGGGAGACAGTTCAAGGGAACAACATTGTGAGTACTTGTTGTTGCCGCATCAGCATGCTTGCTCATTATCATGCATGTGCATGATAGCCTGTCCGTATTTCAGTTTCTATCGCTGAAGAATATGGGCCATTTATCTCCCCAATTATGGAAGCTCTATCAGTGGATTTTTGCTCTACTCGCTCAAGTTCGCCAATATTGATGGATGATGTGAGTTTTGCATTTTTGACTAAATATTTTTGGATCTTACCTCGCCCAGTCAATTCCCAGTCAAGCCAACAACGACTTTCCTTCTCGAGAGGACGTTATTATTTCTTTCCTCCCACTTCGAGGATCCTTCAACTACATCAATCCGATGGACTGGGCGACGCTATCGAAGGACATCGAAACATGGTTGGTGACCAAAGTAGACAACAGATCTCAATTGTGGACATGGGGATGTGATGCTTTTTGGCTCACTTTTGTCGCAGCATACCCTCTATTTCCCAGAGGCAAATGGCCGATGTGGGACCCTCGCATTCCTTTGGATGGGGCGTTCATTAAGGAGTGGTTGGGGCGGTCAAGTGATATAGACGCCGTGAAATTAGGAGGCGAACATTCTCTCGTTGCTCTGCTCAGTGACATATGGGCCGAATTTAACAGACATACTGCGCTTTATTATCCTTCCCCTCTCATTGATGTCAATGAACTCTAGGATGCTTTTGTTTGTGCGCTGTCATGTGTTTGTTGTGTTAGTCTGCATCAATTTACTGTCCCAATGTTACCATTGTTTTATGCCTCCGAGTTAGTATGATGCCACCGCCGAGCTGCTTCCCATTGCCCAAGATTGTGATCTAGATATAATATAGTCCGTCTGTCGGTGCTTTCATTCGTGTGGTGGTTGCGGCATGACTCACGTGAGGGATCAGCGCTCAGCCAACAGGTCACTTAGATATTAACACCAGCTAGGTCACAGGTCTATCACAGGTCTGAATGTCGACTGTTCTACATGACTGACCTAGATATGTCCAATATATGCACCCACAAGGATGTGTACTGGCCCCCATTTGGACGAATTTCCAGCTGTAACCAAGTCATCAGCCAGGATTGGGATAAAACCTCTAATAGACACCGCATATGTACCCTATGTACGTTAAATTTTTTATTTATGTGGAAAGGCTGGAATCGAGCCAATATCTACCCTTGTAGCTATGTGTTTTTTATAACTTTCGCACTACCTATTTTCGGGCCCAAGCGACACTTGGCGGTGTACCCAACAGGTGTCTTATATGTGTATATAACATGTCTACGTCGTTCATAAGCTTGTCTTAAATATGATTTTTGATTAAGCAACACCATAGTACATGTTTTTGTGTAAGAATACAGTGGTATCACACTGATAGGTAGTACTTCATGGCCCTGGGTGCGGCAGTGCCCGTGCACTACCGCACCATTGAATCACTGCCGCACCCTTCTTATCAAGTGCACTTTGCAGCACCGTCACTATGAGCAGTGACGCGAAACTTGGCGAAACCATCGAGTGACCCCTCACATAGATTCACACTTGTCAGGCGCAATGCCTCAATGCCTCCACCTACCGTTCCAGATGTCTTTGCTGGCAGCATGCCGCCTTGAAGGCTTCACTGCCGCACATCTCTTCAACCACAATTCTGCAGCACCCTGTTAGACAATACCTGAGGTGGTTTAATCACAGCTCCAACCTTGAACGTGCTGATAAGTCGGTACTTACTCGTGGCAGGCAATTTTTGGGGGTTTTGTCTACTAGGGGGCTCGTCAATCATGCGTGTAGTCGAACCGCTGACTTGAGCAGGGATTCGCCGATTTTTACGAGGCTAATCTCGCGCCTCATTTGGTTGTGGATGGTTGGCCGGAGCAGGCTATGGAGGGGCTGGCAGGTGTTGCAAAGGCGGAGTGGTGTGAACATTCGAGGTATAATGCTGCGAGTTGCAGCGAGTAATGTCGTTGGTTTTCTGATTCGACAACACGGACGGAAATTGAAGGCACCGAGTCAGTTACACCATCGAATGCGCCTGGTAACGCGTTCCTATGGATGGGGTTTGTTCGGCGCTGCGGAATCTAGAGTGTGCAGATGGTTTTCTACTCCCAGACGGCGGGCGATAGAAGCAAAACGAATCAAGATCGTTGACTGGGTGGGTTCAAGGTGTCTTGTCCGAATCATAACTGACTTGTATGCTGCCCACTTTAGCCTCCCTCCAGCCCGCTATCTTGATAGAATCATAATTGTCAATTTGAGGTCAATTTGCCACTGAGCTGAGAGATTCGCCGCCAAGAGGTTCTCCAGTTCTTCAAGTACTGCGGACTGCCTAGTACTGCGCTGTGTAGCCAATTGAAGGAATTGAAGGGCCCGAAGAGAGCGCCATGAGATATTTGGACACACCAATGACGATGTTTGGAGTGAGTGACGCAACCTCCGAAACATCCACCGAGTCCTCTCCAAGTAGGTTATTTCGTGGTTTTTGAACTACCTCGGACTCCATCGATCCCATCGTTAGTCCACATAGAAACGAATGCTGGAGAGGTACATAAGTCGTGACTCAAGCTTCAAGTTCAACTAGTAGAACCAAACAAAGGCAAAGGGCACGGTTATTAGTCAGCAAGGGCCGGCGTTGCGAGGCAAGGTCCAACTTAGTTGACTACCATCTCCGAGTTTCGTGCCTTAGTCGTGGACGTCTGGACTTCCAAGGGACACCTATTCTTTGGGTGTAGTCCATAGTACACCCTCACCATAAATTCATCAAATCCCATTCTGCATATTAAACTCACGCATGTTCGTCCAAATGGCGTTCGCGACTTCGCATTCAAGTTGGTCAGTAGTGACATGCTAGTGACATAGCAGCAGCTGTCAAAATTTGAAGTTGGTGAGAAACTTCGGAAGTATCCTGTAGGCTATGACATGGGTCGTCTAATCGTCATAATATATAGTACAGTGGGCGTAGGATTGGTGCATGATATAATGATCTCCCCAGAATCATTTACCAGGAGAACGGTAAAGGTTACCAGCCTTGTTTGCGCACATGTTAGTCTTGATGTTTGGTACTACCAACCCGCAGGGAATGGGCCGTACCCTGTAGTTATTGCGGGTCCTGGGTATGATTCGAAACGAAATATGATCTCAATCCGCCAACACTGATGTTATCATTCCTACAGCCTCACAGTAACCAAAGATGCCGGCCTTGCAGCATTCGGGGAGCATTGGGCTCAAGATGCAGGATGGGCTTCCCTTATCTTGGATTACCGTGGTTTCGGTGATTCTGAAGGAGAACCACGCAACGTTGCTGATTTCGAATCGCACCTACAAGATTACCAAAGCGTCATATTCTGGGCTCGCTCTCGTCCACAAGACTTTGTTGCGGATAAAATTGTCGTGATGGGATCTGCAACGAGTGGACTCCAGGTGGCAGAATTGGTGGTCAATGATAGCGCTCTAGCGGGCGGTATGGCGCATTGTCCCATGCTGGATGGTATTTTGAGTTTTGCCCTGCCGATGCCTCCATTGAATCGCACAAATTCTAGCGAAAGCGACCATAACAAGCGCCTCCCCGAACCTCAGGCTTTTGTTTTGGGCGGGTGTTGACTACGCCAGAAAAACACTCGGTCTCAGTCCAATTTTTATTCGCGCTGTCGGAGAGCCAGGAGAGCTCGCATTTATGAACTCTCCTTCCAGCTTACCAGGTATTTAATCTTGGTCACACAGCAATCAGCTAAACTCCGGAACACAGGGTTCACCTCAATGTTTGCGCAAGGCTCTACTCCTTTCTCGGATGCTCCGAATCTCATCGCACCTCGCTTTGTTATCGACGCACTTGGTGTTCGTCCTGGACTGCGCCTCAAGGATATCCGTTGTCCAATGTTGGTTGTCATGGCCGAAGAAGACGATTTAATTCCAGCGTCGTTAACGCGCAGCATTGTGGACAATGCTGACGGACGTAAATAATTTATGTTTATTATCGCTCGAGGATATTATACTGACGCAAAATTGTCCAGGTGTGCAGCTAGTCGTCGTCCCCTGTGGTCATTTTGAAGTCATGAAGGGAGGAAAGGTACGTGATCCGATCGCTTGTCCAAATGGTTCTGAAGCCAGGATAAGGGTTTCGAGGCGAACCTTACAGCTCAAGTGAAGTTCTTGCGGGGACTAATGGACATCTATGCAGCATCTGATTCTTGAATCGGTCGCAAACGGAATGGTAGAAGTGATGCTGGCCGTTCAGTCATGTCTAATCATCGTGTGGACGTACTTGCTCATGAAACATGAAGGTCGCCGTCGGACAGTACTTGACCAGTGCCTCATTTGATCTGCCTTTCACTGTGACACGACCCGAATGTAACATCGACTTCAATAAACCCATAATCAACCTTTTTTATTATGTTATACTGGTCGTTATGCGCTTTTACTCAATATGTATGTGCAGGAACAATTCGTATCGCTCATCTAGCTCCTAGCGATATAATACGGTAATGGGGCAATATATGGTTATTATTCAGTAGGGAGCGTTATTCAAAGGCCAGAAGCATGAACCTCTTCCACTGATTCAAGTAATCCACTACGTCCTCGGTCTTTACAATGTTAGAGTTATAATCAGCACTAAGGTCGATCACGCCCCCCCAAGAGGAGAGACGAAAGAATCTAAGTGCGCCAGTTAGTAATTGCGCTAAAGAAAGTACTGAAATCTATAAAACTCACGGGCCAGGATCAACTCTGTTGACAGATGTGAAGAACTTGGTCACCGAAAAGAGCATGTTCCCAGTGTTATCCGCGAAAGTGGAATTCAAGTAGTTTTCTCCTTTGCCGTCACTGGAAAATGAGTAGCACTGATTGGGTGGCAGCCTGCTATGATATGAACAAATGTAAAGGATTGGTACTCCACACATACATGTTTGCAGTCGCAGCTGGCACAATGGCAGAGGCGAATGCTTCGCCAACCTGCGGCATGCAACTCAACGCAGCCGGCAATTCAATGTGGGCTCGATACTGTTCCTTGGCTATTTCTGCCACCTTTAGAAGCATGTTCTTGTCCATGGGTAAGACACTTCCGTCAGGAGACAAGAACGCTGACACTGGAATCCTGGTCATAGCAACGCCAAGGATATAACCTGGATGCAGCGCATAGTTTGAATCCAACCGCCCTCGGAAATTAGCCAGAGACATGTTGTTCAAGTAATGCGACAAAGATGCCGAATTAGGTGGATTATCAGCTATGACGACCATCGCTAACGCAGCATGGGCTGGTAGATTCTCAATACGACACATTGACGGAGGGGAGACAGCTACATACCAAGGTGTGTAAGTGTGAACCCAGATTTCTTCGAGGCAGTTTGAATTCCTCCTGATTCTTCCCTCGTTAAGAGAATTTCAGCGCGACGCGTCTTCGGCCACTCTGTATCTATTGGGCGAGCTCTGAATCCGTACGTATCCTTCATATTCACGAATAAGCTACGAAAAAAAAATCGAGAAAGACAATAATTGTCACCTTCGCCGCCGCGCCGAAGCCGGCGAGGACACTTCCAAAGGACTTGTAGTATTCGTGGTCAAAGGAAGGTTCCTCTGGTGAGTTTGGTGAAATAGGAAGGGGTTCATTAGAGTTTAGTATGTTATAGGCTGCCGGAGGGAGGTTTTCCAGCTCATTTCCCCATTCAATAGAGTCGGATGCGCTGTAGGAGTCGGAGAGCACCCTCGCCAATTGCATCAGATAGCGATTTACGACGATCTTTAATCCTGTGCCATCGAACGGTGTGTGATGGGTATGGAACAGCAGACCGAATTTGGAGACCGTGCCGTTGGCGATTTCGCCAGGGACAAGGTGCATCCATGTCTGGTCTCCATCGGACGAAGGGACCTTCTTTTGGCCCTCCTTAACCCGCAATTGGTCAAGGTCGATATGTGAGGGTGAGTGGACAATGAGAGTGCGATGCGCCCACCGGCTGATCTCTTGCGGACTCGCAGTTGTATAGGTCATCGTGGGCAGCTCGTGATCGGATCCGTTTATGGATGAGGCAATGGTAGGAATTTGGAAGCGGAGCCAGCACCAACATTCTTGAGCAGAAGAAGCGAGCTTGGTTATGCTCACGGGATCGTGCAAGTCGACGATTACTCCGAGGAATAATGTTTGGTCACCCTTGATATGGCGGTTCAGAATATCCTGGGCATGCTCAGCGCCTCCAAGAGGGCGAACACATCCCTTACGGACGCCTTCACCATTGAATGACTTCCATTTGAACTGTTCTAAATCGTAACGTGTAAGGAGGTTAGCCATCGGTGATCTCGTCTCAGTGACTGAACTTGCCTCTAAGTTTCTGTATAGTTATATACTCTACAACTAGGTTCAAATCGATGTGATTACCACGATTGAATGAAACCTGTTCCTCTCACACTTCGGTTTTCAAAGTTATCCGAGGATCTATTAGAATATGCTGTGTTGATTCTCTGCTCGGGGTCCGAATCTGTATCATATTCTCGTGATCTGAGGCTCCATTTTGATCCATAGGCCTCATGGTAGGACCAAACCAAAAGCAAACATATCAATCGCTGTGTGCAGGATCGCAAGTACCTCCGGCGTCGGCATCTGTCAAATTTCAAACTCCTCGCTTCGCCTGCCAAATTTCTCCGAGATCAACCAGCTGGCTTCGTGGCGTTGACTCAACCCAGGCTGGTTACGAGCCTAGCCTTGGCTCTCTGAAGCTTGCATGTTTCCAAAATGTTTAACGTTTAGCCCTTGTTTCCAAAATATCTGTCAATTTTGACCCTTCGGGATGAATCTCGTGTGGTTGCTTGTTTCCCCAGACGAGCCTAGGGCCTGATAGTAGGTTAAAAATATGGTTCATCGGTTCTGACAAAGTACCACTCACTCAGCCGCTTTACGATACCTCAATCTACAATCTAGTTCACACCAATTCATTGTTCGGTACGTACTCAGCTACTGCTCAACTACTGATCAAAGATCGCACTGATGGAGGAATGAGCGAGATCGAAGTAGGCATGACAGAGCCGAGCCAAAGGTCAGCGTCTGTCTGCCACGAGCCTGAGATCAACCTTTTGAACTAACACCAATCAGGAGAGTTCACAGGAGCCAACACAGCGGTCTGGTGTGGATCATTGATATAGCCCCACTGGCACTATTAGAACCCTGCAAACGCCGAACGTCTTTTACAAGTTTATAAACACCAGATCGCATCACCGCCGACGCGCAAGCTAATGAATGTTTGGTCAGTATCCCCACACTGCGGCCATTTGCATCAATCCCTGCCCCCCCCACTTCAAGTTTAGTAGACTACCGGTCACATGTTGCCACTACTAAATTCTGCCACCCATCATCACGAATCAAGCCGCAATGACGTCAGAACTGATGCAGGACCTCGAAAAACAAGTTCCATCACGAACAGATTTATAACGGTGTTCAAATATTCGGCGGGTTTCAGATCCAAAATTATACGTTGCTTCGAACGAGGGCTTCTAGAACATTGGTAACTATCAAATACCCTTTCTACATTATTCCACTGAATTCATTCGACAACAAATTTGCTCAGGTGATCAATCTTCGAGAAATGGACACCCAAACTAATCACTGTAAAAGCCATGGATACTGAACCTCGCGGTGACCATGGCGTCTTGCTTACATCGGAACCTATCGACATAGGACAGCCTCTTGCGCTACCACCACCATTAGTAGATTTTTGGGTTCAGTTTCAGCATCAGTACCCTAATTTTAGCCGATTTCCCGTTAGCGCTTCTTATAAGGCAGCGCCGCAGCTGTTATATAATCGTGGTTCGCGGCTTGCTTTACCTCCACCATGTCTCTTCCTAATCCAAATACTCCATTGGCATACCTGCCGCCCACCCTGGCCACCCAGTTTGAAGTCTCCAGGTATATATATGCCGTGACTCTCGGGGTGAGTTTTAGGGTATTCCCATACACTTTGCACAGTTGACTGAACACAATTCAGGCTTATGTCTGGGACATTGTCATCAACCTAGGCAACGACTATAAGTTACTTTTCCGCTATAAAGTGTATTTTCCGACGGTGATTTACTATCTGTCGAGGTAATTCATGTTCTTTGACGCCGTAAAAGGATTAGCGCTAAGATCCGTCCTGAAGGCTATTCACTCTCAGTTATATCCTGACCAGTTTCATCTTTCAAGGTGACTTTCATTCGCTGCTGACGATGCAGGCATGCAAAATTTGGTGACGCCCACCTCTAGTTGCCAGTGTCCCGAATTGCCAGGCTCTCCAAATTTCTTTGGGGATCTGCATGGCACTCTCTCAGTCTACCACAGCCATGCTCTTTCTTCTTAGGGTGCTTGCGGTATGGCACGGGAACAAAATTGCTTCCGGAGTATTTATTTTCTTGTGGGTCACGGTCGCGATAGCCTCTGCCACTGTTCCGTTCGGCATCCAAGGCATTCACATTGGACCAACTCAGCAATGTATCAACTCACAGGTGGCAGACTACATAGAGTCAACGCTGATCATGGGACTTATCAATGATAGCGCTATTGTAGCGGCTATCTCGTATCGTATTCTAAGGAATTGTGCCATTGAAGATTCATTTGGAGTTCGCGTGCGGACGTTCATGGGCGGCGGGTCCATCCCTCAACTTTCTAGGGCTCTACTGAAAGGCGGTCAGCATTACTACCTGTAAGTGTGTCTTGCTCGAGTTCGAAGTTTCAGCCATTCATCATTCACATGACATCAATCAGGATTGCTGTTTGCGGTAACATCGTCATGCTTGTGCTTCTGAAGGATCCCAGTGTGCCAGCCGTGTACCATGGCATGTCTAGCATTCCAGTCGTAGCTCTCATTAACGCGATGGCGTGCATCGTGTTTCGGAGCATCAAATTCGGACACATTTCTGCAGATGGCACCACCCATTTCCGTTCCACAGATCAATCACGCACGTACCTTAACAAACCATCTGGAAGCACTCTTCCCCTTCATGTTCGCAGCACCTGTCCTCAGGATGGAGACGTGTACACCAGAAACACCAATGGCACGGAGATCAAGGTCACACAGGTCGTAGAGTTGGACGCAGAATATGAGCGGGATGATGCCTCCCTGCCGAAAACGGCGATTTAGAGCTATGTCGACGAAGTTCTCCGAGTCGCCACAACTTTGTTCCAATCAACATCCGTCTCATACTAAGCTTACCAGTGTATTTTTTTCATGGCCGACTGTACCATATTTAGATCTGTAGGTTGATTGCCCACAGGACCTAAACGTTGTGGCAAACAGATGTGCTCAGCCTGATATGATATTGTGACTCCGTTATTTACGGCAACCGTACCTCCTATTTCAATTCGATCCATTTTCCCTTATGTCGATGAGACCCAAATACCAATAGTACAACTTCGCTTGATTACTGCGTGATTGATGCCACTAGCTGTGATGAGTTGGGGTCCGATTGATCGCAGCAAGTGTTGTCAAATGAATTCTACGGTATCTGATACTATAGTCACTAGTGTGAGAAGCCCTACGTAACGAGCGTTCGAAGCAAAGTACAACTTTGGATTTGAAACCCGCCGAATATTTGAACACCGGTACTATTATAAGTTCTGTTCGCGCCAAGTTCGCGATGGATTCCACGAGGGTTCTGCATCGATTCTGACGTCATTGCGGCTTAATCCGTGATGATGAGTGGCAGTGTCTACTAAAGTGGGAGGGTGGCAGTTGGGTGGCAGGTATTCACGATCATGATGCGGTGATACTGATACGGGCCAACATCATTTCATTAGCTTGCGCGCCTGCGGTGACGTGATCTGCTGTTTTCAATGATCATTGATCATCATCCGCTGAATTCGATCAGAGTCACACTAGACCAGTGTGTTAGCCTTGCGGCGTTTGTTTTAGACCCACACTGGCATCAAAGGCTCGTACGATTCGCTGGCTCCTGCGAACTCTCCTGATTGGTGTAAGTTTAAAAGGTTGCTCTGTCCTTGCTAATGTTAATCACCCATCTCCATACGAAATATCATGGTCTTTTCACAAGACCACTACCCTGTCGCACTAGTAAGCCTATGGCCGACCATTTCGCTGCTGGCAGTAACATAACTTATTCACCAACTGACAGGTCGGCATTTCTGCAGAGCTCCCAAGTGGTCTTCATGGAATAGGCAACCTTGACTACTCATCGTTCTTTGACTTCCTCATGAACGAGCACCAGGCCTATGAGAAAATCCCGGGCGATAGATTCAACATAGATGTGTAAGTCTGTCTCACATATGACATACCACCCTTTGATCACTGACGGTTTCCCCAGTCTCAACGGAGTGAATATCGGTGAAGTGTCTACCACACACGGCGCATTCTTGAAAGATTTAGATTTATTCGATCATATTGAATTTGGAATCAGTAGCAAGGACGCCAGGATAATGACAATTGGAACGCGAAAGCTCATCGAATTATCATTCCTGGCCTTGTTGGACTCTGGAATTGATTATCGAGGAAAGAATATTGGCACTTATATGGCGAGTGTCGCCCATGACGCTTGGATGATTTCTGGCGAGGTTGGTGACACCTGTCTAGTCTTTCGCGCTCCCTCATTCCTAGTAACTCAGGATGAAACTGAAGCCCGCGGTTCATTGGCATATTCCCCGGCGATGATTGCTAATCGTGTGTCATACCACCTGGACCTACGCGGACCTTCCATCCCCACCGATACTGCTTGTAGCTCCAGTCTCTCGGCATTCCATCTTGCTATTCAGGCCATACGCAATGGAGAGTGCGAAGCGGCGCTTGTGGGTGGTTGTCAGTTGAATCACAGGCAAGATTCCTTTTAATCAGCGTTTTTGAAAATTGAAGGTTAAAACGCCTTACTTGGTCAGATTTGTGGATTGGCTGGCATACAGTCAAGGTGGAATTCTTGCACCAGATGGTAAATGCAAGCCGTTCGATGCCTCTGCTAATGGGTGAGGCGACATTTGAGTCTGTATGACTCACTAATTGAGACTTATTTCAAGGTTTTCTCGGGGAGAGGGTGCCGTTGTTGTGGTTATAAAGCCGCTTGAGAAGGCTCTTCTCGATCATGACCACATCTATGCTACTGTGCGCCATTTCCGGGCCGTGTGTGTGTGATCGTTCTTATTTTCTATAGGTTCTAGGCACTGGCATCAATTCGTCCGGTTCACTGGCTCCTGCAAACTCTCCTGTAGCCCATGCTCAAAGGGACGCGATGTTGAGGGCCTTCAAACAAGCTGGCCGTCAGCCACATGAAGTCGATTTCGTGGAACTTCATGCCACAGGCAAGTTCCTGAATCTAGGCCGTTCATTTTGCTGACTGTATGACTCTAGGAACTGCAATCGGCGATCCAACGGAAGCGAATTGGGTTGGAGAAAGCTTCCTGAAGAACGATAATACGGAACTCCTTATAGGCAGCGTGAAAGGAAACATAGGGTATGTTGTCGGAATCATCATAATCAGCTTAACTCATTCGCGTTCCACCTAGCCACCTCGAGATTACAGCGTTCCTTGCGTCACTGTGTAAGGTTTGTTCCATGTTTCGGTCAGGAATTATCCCTCCCAATGTCAATCTCCACAACCCTAATCCGGCCATTCGTTGGGAGGACTTCCATCTTCGCGTAGCCTCGTCGCCAACCTCGTTACCTTGTCAATCCACTACTGGACGCTCGCTGATCTCGTTAGCGAGCTCTGGAATTGGCGGCGCCAATGGTCACTGTGTTGTTGAAGGTCCTCCTACAAGCAATCCTATAATACCGTTCTGGCGGTCGGATGCCATTCGAGCTCCTCGCCTTTTGATAGCGGGTGGCCTGTCTCCGCGTTCAACAACGGCCATAGGAGAATCTTTACGAGCCATAAACAGTCAAAAATTGCCTTCTGTAGCAGCGGCCTTCGGACGTCGATCCAGGTCTATGCCTTGGCGTTCTTATGCGGTCACTTCATCAAATTCTCCCCCTCATTTTACCGAGCCAGTTCTCACCCTCGGCTCCCCACCCCCACTCATGTTTGTATTTTCGGGACAAGGTCCCCAGCACTTTGAAAGTGAGACCTCTTTAGCATCTCACAACTTGATACTAAATTTTCGTCAGTGGGCAGAGAATTATTCAGCTCCTGCACTGTCTTCCAGAGGAGCATACTTGAGATGGACGAAATACACAAGCTTTCAACCGGATTCTCACTCATCGCACAGACTGGTCTTTTCACTCAACAAACTCATTCCGCAGAAGCACTCGGCGATATATGGCCTATTTCAGTAACTCTTCCTGCTCTAACAATGCTTCAAATTGCAACTTTCGACGTTCTTGTAAGTCTGGGGATGAAGCCCACTGCGATCGTAGGCCACTCTGCAGGAGAGACCGCCTTGTTATACGCATCTGGAGCAGGTTGCAAAGCTATGGCTGTGGAGCTTGCAATCGCGCGTGGACGGGCTATGACCATTGTCGAAGGCTCTCAAGGCGCGATGGCCGCCGTTTCATGCTCCCCTGAACAGGCCCAGAAAGTTATATCTCAGATATACACCGACCAGGGGAAGGCTGATGTGGATATTGGCTGTTACAATACTCCTAGCGCCATCACTTTATCGGGCTCATCTGCCGATATCGACCTCGCGGTCCAAGGTGCAAAGGCTGCAGGATTTCTCGCAAAGCGATTAAATACTGCTGTTCCTGTACATTCCAGAATGATGGACGCCTGTCGTGACGAATTTCTGCGGCTGGTAACGGATATATTCGATCGCTATCCTTCAAAGCCGCCTCAAATCCCAACATATTCCACTGAATGCGGTATGCTGAAAAATGACCGATTCAGTGCAGAATATTATTGGTCCGGTACACGTGGCCCAGTGCAATTTGCAGGAGCAATCCACCGGATGATTCACGAAATGGGTTCTCCGAACTTTTTAGAGATAGGACCTCACCCGGCTCTCGCTAGTTATCTGGTCACTCTCAGCGACGGGGCAGCGACTGTTGTCTGCCCTCTGCGCAGGCCTAATGCCAATCAAGGAGAAGTGATGTCTTTTCTTGATGCTTTGGGCAAACTGGCGGTTGCTGGACATTGCGATATCGACTTCAATGTTCTCAATGGATGCACCGCAACAGATGTCACCAAATTACCCGCCTATCCCTTTTCCCGCAAGAAGGTCCTCTTGTACCCAATTTCTCCTTCCATCAAAAGAATTTGTCAGCCTCGTAACGGACCGTTAAACCACTCTCAGCTTCGTATCAACTCCCAGACACATCCTTACCTGACTCAACATGTGATTCAAGGCGAGCCCATAATGCCCGCTTCAGGTTTTCTTGAAATGGTAAGCACTTACTCGCGAAATGTCATAACACTCAACCAGTTTTTTTTTCAGGCATTGGAGTTTGGCGCAAGACAGTTATGGGATGTCAATTTCTTATTCATGCTATCTTTATCAGGAGATCAGCCAGTGTCAGTTAATGTCAGTACTGAAGGACCTCACTGGATGGTGCGCTCCGCTCTAGTAAATCCATTACAATCATCTGGTGCACCGCCCCCGGTACGTGAAACAGGTATATCGTTCTTCGCCATATGGCTCACCCACGATTAGTATGATCGTTTGCATGCTGAAGGCTACCTATCTCTTGAATCTCAAAGTCCAGCCTTACCAGCAGTGGACATTCGGGCGATAAAGGAACGCTGCACGCAAGTTAGCGTTGAAGGTCTGTCATAAATCGCTGTCGGGCTTCGTCACTAAACCCTTACCACAGGTTTTTATGATGCGCTTGAGCACTTCGCTCAATATGGACCAGATTACCGAAGAATATTGGACTGCTACCGGGGTACTGACAGCGGCCATGACGAAGTTTTGGTGCAGATCCGTGGCGATGTCGGGGACCTTCCAGGGTATGAGCGTTTGTTTTGTTTTAACGAGATATTCATGCGACAGAAATGGTAGACTGGAGAAGTTTAAGATCCACCCCGTCATCTTCGACTCTGCCATACATGTTCTGGTCCATCCAATTTTTACTTGCCTCACAGACAAACCCTTGTATTATCTTCCTTCTCGCCTACAAAATCTCACGATCCATGAAGCACTTATTACGTCACCATTCCCGCGATCTCTTTACGTTCATGTTGTTTTTCGCCAGTGGACACCTCGTGAGTTTGTTTATTATTAATAGTTCTGTCAGTGGTTCATATCAAAGCAGAATCTTTGACATACGATGTCGCCCTCCTGGACGAAGACGGAAATCATCTTTGCACAATGCAATCATTCGAAGTTGCGCTCCACGGAGAGTCTTCTCTATACGAGCCGAAGTGTCGCTTCGACTTAGTGTATGAGCCTATCGCACTCAGCCTATCGTCGTGTCTTCACCCGACCCAGGATGAATTACCAACGGATAGCCAAACCAGAGATAGCTCAGTGAACCTAGTCGCCACTGATGGTGGAACGTTATTGTCACCTTCGCTCAACGTCATAGCTTACGAGCACGGAAAGGAGATGGAATTCCAGCGGATATTATCTGCACAGGACGCCGCAGCTCCGTGTAACGTCTATTTTACGGCACTCGCTGGTCCGAACGGAGACGAGGCTGTCGGGTTCGTGCGATCCTTACGGAAGGAATGTCTTTCATGGGCAATTCGCGTGATGGTGTTCGAGTCGGGTTGGGACGATGAAAGCATAAGACGGGCAGTTGAAGTTGTATCAAAGATGCACCAGGCGGAGACTGAGCTTGTGGTGGATGCATCTGGATTGGTACATGTCCCAAGAATAACACCTTGCGAGGGTCCGAAGAAGGTCTCTCCTTTCAGCTTCGACGAACCATGGCAGCTCGAGAAGTCGGCAATTGTTCATTGCTCATCTCCCCCTTCGGATAGTCATTCTGCTGTCGTACATGTACAACATGTTAGCCGATCGGACGACCAGATATGGACTTTCGTTGGCTCCTTGGGCAGCTCGCACAAGAGCGTCATGGGAATATCCGCCTCACCTGTTGGAAATATCATCGTATCGCCACTGGATAGCATGGTGGATGCCCCAATAGCTTGGGATGCTGATACATCGACGGCACCTCCTGTTCTCGTACTTGCTATAGCAGTCCTTGCTGTTGGTCCTGCATATTTCGAGAACCCGGGAAGGTTCCGTGGAGAGATTCTGGTGACGCATGCAGACTCTCAGACTAGCACCCATATTGCTCAACTCTACCTTCTCCGAGGCTTTCGCGTTACTACTCTAACGCAACATGCGACGGCCTCCGAAATTAGCCGCCTCCCTAATGGTCATTTCAATGTAATTGTCTCTGAATACAAAGACATGGCAACACTTCACCTCTTAAACCGCCTCTTGACGGCCAACGGGAGGACATTCCCATGGAAGCATCCTACGAAAGGCTTGCAGTCGCTGCTTACCTGTGACCCGTGGTTAATCGGCCATGCTATTCGTCTTGGATTAAATATAGCTGGCAACGATCTTAAGGTGCCTATGCGCAACCTCAGCGAAATCATAACTGCCAAGCCCGGTGATCCGGTCCATGTGAAGAAACATCTCTTCAGCAACAAGAAGGCTTATCTACTGGTGGGAGGTATCGGCAGCCTTGGGCTTCAGATTGCCCAGTGGATGTACAAGGTCAGAATTACGCTTTTCACTGAACCTGTTTGTTCACGCTAAGGTGACTCATTAGAATGGCGCTCGGGAAATCGTCTTGACTTCGCGTTCTGGACGCGCTGGAATTCAGCGCAGGGGAGATATTGCATCTCAGCGCATCATCGCATACCTCGAGAGCCTACCGGACTTAAATGTACGCATTGATGCAATCGATGCCCTCTGCGAGTCCGACATGAAAGCATTGGTGCAAGAACTTCAGAGTCCGCTCGGGGGATGCATGTTGCTCTCCATGGTTTTAGCGGATGGTTTCTTTTCTGGGCTGTCGGCAAAGAACTTTAATACGCCATTCGGCCCTAAGATTGGAGCCTTCGAGGTGTTATGCAACACAATTGACACGATCAAGCTGGATTTCTTTATTTCATTTTCCTCAGTTTCAGCACTATTCGGGAATGCAGGTCAAACTAATTATGCAGCGTACGTCTTTTGAATTGTGTGTATACATCGACTGCTCACATTCCTCAGAGCAAACACTATGCTGGACGGCAGACTGCGCACCATGCCTAACGCATTCTCTGTTGTAACTCCCATAGTCACAGACTCATTCGTAGCTACATCGGGTGCGACAAAGTTTAAAAACCTAACGGATTGGGGGATGTCATCTCACAGTGAGTTTCCCCCACATCAGATTGCGGAAATTGACATCAAATTTACTTAGGGATCCTCAAATTCATCGAGGAGGGCATTCAAAAGCTTGCCGATGGACCATTCTGGTTCTATATCCCAGATTTCAACTGGGAAGCAGTCTGTGTCAACCTGGGAAACTCTTCCATGTATAGTCAACTATTGCCCGAGCGGACGATCGCGGAAGATGGAGCGTCAACCTCGAAAGACAGTGTTTCGATCGGTGACATATTGTGTGCCACCCTGGACATTGCGCGCGAAGATTTGTCTCCTGACGTTCCGTTAATTGTGTATGGTTTGGATTCCTTATCTGCTGCAAGGTTGTCCTTTGCTTTGAAACCCTTATTTTCGATCAGCCAAACCCAGCTCCTTGCGAACGTGACCCTTCGGAGTCTAGAAGCGCGATTAGAGGACCAGCGGCTGCCAGCCCTCGTTGAAGCGGAGCAAAGGAGCGCATCTGAGCTCCACCAGGTATCTGAGATGAGGTCCTTGCTTGCCAAGTATACGTCTGGATTCAAAAGCCCCAAGACGCTGCTGCCTTCCTCTCTCGCACGGGACTGTGTTGTTCTCGTAACCGGTACCACAGGAGTCGTGGGCGCACACCTTCTGGAATGCTTACTTCGTGAATCACATATCAGTCGCATATTTCTTCTCAACCGTTCCAAGCCCGGAACTCCGGCTATGTTGGAACGCCACCAACAAATTTTCCATGTACTGTCGCTCAACCCGGCGGGACTGGAAATAGACAAGGTTGTGTATTTGGAAGGCATTCTAGACAAAGATTACTTTGGGTTGTCAACGGACACATTCAACGAAGTGAGCACCGGCCTTGTTATATAAGTCAGCGAGGCTCATCTTGTTTTTAATTAGATGGCTCGAAGCGTCACCCACATTATTCACGTCGGTGAGGGATTCCCCGAATTATTTCACATTTATGCTGAAAAGCTTCTAGCTTGGCCAGTGGACTTCGCTGTTCCCCTTGCTGCATTTGATCATGCTATTCACGGTCTGCGGAACTTGGTGGACTTCGCTATTTCCTCGCCCTGGCAAGTTCCGCCTCGATTGCTTTTTACAAGCACAGTCGGTGTATTGAGTGGTAAAGTACTTTAGGTAATTTGAAAGGCACTAAATAACTGATGTTTTGGCAGGTCTCACATCGTCGACCACTGTAAAGGAGGCTCTTGTGCATGACCCCAGTATATCTGTTGGCGCAGGATATATCGAAAGCAAATGGGTTGCAGAGCATATCTTGGCAGCAGCTGCTGATGCTACGCGACTGAAGCCAACGATTATTCGCCTAGGGCAACTAACCGGAGGGCGCAACGGATACTGGAAAACAACGGAATGGATGCCATCCATGATCAGATCAGGCCTCTTTGTGGGTGCCTTGCCTAACCGCTCTAATGTGAGTTTCCTTGATCGCTATCCGACTATCGTTGACCTGTGTAGACTGTAAATTGGCTTCCAGTTGATGTGGCGGCAGAGTCGATGGTGGAGATGTTTGATTCACCCCCTGGCGTGTATCACTTGACCCATCCGAGTCCTGTTTCGTGGACTATTCCGATGCAGGAAGCTGCTCGCATCATGAATGTTCCATTGGTCCCGTACACTCAGTGGTTTGCGTCTTTGGAGAAACAGGCGTCATCACAAACCCCTAAATCATTGCAAAACAATCCTGCGCTGAGGTTGCTTGACTTCTTCAGGTATACCACTAACAGAAGGAATCCCACTACGAACACAGAGAACTTCTTAGAGCCGGAGCTGTCGTGCGCTAAGGCATTGCAAGAATCTTCGACACTGCGATCAATGATCTCAAGCCCATTGGGAGCTCGGGATGTAGCTAAATGGATGGGATACTGGCGCAGCGTTGGTTTTATTCCTGCTTGATTCGAAATCAGACAGACACTCCTCTATCCGCATGCAGCACTGTACACCAGTACATTCTTGGACCTCACTTTTCTGCCTGCGGAGTCTGGATTCAGTACAATAAAACATTATATGTATGATTACTTCAGTCACTCAGATATCCTCTGGATTCCATTTGGATTTGTTTTCGTGGCTACCTCGGACTTCATCGATCCCATCGCTAGTCCACTTAGAAAACGAGTGGTGGAGAGGTAACTTATTTGAGTTTTGAACTTCGAATTGAACAAAGTGCAGAGGGCGCGCAAGTCACGATTATTAGTCAGCAAGGGCTGGCAGTAACCCTCCGAGCCCCAAGGTAACGTCGTTCGACTGCTCTAGCACTTCCGGACAATGAAGTCATTTAGTTGGTAAACTGTCGTACCGGAATGATTGGACTACTAGCATCGGCTGGTCGTAGATGCCTTACTAACCCAAACCCATGTATCGCTCTCCTCCACCGCACACAATCTTTTCAGCGAGGTTATGCCCTTTCTCGAATTCCCGACCGAAGGACTGGTTTTGGAAGGACTCCGAGTTCTGGACGCAAACCCAGCAAGGGAACCGTGTCATCTGCTCAGGATGAGACATTTGTTTCAGGATCATTTACATACGAGGAATGGTCCTCTGCGGATGATTCGCAGCTTTGGAACGCGAGCCAGAGAATGCCCTCCAGTAACCCGGAGGAAGGTCTGAAGCACCTATTACTAAATAATAATACGGTGGTAATAACAAGGTGTATATTCTTATTGAGCCACATAGATGGCCGTCGAGCTAATTCATCATGATTGTAGAAAGCTTGAAATGCTGAGCATATTCATGGGTTTCGAGCAGTCTAATCGATATACTATTGGTACGTGATACTCAAGTCTTATTGTGCGTCATCTGACAATTGGAATCACCAACAATTAGCAAACGAAGCTGGTGAACCGCTTGGTTACATTGCTGAAGAGCCACGAGGCGTCCTGTCGATGTTTGCCAGACAAATCTTCCGCACGCATCGTCCGTTTCGTGCTTTAGTCATGGACCTCCACGGGTCACCTATTCTCTGGGTGCGGTTTATAGCACTCCCTCGCCAGTCACAATAAATTCATCAAATCCTGCAGATTCGCCGACCATTCGCGTGGATAAACTCACGCATGTTCGTCCAACGGTTAAAAGACCTTCATGAGTATACACCAGAAGGAGAACCTGTCCTAGACACATTCGCAGAAGTCCAACAGGAATGGCATCTTTGGCGAAGACGATACCATCTCTTTCTTCGGTAATGCAACATATCGCTTGTTTTGTATTGCCAGTACCGACTCCCGAGACTTGTGTCATAGTGATCAGCCCAGGCGCATTCTTTCCACCACCTCCGAGCCCCAGCCTGAGCCTCCAATAGATTCATTCACCCAATTCGCAAAGATCGACGAGGGGCTCTGGGCATGGCATTTCAACATGCTCGATGCGCGTGGGACACCTATTGCGTCCGTCAACAGGGCATTCCGCGGCTTTGGAAGAGAGGTATGTCACATACACATACCTCTACCCATATCCTATCTCCGCATTTCAAAATGTTGTTCAGGGGCTTAACGGTCTTCTCTTCTCCGCAGATTTTCACCGATACAGGTTCTGACATGTCATGTCGCTGGGGTGCTAATCTTACTGATGTGATTGGGGCGCATCGCTGTTGATAGGGCAATATTTCGTAAATTTTGACGCCACGCGCCCAGTCGGATCCGGTTCCGATCCAACACCGCAGCAGCCCACAGTGATAAGGAATCTCACTCTTGATGAGCGTGCAGTAAATACATCTTTGTTTTATCGTCATCATTTTTCTGATTCTTTTCTCTTGCGCGGTATTGACTGTTATAGCTCGTGCTTGCGGCAGCAGGTCAGTAGCTCGAGTGTTCTGATGGAGTTGAATATTGATGTCTGGCAGTTAACATCGATTATGATTATTTCTCGAGGCATTCGGAGGGTCACGGATTAGGGTTCCCGATGCTGTGGAGCTCAGGGGAGTGAAGGTATTCGGTGATTTATCGCACTGCTTTTAACTTTATGGGGCGCTGTTGGGACGCAGCAAGTGTATTGATGCAGAGTAACGTACCACAGCTAGTCACCTTCCCAAACTTCGCACGCGCAGGAACAACTTCAGATCTTCCTGCTCGCCAGCACACTGATATCAAAGGTGCTGTAGTGTGACGGCGCATTGCAGTATTACTTTATTCGATGAACGCTAGACCAAACTCCATGAAGTGAGGTAAATATTATATGTTCATACTACATAGCAAGATTTTAGGGGGAACGTCCGAGTTACTTCCTCCTGGCAATCAGAGAATCAGATGCCCTCATGATGTCAACTACAACATCCGTTTGTGTCTTTAATTTCAAGCAAGCGACTTCTTTCCTCCTTCTTGGGGGCTACTAGTCCTGGGAGGCAGTCAGTCACGAAGCGCATGAACTCAATACCAACTAGCCATAACTCACCAGTATAATAGTATGAATGTCCTTAAGCGTGCTTGACGTTGCTCGAGAGATTCCATTGCCCGCTGAGCGTATCGCCGAAGGAACGCGGAATTTGTACAAATCGTTTGTAGTACTTAACTGTAGCCTCAATACAGACTTTTTGAGGGGAATGAACTTCAATTACATCGACCTAGTAGCTGTCACCATTGTATTCATAACAATGTTATCTCCAGCTTCGCATGTAGGGTGCCTTCGCAGTCTACATATTCAGTCTTACTGCAACAACACGATGCCGGTCAGTTCAAGTTATCAAGGAGGAGTGTAAAAATGTCTCCTCGATTGGTAAACAGACTTACTTGTGCATTACCCAATCGCCCAGCTCATTCGATATGCGCCAAGTCATGTTGGGAGGAAGCACATAGTCAATGCCGTTGGTGGATCTTGAGTAGCCAACGGGAGCACAAGGAATAATTCCATTGTGGATCATAAGACAATCAGTACACCATAATTCATGGAGTCAGAACAAATTCAACATACCTCCAAGGTGCAAGAGCCAGAAACTTCGTGTCTATCAATGATAATGGAATTTTCAGTGCTTCGGGCGGGGTTGCACAGCCAGGTGTCCGGCTGTGCGCCTCGATCAAAAGTACAGCGTTAAGACGTGCTGGATGGCTATGCTGATAAAGACCAATCTCGGCGTGCCATATCCCACTACATAGTAGGCTTTTGCATCTGGAAGCGCAGCCACCATATGCGTCCTACAAGGGTTGGTGCCATCACATCAATGTAAGGAAGAAAGCGAGAGACGTTGACCACACACCCCCTGCAACAAATTCATGGTACAAGTGTTTTGTAGCAGTACTAGTGCGCAGGCGTTTTTGGAACATTCTGATTCGCAAAACAACATTGAACTAGTTAGTGGGTTCATTGCATGTCTGTACCTCAATCTCATCTGGTGGGCAACCTGACAACTGTCTCAAACGCCAGATTTCGCTTTCTAGCATCAAAATCAGTGTTCTCTCCGGTGGACATTACTGTGTAATACTTACGACCTACAAGCTTTAGCTTCATAAATATTGCATGGTCGTTGGTTATCATGTACGCAATGCACAAGTCAGACACACAAACAGAGGGAAAGGAGGTAATCAACTTGGAAAACGCCCAAAGAGCTTGTGGCCGATTATTCACAATTGCCCAATACAGTGCTGTGTGGCCCTCGATAGTGAGTTGTGTGAGGATGTCGGAGAGCTCTGCAGCTGGGAGAGCAGCAGCGCAGGCATTGAGATCTGGGGCCACAGAAGAAGGGATGAAATTGGGGGCTAAGACAATATCACGGATGCGGGATAGAACAGCTGTACGTTTCTGCTTCATACGACAATGGAGCTCCTGTACCGGAAGGAACTCGATGACATTCGCACAGAGCGCCCTGCTGCTCGAATATGTCATGAAAGCTGTCGGCAAGCTCATTGCTTGAGAGTTGCTAGGTCGACGAGGATGACCAATGGCACAAGTCTGGAATACTTCTTGGCACTCTTCCGTGTCGTCCGTTGTGTTTTAGCAACTGCTCCATTCCACTATATTAAGCGTGTCATTAATGAGTATACAATTGAGTGAGATTAGCTGGGGGGCCGAATGCGCAAGGAACGCATAGAGTGATGAGAAAAGCATCTCAGGCACTGCCACCTGTGTCACCCGAAGGCCAAGCCTGAGTTCCTGAACTTCCACAGCCATTTCAACCCACGGACGCGATGATGCGGTGGGAATGCAGCGCGAACCTCTCTAATTGCAACAACTTAGAATAATGAAGCAGCAAATGCAAGACGGACCTGTTCCACTTGACGTCGAAAGCTACCCCGTCGCACCAGAAGGGCTGCACCTAGAGCAAGTGCACGTATACGTGAGGCATGGTGCGTCGAGTTCGCGTTCGCGTCGAGTTGCGTCATCGCTGATAACTTCCATGCGTACTCTACTCTAGGCGAACGCACGCCGGTCAGAGTGCGCATGTCGGATCCTCCAGCATCCATACCAGCAGACTGGCAGATGTGCAACACTGCGAAAAGCTTTCACGAGACCGTAGCTGGACATAGTCCTGCCATAGATGACGGATTATGGTATAGGAAAGTCGTTGAGAACAGGTGTGGCAAAATAGCTGAGGGATTATGGTACGTTGATCTGTATATATGGTCACTCGTGATGCACACGTTTCAATACGAAATGTAGCCTCCTAGGGGAGCTCACGGATATAGGAAAAAAGGTGAGAGGTTCTATGCGACACCCGATTGTTTGGCTTACGCATCTGAGAACAGTCCACGTATTCCTTCGGGACGGCATTGCGAAGCCTCTATGTAGACAAGTAAGCATACGAGTAGCTTCCTGATTTCATCTCACTCGCATCTTTCTGAAGATTGAATTTTCTCCCACAAAAGCTCGAGGATGAACGTCTGACTTACTTCCGGTAAATCTATTCACGTTCGCCTCGTAACTCGTGATGAAACCCACCCACGCAGCTCTACGAATATCGCACGGACGATCGAATCTATGCAGCATATAGTCCACGGAGTGTACCCTCCATCTGCTTGCGCTCCAGGCACGATACCTTCTATCATCATACGGTACGTTTTCGCACAGGTCACAGAAGTCAAACGCAAACTTTGGTTTAAGTAATGGAGTCGACGAGAATCTCGTCAGCAATACCTTAGCCTGCAAGCGACTGGCCCTCTTAGAATTGCAGTTTGCTGAAGGTAGTCACACGCTTTCACCAGTATTCCGCAGATATGTCTGATATGTTCTAGCTGCTGTCGCTGTTTGGAACACGCGTTTAGAACCGTTGGATAAGAAAGTCTCCAAGTACATAGGCGGTAGGCCATTACGCCTTGATGGAACTCCTCGAGCTTCGGGGATTCTTGATACAGTATGTTTTTCAGGGCAGGACAGACGCAGCTGAACTCAGTACTTTTCCAAAGGTACGCTCGGCAGCTGCTCATGGCTTCCGAGTTCCACCAGAATTCTCGGATGATAATGTTATTGGCTTAATTGTGCGACGACTCCATCCCTTCACTGCATCTTTCGTTCGCTCATCCACGAATCCCTAGGAAGCAGCTGTAACAGCCGAGTGGTTTGACAGTAAGCCCCTAGTCTATTACGCCAGTACCCAAGTATTGATCGTCATCCTCTAGTTTGTGAGGATGCTTCCTTGCGTTCACCGAAAGTTCAACTAAGGTTCTTCTATTGATCATTAGTCAAATCAGAAGACGGTCGCAGACTAGGAATGGGTCGCCTCCTCGCCGACGCTGCAGAAAAAATGCAACGCAAGACCCAATTCAATTCTAAAGACCCGACAAAACTCCTCGTGCACACCACTCACGACTCGACGCTTGCAGCATTGCTCTGCACATTCGATGTATTCGATGACAAGTGTGTCGGTCCCACTATTTTTTGTCTTCATACTAATAGTCTTCGTCTTCTCGCGTGCAAGGTGGCCACCATTCACTTCATCGGTGACATTCGAGCTCTTCCGAAAACGAACTCCGGCTTCACAACAAACCAATATCTCGGGCCTCCGTGCGCTGTCATCGCTTTGGAGACGACAAGACGAGCATTGTGAGTATCCAAGTACGTATTGAGAACAAGCCTCCGTGACCCCTTGCAGATGTTCGTATGCGCTACAAGAACAAGAACATGGCGCTGCCGATGTGCGCCGAGGAGGGGAATCATTTACCGGGTTCACCAGAGTTTTGCACGTTGGAGGCGTTTCAGCGGAGGGTGGGGGAGTTGACGCCTAGGGATTGGGTTGGGGAGTGTTTCCCACGGACGTGAGCGTGGTACTGGCGTCGTTGTCGCTGCTGGCATATCGTGTGGTATTTATTAATGCTTCTTGTTTTAAGGACTACATAGATGGTTTATTTGGGCCTTTGTTTGCCTTGCTAGGATAACGCTTGGAAGCCCTAAACGGTCTGCCATTATCCTCGATTGAGGTCTATAGGACCCACCTGTTCTGGCTAGTAACCGAGCAGCGAAATTCATTAACAATATTTACCTGCACATGCAGACGAATTCGAATGGGACTGCCACATTGATCGGCTACATTAGTTTACAGCTTTTCGCCGCCATCGTCACCATTTCGTTTTGGTTTTTTTGTCCGCTTTCTTTTTTTTTTGGAGAAACATGATCGTGTGGCTGGCTGTCGGATGGTAGAGTGGACGTCGAAGCTTGGGGTTCTGCTGGTTGGTTCTTCAACAGGCTCGGAATGCATCAGGAAAGCCAGCTTGCACATGTGTCCGCGTCGTCGTTACTTCGCTTTCGGGAAAAATACCTCCTAAATTCATTGCTCATCCTACCAGTATACTAAGTACCTCAGCTTCAGTACCAATATCCCCTCAATCGTCGATCTAGCTATCGAGAAGGATATCATGCTTCAAAGACCACAGTACATTATTACAGCTCGCGATAATTGTTCATGAGCTCATTGTTTAGCTGTTCTATTCAGACCCCATGATGAATGCATAAGATTGCATTGAAATATATCCTTCAAATTCTATGGAAATTTAGAATTAACGAAAAAGAAACACTGGCATAAATGACATGGACGCTGTAAAATCCACAACGCAATCTTGTTAGCCCCACGAAGTTATCGACCTCAACCAACACTTATTCTAAAGCCATTCCTTGAACGCAAGTTGATAAAACGTCTTGGCCACGTGCACGACCAAAGCGTAGCCGGCGATCATTGCTACTAGGTACGCGTAGAACATGGGCTCGGGCGGGGTCAAAGACAGGGCAGTGTCGACCTTCGGCATGTATGGGAGTGCAACAGCAATACCAGCGATACCGAAGGTGGTGAAAACGACCGGGGCCGATGCGCGGGACTGGATGAAGGGGAGCTTGCCCGTTCGCAGGAAGTGAATAATGAACAGCTATCCCGTGATCGTCAGTATGTATGTCGCATTGGTAGAACCTTACTAGGATCGTACCTGCGTCAAAGACCCCTCGAGAAACCAATTGGTCTGTGCACGGGTGACAAGTGGGTTGTCGAGCGTACGAATGCCGTAGTGGAACCTGGAATTGCCTGGTAATAGACTATTATTGATCATGTAGAGATTTACTCACCAGTTGATAGAGAATGTGATGATATCAAAAGGGCTTGAGATGGGACCCATGCAAACCATGAAACGGATGATCGATCTCGCTCCCCATGTCTTCGGTGCGACCAAGTACTCGGGGTCAATATTATCCCTAACATATACTGTTCAGTGCCAATTGTTCCACTAGATGTGATGATGCATACCAGGGAATCGAAGCCTGGGAGAAATCATACAACAGGTTCTGGACGAGGAGCTGCAGCGAGAGCATAGGCTGGTATGGGAGCCAAGCAGAAGCAACTTCAAAAACATACCGCATCAATGGGCATCGGTATGAAAGACCAACAACGGATACATACCCAAGACCGAAAATATATTACCGAAGTTGGAAGAGGTCGCCATCTTGATGTACTTCAGGGTGTTAATGAGCCTACGCTTCTCATTCAGCGTTCTGCGCAAAAGCTCGCCCCAGATGCACTCACGTAATCCTCCCCTCGATCACACCGACAGCGACGACACCTAGGCTCTTTTCAAGTAAGATCACATCTGCCGCTTCTTTCGCAATGTCGGTTCCTGAATCCACCGAGATCCCGACGTCGGCGCCGCGTATAGCAAGAGCATCGTTGACGCCGTCTCCCAAGAAGGCGACTGTCCTGCCACCATCACCCGCGCGCAGAGCTTTCACGACCTCAAGCTTCTGGTAAGGCGAGAGTTTGGCAAAGATGACGCAGCGATCAATGGCATCATTGTAGGCATCTTGATCATCTGCAAGGGCCGCAAGCTGGACGCCAGTAAGAATGAGCCCTTCCTCGCCCTTAGAAGAAGATGAAGCCTCCATATCCTTCTCGTTCTCGTTCTTGTTCTCCGCAGTCGACGAATACTGGCGAGAGGGTATAAGCCCGAGGTCGCGAGCCACCTTCGCAGCCACCGCAGGAGCATCACCAGTGAGGATTCGAACCTGTTGTGAATTCCAAAATTAACTGTATCAAAAGAAAACGCAGATGAAATACACACTTGCACGTTTAATGCGGCCAAATCTTTGATTGCCTGGGCGGCATCAGGTTTCAATGGATCAAGAAGCCCGATGAATCCGATGAAGGTAAGTTCGCTTTCGTCAGAGGTGGATATGGTCATGAACGGCTTGATAAGCTGTTCTCGGCAGGCCACAGCGACAAGACGCAACCCCTCCCCGTTCAAACACTGGGCAGTGTCGAGAATCTTTCGCCGCTCATCTGATGTGAGCATTGGCGTCATTGAGGAGGATATATCCAAACCAAGCAGCTGCGAGGCATCTGAGGAAGGAGATAGCTGGTGGTTGTAGGCTGACACGCAACGGTCCAAGACTTCTTCTACTGCGCCCTTTGTGATCAACAGTCCTTCAGAGCCATCACCACCAGGTCGCGAAACTAAGACCGACAGAAGGCGGCGTGACGAATCGAAAGGAACTTCACCCTGCTTGACCCAACCGTCTCCGGGAATGTCTGTGAATATGTCCTGCTCACTTTCATTGACGAAGTCAACGATTGCGTAGTCGATCGGACTACGAGAGCCGGTTTGCAGTGAGGAATTAATGTAAGCCAGCTTGATGGGAAGTTGTGAGAGGTCTCCTGTGCCCGTCGTGGACATTGAAATGCGCACGAGGTCAGCGGTAAGCGTCCCTGTTTTGTCTGAGCAGAGAATCTGAACCGCGCCAAGATTCTGGATGGCATCAAAACGCTTCACAATGACTTTCTTGCGTGCCACACGAACAGCAGACAGCGCAAGGTTAGATGTCTGCATCACAAGTGTCGTTGAGAGACACAGTATCAGAAAGCAATATATACATACCACAATCATTGGCAACATTTCTGGCGTAATACCAACTGCAACAGCGATCGCGAACGTGACCGCGTTCTTCCAGTTCTTACTAACAGCACCCTGGACGATGAACACGATCGGGGACATGACCTGTTCAGAGTAGTCAGATTCAGAACATACACAAAATCAATAAAATGTCGACTCACGCTCATGAAACCTATCAAGACATAACTGACTTTCTTGATGCCAATCTGAGTAGCGTTGTCCGGTCGTCGTTTGGAGAGCTCGCTGGCGATAGAAGCCATGTAGGTCTCCTTACCAGTCGAGACGACGAGCGCGTATCCATTCCCTGTTACAACAGATGTGCCCGCGAGACAAACATTATCATTGTGCAGTAAATCAAGCGTTTCTCCGGGACGTGGGGCAACAAGGCGCACGGTTTTTTCGATGGGCATCATCTCCCCTGTAAGCGAGGCCTGTGTGATTGTGATAGCCTCGGCCGTGATGAGAACACAATCACCAGGGAAGACATCACCGCCTATCATGGAACGCAGAGTTAAAATGATGAGAAGAAGAAATGCAGTAACCTACTGGTGACAGCTATGATATCACCTGGAACCACATCCCGCTGATCAATTTCGAGCTCTTCCGAACCAGAGCTTCGATGACGAAGAACGCGGGTATTCGTCGTGACTGACTTGATCAAATTGACTGCTTGAATCGTGGACTTCAATTCTTGCCAATACCTGGAGCAACATCAAACTATCTCTGACAGAGACAGGGTCCACGCGAACCTTAAGCCGGTCGAAGCAAACACCATTGCCATCATGACCACGAACGTGGGGATCTGTTGAGTGGCAGCGTTGACAATCGCGAGGATGGTCAAAAGGATGTTGAACGGATTGACAATGGCCCCCCAAAGCATCCGCAGAGGGGCGAGAGGACGTTCCGTCATCGGTGTGTTAGGTCCATGAGTTTTGAGTATCAGAGAAGCCTGCTCATCAGAAAGACCGCTAGGGTTCCATCCGGGTTCCAATCTACAGAAGGGGGGAGCGCAGGAATAAACAAAATGACACACGGTGGAAATGTTGGACATACGCAAACATGGCCGAGACCGGGACCTGCGCGAAACGACTGAGTGTAGCGCATATGAGCTGCTCCCTTGCGACCGGTTGTGTGGGGACGGGTAACTTGTTACTCTCCGAGTCGATGTCTGGAGTGGCTATGTCAGGCCCATGCTTTTCCAAATGCCCAAGGGAGGAGCGAGAGGAGAAGAGCTTTGCAAATGAAGACATCACGGAGGCTTCATCGTAGACAGCATGATGAGCACCCTGGACGTGTCAGAAATTTTACCTGGCACAAACCTTCTTTCCGGAGCTGGATCTACTGACGGCGAGAAGACCTGCAAACATTTCAATCACTCCTCCTCACGAAACACATCAAAGAGAACGCTTACTGTATAACGGGAGTTGGATGCGAGATACCATGTATATGGATCTAGTAGAACAAGGAGAGAGCGTTTTTATATCTGAACCGGCAATTTTGATTTTCAATTGATCTCTGATTCACTAATCACTTGTGACTCCGACATAGTAAACCTAGCAACTAATAAGAAGTGATAGACCTGGGGCCGGTTATCCGCACCACTAAGCCGAATCGGGACGGCATTGCGACCTCGCCAGGACTCGCCTCGATCCCAGCAGCAAGCTCGAGCCTCCACTCAGGATGTCGATGAAACGTTTCCGCGGTAAGCCTATCTATTCACCTTCACCTCGTGGCTCACACAGCTCTACGAACATCGCGCGGACGATCAAATCTCTGCAGCACATAGTTCACAGAGTCGGTACTACCCTCTATCATCATACGGTACGTCGTCACAAAAGTCAGACGCGAACTCATTACTCATAATGTCAGTAATGGAATCGACGAGAATCTCGTCAACAATAAGTACCTTAGCCTGCAAGCGTTTGACACGGGTAACCCGGGTACCCACCCGGGCAGCACTGCAAAACTTAGGTACAAGGGTAAGGACTCCAAAGTGTGGCAGTGCTACGTTGACCGTTATCAATAGATTATCGATGGATTATCGATCATCTTTCTAAATTATACGCGACGTCAACCGCAGTGTCTCCGAGTCAGATTTATTATTTCAGTATCCACGTAGCATGGATGGCACAACTCATTAGCACGCGCTTGGCAGCTGGACGTTACTAGGTGCCGGTTCCTTCCGCAGGCTACAAGAACCGGGACTGAGACATTCCAATGTCCACGTAGCATGGATGGCACAATCCATTAAGTCAGGAGACTTGCACGAACGGTACACTGGCCGCATCGATAATCGATTCCCCCATGTCGGACTGTGACACCCCTCCAAGCACACCATCGCGTGATGTTTTTGAGCTCGACTTGCCGGCTCCCGTGTTAGAGTCTCCCACCAAAAAACGTCCAGTGAGGCCACAGATCTCGATGTCTGGGACAAAACTGATGACGAGATAATATCATTATATCACTCCCCTTCACTGCTTCATTCGTGATTACTAGATTGCTGGCCTGGCTCGTAAACTGCATGGCAGTCCTACATTGTAGGGAAAAAAACGAGAAGACCATCATATTTAAGCGTGGTGAAGATGCTCATACACGTCGCCTCGATCCGAGTCGATCGTCGTGTTGTCACTCGCTGGAACCTGGTGGAGTGGGAGACCCCGGGGGTACTAGGAGTCATTCGGGCTTTGTCGCTCTTTGTCGTCACAGCGTAGTGCTCTTCACCACTTCTTGCCTTGCTCGTGACACGCAGGCACACAGTCGCGGATACATCGCTCCACCTGGTGCCATAGTGGGCATTAAGGCACGGATGAATGAGTGCGACCGAAGGACCACAATGAACGAACGAAGGGTCCAGACTCCAAAGCGACGACACCGATAAGCACTATCTGTAACTGAGTCAAGGCTGTTACGCCAAAAGGCAGTGTTTCAGTATCGCGGACAGTATTTATGTAGATTATGGGAACTCTAGTAAGCCAGCGTGCTTACACTATCCCCGCAAACGATTAGAACCAGGAAGAGGAAGAGGGAGTCCCATTATCATCATAGCATCGATATCAACCACCCCACCAGACACTATATATATATACTATTGATGAGTTGGCGGCCGGATACAACTAACGCGACATGGATGAGACAGATTGCTGAGCCGACGAAGACGAAGAAAACATAGTATCACTGCATAGCACTATTTGAAAAACATTGTTGAGATGTAAACGAAAAGCGTTAAACAACGCAAAAAGGTCGAAATATTACCCCACAACAAGGCGGTCATAATGCAAGGATATGACACACGGAACAGTGAGTCCCAGATTAATCCCAAGTCATACCTGTACCCTGATGGGGTGTTGTGCCTCCAGGTATCCTTGTACCTCCAAGGCCAGGGGTTGTAAAACTTCCAGCGCATGCGGTCGAATACGATCCAGAAATATGGCTGGCCTCGTGTCCCCCTAATCCTGGCTATCTTCATACAAGCTTGACGAATACGCCAGTTAGCCACCAAATCCGACCAACCCCTGATCCATTCCTAATCAATCGTAGTTAATTCACGTTTCTTTGACAAACATGTTTAAAACAGTCACCAAGGAATAACAAGCCGCTGTGACTTCGAAGAGAGCTGAAGATCTGACATAATATTGACCGTCTTTTGCGGCCTCCACCCAATGTCGCAGTATTTTGTCTGCAAACTGAGCCAGCAGATTTCGAAGTTTACTGGAAGGACAGGCCATAAAAATATGTCTATCCCATGCCAAATACGGATAGTGGTCCGATGAAGAAGACCGTCGCAAAAAGGAATCAAGGCAGCAACAAGCAAGGTGCTCGTGAGCATGTGCATCATCTATGTGATATTGCTTCGACCGTAGAGGGTCGCTCATGAAGTCACGGAGCGAGGCGTGATAGATTTCAACATTTCCAACCCCATCAGTCAA
The DNA here is from genome assembly GCA_016628565.1 of Suillus placidus. NCBI lineage: Eukaryota > Fungi > Basidiomycota > Agaricomycetes > Boletales > Suillaceae > Suillus > Suillus placidus. The sequence continues at coordinate 52,925 of JABBWD010000097.1, forward strand.
GATAATGGGTGAAAACGCTTCAAGCGTCGCAGCCAAGCTCTGTATATCTGCGTGAAAGAGATCTTGGAGTGCCGCAAGTGACAACGGTTTGGAAAGATGGATGATAGATGCTAACATTCGGCAGTATGCGAGTGGATCCTGTGAAGTTTCGATAATCTGCTGATAAAGCTGATCAATGTCAGCACCGACAGTCGACTTCTCGCGTAGTAAGAGTTCTAGCCTCTCCTGCGGATGATAACCAGCTGCGGATATGAAATTCATGGCCATGGCAGCATAAACAAACAGGCCGCCCGCCTTAAAGGCCAATGTCTCGAACTCGTCCTCCAATGGCCACGCAATGGGTGGCTGACCGAAGACAGTAGGACAAATTGTCCGTGTTTTGTCCAGTGATGCTCGCAGAAAGAAACGAACGTCCCGTATAGTGTCGTCATCACGAGTGGTAAGGAGAATCTCGTGGACGCCGGAGGGCATAGCCGCGGCGTTAGGGCGGCTTGTGAATATTACATGGATGACTGGCAAGTCTGGGCCCGCGACCGCGTCTGTCAACAGCGTAACCAATCTTGCCGCCTCCTCAGATGGAAAACATTCGTCAAGAGCATCAATAATGATGACATAAGGCTCTTGACGGAATTGCAACGTCTCGAGCGGCTTGATGACGAGCTCTCGTATCTGATCTGCGTGGGATTTTCTAGGTGATAAGAGGCTGTCGTCGTTCTCGATCGCTTTCACGATATCCTCTCGAACGCGCGGAAAAGCCAGTGCCAGCTGGTATGCGATGGTGGGAATAATGGCGGCAACTTTTTGTGTATGTTTGTGCGAGAAGAAGAAAGTGCCAACAAGCCTCTGCGCTGCTTTCATCTCCTCAGCTATGGTGAACGCGACGGTTGATTTGCCAACACCGGCGAGACCGTTAAGCCAGATGTTCATCTGGTCATCATGCTGGTCAAGGACCTGTGTTATACTCTTCCGAAGGGCAATACGTGTGTTTTCCATGCATCGTGAGTGGGGCTGGCGAGATTCGGAATCGAAAATGCCACTGTATTCTACGACATTGCATAGACTCTTCCATGAGTCGTTAGAAGACGAGAGCAGTGCTTTGAGGCAGGATTAGTGCGAGGATGTACTGGGCGAAGGGAATACCTACCAACATCCATCACAGGGAGAGTTGAGAAAGAGCAGCACGGGAAGAAAGCAGATAAGGTACCTCTCAAGCTCACCTATCAGGTTATATGACATGTACGTGACACCTCCGAAGGCTGCACATGATCATCGTTAGAGTCTCACTGAGAACTATATAATTAGCCTGGGCGAGCCTAGAAAAATATATGGAAGTTGTGTGTGGGCATCGGATTCAATGGATAATACATAAACTGGGGACTTGGCACGGTCAGGTTTTGCGTGCTGCAAGTGGTAGTTGACAACTTGAATGTTGTTCCCAGCGGCGTGAAAACTGGAATGATTGACCAAGTGTGAAGTCATACGTCAAAACAAAAGAACAAACAAAGGTTGGCAAATTTTGAAAATGAGACTCTAAAGTCATTTGCAACACACTAGTGACTGTAGTGGCAGCGCTACTTGTTCAAACCATCGGCTAGCTCCGAGTTGATGGGTGGGGTTCTACTACATAGATCTGAGGGCTTATGCTGTAGCACACCACCCGTGCACCGATGCTTCATACTACGTGACTCTCGTCAGTGTATATTGCTGTGGAGCAGTGACAGATTTTGGGCGGTCACTGGCAGTACTTCAGTACTACGAGTCAGTGTCCGACCTTGACACCGAGGTGGCCTCCTGGAGATTTGACTGTTCTGTGTGCTTTATGACACCGACACACACACCAAGTACAAGTTCTGGGCCATATGCAGGTGGTTCAATATAATGAGTCTATACTACGCAGACCCTGACTTACAGACCAATTGCCATATAATACAAAGAATACACAAGAAAGTAACCAAACTTAACCAAGAATTGCGATGTAAAGATACCAAATTACTTCAAGATAACATTGACTATATCACCACCGTCCAACCAGGAATCAGGGCCCATGGTAAGAGCAAGCTTCCCGACCAGCGTGCCTGCTGCTTTACCCTTCGTCACGAATTCACGGTTCGTGCAAATGATCATGCTTTTCTTGCATCGTGTCAGCATGACGTTCGTCCTGCGCGAGTTCGTCAAGAACCCTACGCCCTGGGTACGGACTAGAGAGACGATTATGTGGTCTTCCTCATTTCCTGCGGCGACCGTCAGCCAGATCCTTCCAGTAGGTCAAGGAGATACCTGCCTTGAAAGGAGTCCACGTTGAAGCACTTGTCTTGCCATGGAAGCTTCGCTGATTCAAGCTGCTTTTCTATCGTAGACCTCTGACCATCATACGGGGTGAGGATCCTGTACGGCTTGCCCTGGCCGTTGTATATACGAGCGAGGCGGATAACCGCGGATATCTCTTGTTGGTTCTAATGCAAAAGACGTGAGGCTGGCATATCACGAGCGTCAGGAGGAGAAGCGTACTATCCAGCTCTTTCCCGATTTCTGCTCCCGGCCCTTTTTGATATCCAGAAAACGGCATGCTGTCTTGCTAGTGATGTCGTGCACGGTCATCAACTTTTGATCGTATACATGACGGGAAATGAAGGTGCCAATAACGAGTGGCATGCGGTCTGGATGATAAAGTTGAAACAACAAGAGGATGAAGTCGAGATACGAGCTTACACTGGGTATCCAAAAAGTGTGCCCGCTTTCGAAGGTGCGGGAACTCAAAAACACTTTGTAGCTGCCCAATGTCATCTTGGCCGAATGGCGCCACTGATATCCAACTCAGTACAAGTAAACGATGGAATAACTACCTCGTGTCTCACATTGCTTGTCGTCACCGATGAACACCATTTTTTGGAGGCTGTGCTGGTAACGCTGAAGCAGCGGCAGGTAGTCTCCCACCTCGATTTGACTTGCCTCGTCGAATATCACGGTTTGAACCGGGACTTGGCGAGTAAATTCTTCGATACGAGGATTGGACAGCATACTCAATGTGCAAAGTATAACTCTTGTGTGTTTGTTTGTGTGTTCGTTGAGCAAACGCCGGCTAACAGTAACAGGCCCGCCACCAAACGAGTCGGATCGTATAAAACAATGTTCCAGTCTCTCGTAGAGGTGTTCATGCCTGAGACACAAAAACTCAGTATGACGGAGAGGCGAGGAAGGTGCGACATACCAGTCGTGATGGAAATCTTTGGAAACAAGAAGCTTGAAATCACGGAAGCCAATCTTGTCAAGCTTTTCTGCGATATTCTTGACGGCAACGTTGGATTGCGCCACGAGCCAAACCGTACGTTCCATAGGGCCAGTGTTGATCATACTGTTGACACTGGCCGCTATGACTGTTGTTTTGCCAGTGCCCGGAGGACCCTGAATAAGCATTACACGATCACTGTCCGCTTGCGATATAATCCGCTCCACTGCGAGATACTGCGAGTGGTTCAATTGGCCGTCAGGATAGTAGACGGACGACGCGGTGTGAGCATCCAGTGGCGGCCATGGGATGTTTAGTGACGGCGCCCAGATACTACAGAAGAATGGATGTTCGGTCAACGTGATGGTGCCTTGAAGCGCCTTTAGCACTACATCTTCTTTGACTGATTCAGCGGCCGTCAAGTCTTCTTTGCCAAAAGTGGTCACAGAGAGGACCTTGCCCGAAGTATTTGCCACGCCTTGAACGTTAATATGAGCTTGTTTTCCATTTATTCGCCCTACATGACCAGTGATCGTTGACCGCTTATTGCCGTTCAGCGTTTCGATGCGGATGACCTGTAAGTAACGAACATTCAAAGTTAATGGCATGACGTCTCATGGATTTACATACTTGAGTTTTAGACGTCATGATACGCGTACTGAAGCGAGTGCACTCGAGGTTGACGTTGCCCTTCTTGGACTTGAAGTCTGCTTTGACATTGTTGACGACTTTGGTTGGCTTCAAAGACTCCAAAATTTGAGCATCACGAGAAATCTTGGCTAGGGCGCTCAGATGCTACATTATGAATCAGGAGGGGTCAATGAGTCTGACGTCACGAAGAATTGCATACCATATCTGGCATCGTGTCTGTGTCGATTCGAGATATGGCAGCAAATCTAAGCGTCATGTCATCAAGTGTGGCAGCGCGACATGCTGCCCAAGCCTGGAGCGCCACATCCTTGGATGCTGCGTTACCTTCTCTATGACCGAACAGGGTTTCTACATCGCCCTTCCGGAGTAAGAGGTCGCCACCCAAGGCGTTCATAATTGCCTGAAGCGAGCGCCGATTACTGGTAGACACCGACAGGACGTCAACTGCGCCATTGATACGAAACGAGAAGTCTCGGAAGAGAGCAAGTGCGATTCTGTCTATCCTGTACCCATAGAGTTTAATGCCAATGTTACACAAAATTTGGTCTTGTATGAGGATGCGTCCTTGGGAAACAGCAGGCTGTTGTTCCTGGCCCTTCTTCTTCTTTTTTTGCTGATTCTGTTTGTTCGTAGCAAAGAAGTGGATGACGAGCGCTCTAGTAAGCGTTGCAAATGCTAAAGAGGAAAGAGAACAATCGGAGCGATACGTGGCTGCCACACCAACGGTGGCGCCTTGAGCTGAGTCGATAAGACACTGCAAGGTTGGAGAAGAAACATTGTTCTCGTCGACGTCTTCAACGGTTATAGGGTCATGTTTGGCCTTATAAACGTTCTGTTGCAGAGTGAACGATGTGTTGGTCATAGTAGATGTAAAAGAGAGACAGAGAAAGCGCACGATGTCGACGCGCTGAAAGTGAGGATGTAGGAATGTGATTCAAGGTCACAGCTATTTATTGCTGGATGAGCATCTGCCGTCAATGAATGGTAGCGGCGTTTTACAGCAAGTTAGCGGTGAATAGGGGACGAGGAACCGCGCATAGTAGGCTGTGCTTGAAGGACAAAGTACTGGATGGGTACCGTTTGTGTGTCCATCATTAGAGGCTATGCCAGAGTAATTAGTTTCGCTTGAAATTCAACGTCATTCAGCACCTTTCGGTATTTTTTTTTTGTATCCAACTTGCATAGGTGCAAACAACGTTGAGCTGAATTTGCGTGCAACAATTAATGAAGGCAGTGTGATTATCACTGAGTGAGTTCAGAAGTTCAATTTAAAGAAAACGCGGGGATGGTGTCGCAGTGACCAAATTCAGCACAGCCACGCCTGTCCCTTCTAGCAACTCGCTATCACAGCTGCTCTCATTGGTCGACATCTTGCGCGCAATGGTATTATTGGAAAGCAGACAGCAGACCAGTGGGTAAAGGGTGGTTTTAAAGCGAAAATGGATCGCAAGGAGGCTATCACAATCCTTGGGCTAGTAAAGTTTGCACTTTCAACACGCTCTATCACCTAGTGTCTAACGGCAGTACCTTTCACAGAGACGGCGTAATACTACGCAGCAAGTCAACAACAAGTTGAAAGATGCCCACCGCCACATCATGCACTTGCAAATCACCCTGACCGTGCCAGGCCCGGGGGTTCGCCATACATAGCGAGTAAAATCAACGAAGCCAAAGACGACAGATGCGAAAGTCGAGACAACTTTTAATTCTCATGCGTTGGTTACTCATGGTATCCATCATAATGACTATTATCACTGGCTCCTTTGGTCCTGACCCGCTATACTTCCTGCCGTCCAATTCTGCTTCTTAGGGTCCCGTCACATATATATCAAAAATCGAGACAGCGTCACAGCGGTCACCTTGTCCTGCATGCAACCTGCATGTTGAGGGAGCTGACCGGCTTACTACGCAATTCTGTGATAGTTGTCAACTAGGGTTCACCCCTGCGTTGCCGATTTTCACCTTGCTTCTTGTCCTGCAAAAATGTTTGACAGCCGTTTTCCGCGCGGCACGACTTCACCCTAATCAAATTCGCAATGGCCCCGCGGACATACCTGTACCCTTGATATGTTTTCTCATCTGTCCAGTTCATGCCAATCTTTGCTAAAGATCATTTTTTCTTCCAAAAAGCTACCATTCTTACACGTCTTTGCTCGTTAATTTATCAATCTCGTTCTGCATTAGGCCACAACGAAAATGTAACTCAACGTCTGTGGCATGTCCATACAAGCCATGAGTCATCGACGTCCTTATGGTGGTCCCGGTGTTGATGTTCCAGTGGAACATCTGATCATCCACTGCCAGTCATCCATGTGTCATAGCATGTTCTTGCACTCGTGTCACCCCAATTGCAAAGGGTCTGCATACAATTTGAACCCGCGCTCCGTGTATTTCATCAGTGCTTCGACGGTGCGGGGGTTTGTTTTATTTTTGAAATAGAAGCGCGGATGCACGAAGCCCTTCCTCTCATGAGTCCATTCGGGATACATGTTGACAATGCTTTCTGCCATGATGTAGTTCATGACAATGGTGGAATGAAATTGGGGAATGGGAGCTATCGCACAATTCCAGTGGGTCACGACAATATCCATCCGCTTCACTCCCCATCCACCAGCTTGGAAATCGTCTATCGTACAGCTGCCGTACTCCGTCTTGCGGCAGATCTTCTCAGCCACAGTAAGTAGAGTCATCCTTCTTCCTGCTTGAGATATTCCACCACGACAGGCAACAACAAACCAGCAGGATATTGATTACCGTAATCGATATCCTGCTGGTTCGTTGTCGCCTGTCAAATGCTCGTCAAAGACCTCAAAGAACTTGTGCAGGCGGCAAGACACATGACGACACAACAGACGTCCCATTGTCTGCAAGCTCGCGATCTGAAATCACGAGTGACACAGGTGGGGGGCGAGATGCAGCTTAATCGATGACTAAAGAAGAACCAGAAGCCCAACGGAGACACAGGTAATCAAGTGGAGCGGGCCTTTTCTAGGGTACAGGAATTAATAGAGATTCAACCGATGAAGATATTCTCAACGGAGTTCGTCCTCTGTTGGGTGTCTCTTCTAGGAGAGTGTGCACGTGAATATTGCCAGGGCGTTCATCGTGTTCGTTGCCCTTGCTCTTGTGACTGACTCGGCCATGCAACGTGAAAAACATACGATAACGCTCAGCTCTCCCTCGACATCATGATGTCATGCTCAAGTCCAGCACTCCTCAATGGCGCCCAGATTAGTGGCAGCGCTGCTTGTTCAAACCGTATCAATAATTACATCTATTCTTCAAGTTCGAGTTAGAACAAAGTAAATTAATCGTATCGTTCGTCCCAGTAAGATCTGGGATACCCCACGGGCACAACATCAATAAAGCATATGTACTATACCATACCATAACAATGTGCATGAAACGAAAGCGAAGATGAAAACTAAAAAATGCGAATAAGTAGTCGAGCACGCACGAACGAATGAATGGACAAAGGGTCCAGACTCCAAAGCACCAACAAACCAACCCCATTCCGCACGTGGGTCTATCCCTGCAAACGATTAGAAGCAGGAAGAAGACGAGGGTGTCCCTTTTACCATCATAGTAGATTTGATATCAACCGCCCCACTGCGCCCACGCGCCAGGCAACCCGCGGCGGCGCTTCATCCCCGCACGCGTACGAGTACCAGTCCCCCCAATCTCAGACACTGAAAACGCGCCGTGAGCGCTCCCGTTTCCATACCCGTCCCCTTCATCGTCGTCTTCTTCGCCTACGACCCATCGGCGGCCTCTATCTGTACCCCAGGAGTCGTTTAACCAGATATGTTGTCGTGAATCTGGTGGGAAAGACAAGAGTTGGCCGTTTATGGTGCTGGCAGCACTGGTGATGGTGGAGGATGTTGTAGGTAGCCCTCGGAGGCTGCCTGTTGTACTGGATGGGTGGAGGTGTTTTCGGAGGCTGCGAATGGAAGCTTGGCGTCTGGCTGGGACGAGTAACCGTTCTAGGTCCAGTTCTCCTTCGTCTTCTTCTTCGTCGTCGTCGTCTTCAGAGGATGAGCTGGAGGAAGACGCTGCCTCCTGTCTAGGGTTCGCGGGGAGGTACCTGCTGATACTCCACTCGTCGTTCTCAACCCTCGTACGGGCCAATGAAGGAACCATATCCGACTCCTTGCGTTTCCCCTTCCCCTTTCCTTTTCCTTTCCTTGATTCTTCCTCCCGCTTGTTCTTCCTCCGTCTCTCGTCGTCACGTCTACGTCTCGATTCATCGTCTTCAGCACCAGTTCTACGCACCCTCGATCCCGCACGCGACGCAGGCGCAGACCTGCAAACGACGCTCGTCTGGCTCACCTTCCCCTCAGTCGTACATGCGCGCTGCTCCCGCACCTGTGCGCATAGCAATGGTGGCCGTCTCTGTTGCATAGGTCTATTCGTCGCCTCTGAGAACGTCGAGCGCGTAGACGCTGTCTCAGGCACGCCAGAGAGAAGGGCTTTAGCGACGGATTCCATCCAGTTACGAGGGAGGGGCGGAGGATCGTCTGTCTCGATGATGTCATCTGCTGTGAGGACCACGGCTCGACGGGAAGAACGGGGTTGTGCGTGAGGAGTGCGATGCGAGCGGAGGGAGACGTTTGATGAAGAGGGGCGTTTAACTAGGGGTTGGATGTTTGGTGCTGATGCCATGTGTCGGAGGTATGCGTGGGCGTTTGGAGCGTCTTTAGAGAGGTTTGATGAGGATTGATGCCGCATGTAGGCATTTGGGGCGCGAGACTGGCCATGGGCTTCAGGGAATAGGTTGCGTCGGGCCTGGGTTGCGTGGAAGTGAGAATGCTTGCGAAGGCTCTCTGGGGATGTATTGAAGGAATAGGAGGATGTGGAAGAAGATGGGTGAAGAGCCTTGATGTGTGCAAGCGGCGATGACGGTTGAGAGTGTGAATCTTTGTAGGAGATCGGTTCCCGTGCCAGACTCGAATTGCGGCTTACAAGGCCGGCGAGGAAACCGACGACAGCACCGACACCACCGCGCACGCTGCTCGTGTGTTGATCTGTGCGTCGCTCGGATTCTGGTGTAAAGACGCGAGTTTCTTTGTAACCGGCCTCGCGAAGGAGATCTTCGAGGCGCTCATATGTCTTGGATGTTCCACGGCGATGCAATGGAACGCGAGCTAGCGTGTCAGGGTAACGTGTACGACCTCTTGGAGGCGTAGAAGGCGGGCTGGCGTGTGGTGATAGCTCGGAGCCATCTTGTGAAGTGGACGCGTTTGTCTGCATTGTCAATGAGCTCAACCTCCTCGACGACAGTGATCAGACCACGCACAGAATCGCAGGTCTCGACTACGTTGGAAGCGTGCATTAAAGAGATCTAGATGACTCCTCTTTATGCTAACAGGTAGTACCCCCGGGGCCCCAACGATTCCAGGTTTGCGATGTAAGGATGACCAAGAAACAGTGAAACGTTGTCACAAACCACATCACAGCAAATTCAAAAAAAATCAGTGCGGCGCTAATCATTTTGGCTTATCGATTCATCCATTTGCATTAATCTGTGCTCCACTAACGTTGTAAAATGGGCGGCTATTAGCTGTGGTTACGATGGCGTTGTTTTTATCTTCGCCCTCGGCGACAACTTGCACTAGAACTTGATAGGCTAGTCGCATCAGGCAAGGCGCATCACTCGAGACTAGTCACACGTAAGAATATAATATGCATGCATGTCATGTCATAATGTGCTTGTGGATACATAACAGTGGAAAACAAAATATGAAACGACTCCCAAGGCGCTCACTACGGTCACCATCAGCTCCAAGAACCCAATAGGAAGCAAAGTGACGTACGAATTGGAGCGCAGCACCCTTTGTCTTTTTCTCACCACCAAGCTCGAAGCTTCAGAAGACATCAGACGTTTACAAGCCCTGAATAGAACAGAGACGTACTGTTTGCAACGCTTCAACGAAAGCTGCATCTTGTACTTGCACACCGTGCACTCCAACCGCAGCACGACCTTCTTCGTTGTCTTTGCCTACATCCCAACAACCAATAAGCAGAATCCCATGCTCTCGTACTACAAAACGCACCTTCTTGTGGAAGACGGGTTTAGTCTGACCACCGTACCCTGATTGCTTACGGTCGTAACGACGCTTTCCTTGGGCGAACAGCGAATCTTTGCCCTTTTTGTACTGCGTCACTTTGTGGGGCCTGCATAGCGTTCTCAGCGGTCTTGTTCCCATAAACTTAAACCATGAACATACGTGTGCTTCTTGCACGTCTTGCCCTTGCAGTCTACACAGCCATTAACTTTTGTGAATACATGACAAGAACGAGGTTACTCACAAGTCCGGCGAGTCCTTTTAACAGCAATTCATCAGTGAATTCCAAGCTCGCGGATGGGACTTGTAACGTACTTTGGGATATTGACCATGGTTGTCGGCGTCGGCGATGTCTTGGGCTTGAGGTCAACGATAGTAGGGTAGATTTCCGTGTACGGAAATCGCCGGTACTATGCAGTTCATACAATCAAGGTTCAGGATAATTCCGAAAGTAAATGGCACGTGAAAGACGTGTCATGATGACCTCACGCGTAATGATGACATTGGTGCCAGCCATGCTCTTGGCCATCCTATATAACCAGCGATGCTCCCCTGTTTCGCGCTCCAATCGCCATGACAGAACAGGTGTTTCGCCTGATTCCTGCAACGCAGAACTATCCATGGGGAAAGAAAGGCAGCAGTTCACTCGCAGCCCAGCTCGCTGACGGTGCAGGCATACCAGACTTCAAGATTGACGAATCACAACCCTACGCGGAGGTTTCTAGTCCTTTAAAATAATCTGCACGCAGTCTAATATGTCATAGATGTGGATGGGAACTCACCCAAACGCACCAACACGAGTCCATTCCACCGGACAGCTGCTCTCAGAGCATCTCGCAGTCCACCCAGAACTCGTCGGACAATCCGTCATCAAGCGGTTCGGCTTGGAAAACGGACAGATTCCATTCCTGTTCAAAGTCATGTCCTTTGACAAGGCGCTCCCCGTGCAGATCCATCTTGACAGGCACACTGCGGAACGCGTACATTCAGAAAATCCCAGGGCGTATGTAGGTAAGCACTCGGCATGCCACACGTCAAGCGGATTCGAACCATAATCCAGAAATGGTTCTAGCGCTCTCAGATTTCGGCGCTCTATGCGGTTTCCTCCCAACATTCCAAGTATCAGAATTCCTCTCCTTCGTCCCCGAGTTCGCCTCCCTCTTCACACCCGACATCATAGCGCACTTCACATCAGTGGTGCGTTCGCCCGACGAATCAGAACGCAAATCAGCTCTCAAAGACTTGTTCTCGTGCTATGCACAGGTAGATAAGGAAGAAGCTGTGGCGCAACTCAAGCGTCTCGTAGAGAGGTATCAAGCCGGAAAAGAATCAGACAAAGAAAAGATTGTAAAATCGCTCGTTTTGCAGTTGCATGACATGTACCCAGACGACAGCGGCGTTTTCTGCGCATTCATACTCAACTACTTCGATTTTAAGCCGGGACACGCCTTCTCCGTCGCCACAGGAGAGCCCCACGCGTACATCACAGGAGGTATGCTCCCGTGTCCTACTAACTGACTAAGTAAACGACTTTTTCTAGACATCATCGAATGTATGGCAACGTCCGACAACACGATCCCCCTTGCTTTCTCCTCCCACCTCGACGTCCCCACCTTCCTCACAAACGTCGCATACAACCCAACCCCAGGAAAATCCTTGATCCAACCCACAATGTTCACCCGCGGGAGCACGCACACGTCCGGATCGCTTCTCTACAACCCGCCCATCGATGAACTAGCAGTGATGCAAGTGATCGTGGCAAAAGGGGGAGTCGAGAGCCATCATAAGCTGAGAGGGCCGAGTATTGCTGTTGTAGTTGAGGGCGAGGGGGCGGTGGTGTGGGCGGAGGGGGCAAAGAGGTTGGGAGTGAGGAAGGGGCAGGTAGTGTTCATCGCTGCAGGGACAGAGGTCAAGTATTCAGCTTTTGAGACGGCGTTTAAGCTTTATAGGGCTTTTGTGGAGGTCGCTTAGAACGTTTGGGATGGTTGAATTTTGTGTGGGTGCGCTTTTGGTATTTGTATCGAGGTGTGAATCAATCTATAGAGAATCATCATTTGAAAATTGAGAGCGTATCTGGTGATGGGGATATCTCTTTCCACTCGATGATAATAGAAGGATGATCTGATTGAGGAGGTGTGACAGTCGGTGATGCATGATCCTCATTTGAGAAGTGGCATCTGTTGATGACTATCCTTCTGCTACAGTTGGTAGTACCTAGTGATACGACATTCTGGGATAGAAGGATGATCAGACGGTGTGATAGTGGTGAATATGAGAGTGGACAAAGAGGCCGGCTCCAAGGACGATGTCACTGTATAAGAGACTCGCCAGGGAACTGGCGACGACGGCCTGAACTTGAACGGAAGTCGAAGAGTACTGACATCGAGTGGATGCTGTATGATACACGCGTGCCAAAAGATGTTTCGCACGGCGATGACTCCCAACAGCCCACGTTGGTTGAGACCCAATTGACACGTGAAATGATCTTACTATGCCAGAGCACACCTATCCTTTCTGCGGTCTATAACTGCTAGCTTCCATGTCATCGAGAGCATCAAGAGTGACAACCAATTAAACTCAGGGTGGCGGCGGGCAATGGGCAGCTGTTGCACAATGCACGATAACACTCTGAGATAAAACGGAACAAAGAAACGACAACGTCAACGTTCAGAACGGCGACGCATTATATAAGAGCGTGACGTAACGTGACGAGTAACTGTCACCTCTGGGTTCAAATTTGGGTTCATCAACTACACTTAGTAGAGGCTATTCTCCTTCTTTTCGGTCTGCCTAGAGACGTCCTACTGCTACTAGCCTCGGTCTGACTAGTGCATTATTCTGAAGTGCTAAATGTCGTGCAGAGTTCATGATGATTGATCAACGGATATGATGTATGTCGTCCCAACGTTGTATTTGCTCTGTGCTGCATGTGCTTTTCTCTGTAGGTCCACGTGAGTATGACAGAAATCGTTGTAAAATTTGATTTTGCAGCGCCATGTTGTCTTCGTGTTGCCATGTTCGGTTCCGTGAACTTCCTTCTTTCGGACGCCGCAGGATGGAGCCAGACAGAGCCCCTGCCTGGGCCTTTGATCGCCATGGTGGCCATGATCAGCCATTATGCATGATCAGGCATATCAGATCATTATCTACGTGTTTCAGCAAGAAATGGCACAGGGACTGATAGCATCTTCCGTTGACATATGCATTAGTACCACACTGACAGCATGGTCAACCAATCATATACATATCCCGTCTCTGCTAGTACCACATGCTGATAGCTAACTTTGAACTTCTCGACATCTGTGCACAGCACTAACAGCACATATTACGCGCGAACTTAATTTCAGCTTGCAAACATCATAGCACAGCATAGCACCTGATTTATACCATGTGCAGGAAGATACGTTAACATTGCTACGTCACGTCACTATGTGATTTTATACTTATTGCGCAGGATGAGTTGAAAATAGGCCCTTGCTCTGCTGTATTCCCCTCATTAGAATGTCGGATATTACTGAACCACAGCAGTTGTGAGTAGTGCATGCATAGATTCATTATGTATCCTGATCTTTCCGATTTACCAGGTGGATGCATTTGTACGCCGTTCTCGTGGCAAACAGTATTAGGACATTTTATCTTTAATCTCCGAGCGTCGAGCGATGACAAAATGTTCTAGGTATCCTGATATACGACCATATTGCGACCCTCCCAGAAGAAATCATTTTTATTTGGCGTCGTCCAAAGGCACTGTCTGCGATGTTATTCCTCGCCAATCGCTATATCGCTCTGCTAGGCAATATCTTTGCCTTATGCATCGATTTCTTACCCATGTCAGATGAGGTTCGATGATTTCATTATGCATGGACCCACTGGCAGGCTTACAGAACTTATTTCCACAGAGGTTTCATTTCTGGTTCTTGCATGTTTGTTATTTTGCTCAACGGAGGCTTAGTTGTGTGAAATACACGTTATGCAGACAACTGTTCTTTCTTTCCCAAGGAATCATCGTTTGCCGTGAGTTGCAAGTTTATTGCGAGAAATACGCATACTAAAATTCCCATGGAGTTGTATTGACCATTCGCATTTATGCTCTCTACGGCTGTAGCAAGCGTTTGCTTACCTGGATGTCAATCATTGGCTTCACTCTTGCAGCAGGAGCTTGTGTATGTATTCCCGTAGACGTTTGGACCCGGGCATCTATTGATCCTTTCTAGGCGGGAACCTTTGGACATTTCTCAACCAACGCGACCATTTTTCCAGGAGTTGGCTGCTATGAAACATATACAGCAACAGTGTACGTTGTTCTCGTCCCCGTTCTGCGCGTTTGCTCAAAAGCTGTTGCAGAGCCGCCCGTCAGTGAATTCTAAATTGCGTTTGATGTCTTGACCTTCTCCAATTGCAGACGTTGGGCTGGCATGGATGGCCCTATTTATCTTTGAATTACTCATTTTCATTCTCACAGTATACAGAATTTGTAAAACTAGAGGCTTGCTGCGGTTGTCGCTGTTTACTAGGAGCAATGTTATTGATATCATATTTCACGACGGTAGGTCTTTCGTTGCGCTTGTATTGTAAATGCTGAATCAACCTAACGCAGGGGCGATATATTTCGGGTGAGGCGCTAGCGAGATCATGGTTCGAGTGAATCTGATTCACGTGCCTTCAGAGTGATGACACTGATCAATATACCAAACATCCTGACGTACTATGTGAGTCGACGAATCAATATTAATGGAATCAAAGCAGCGAGCGCTGACAGTTTGAATCAGTCTGGTTCAGTGAGCATATAAATCCGCATCTTGTATTTAGTTGATTATTTCCTGACAAATGCCAAGGTTAACACTAGAGGCAGTCTCGCCACATTTACTAGCTCGTGAGTGATTGGTACGATAAACACGGACTGATTTTATATATTACCTCTAGCATGTCCGCTACTCTCATCTCTCGACTGGTGCTTAACCTGCACCAATCCATGGACACCGGTATTTTATCCACCACCGTCCAGGATGAAAGCGCCAGCTTCGCTCTCCTTACCACCCGGGTCAACGTACAGTCCGCTATTTCCTCTCACCATTGGTAGGCTGGTATTGAAGGACGGCAAGTTGCAGAGAATTTTTATTTTCCTCGTGCCACGATCACAATATTCTTTAACATGATGTGATGTACAGTTCGTTTTTGGATTGGTTTAATGTGTTAAGATACTGAGTATATTTTGATAGCCATGATGCATGAATACGATTAGATTTGTAGTAACTATGCACTAATTGTTGGGGTATACAGCAGTATTACTAGGACATAATGCAACGACATAGTAAGTATTTGTACAAAAATGTTATGTAAGTTAATTGGCAACCACTGTAAGCTTACATACGCTGAAGCCGCTGGGCTCATTTCAACTTGAACACACCTCAAGTTAATCCATTTTCGACTGGGCATGAGTGATCAGGTCGCAGCAGCAAAGACCTCAGACCAGGCGGCCTCCAGGTTTGTCTTCACAAGATGACACAGACGAAAATATCACTCACTCGTCGTATCCCGGAATCCCATTGGTGATGTCAAAGGGCGGCGCTCATGAAACTCCTCTTTTTCGCTGCAACTCTCGCCATCCTACCAATCTCATCGTACTTCTTCACAGAAAAATATGTTTGGTCTGGTATGTCTAATACAGGATGCGGTCCCGAGTTCATACTGATGTTTTCTTCAAGGCAATTCCAACTATGCTGCGATCACCGCCATATGTGCGGCCAACATAGTTCTCATTGCGTACATCGTCATTTCTGTGGTGGAAGATAAGCAATCATTCAAGGAAGTGGAGGAGAAGAAACTGTCAGGAACCAAGAAGGAGCAATAAATTGGGTCATTACCCACTGTGTATGTCGTTGTCGTCTAGACATTTTCAATGCATGCTTTTTTTCTGTTCATGTACATATGTCCGCTTTGTGCAAAGGGGTCAGACTGATCGCCAAGCCCCAGACTACGGCTTGTTAGAAGATACTAACTATTAAAAGTTTACCAGACATGTATGTCTGCTTCAAAATGTTCGAGCACATACCCCGGAGGAGCGCCCAACTTGATATACGTCATTCATGATCAACGCTCAACTTTCTTTTATTACGGAATTGACAATCGTCTGCAGAAAAGACAAACGGTTCAACATAAAAAATTTATGTATCGTATCTACCCATAGAACTCCTCCGGCCATTGACATCTCAAAGTGTCACTGGGAATCAATAGCAATGTCATTCTTATACATCATACACGCGGTTACTTCTTTCATTACATTTAGAAGCACTCTGTTGGGGTAATTGAGAACAAGCAGAATCATGAGACGAGAGACACGTACTGCGATGAACGATACCAGGACCTGACTCGTCGTACTCCTGCTTTGAACACCACAAGTTCTGGAAAGTGGACAACGAAGCCAGGATGGAGCCACCAATCCAGACCGAGTATTTCCGCTCAGGCGGAGCAACAATCTTGACCTATAAGCGGTGATGAATGAGAATTACGACTGTACACAAAGATTGACACGAACCTTCATGCTCGAAGGCGACAGTGACGTCAACTCCTTCTGCATACGGTCGGCAATACCAGGGAACATGGTAGTACCACCCGACAGCACAACGTTACCATACAAGTCGCGACGAATATCGAGATCGCACTTGAAGATCGAGTTGTACCTAGGACGGAGGTAAATCACACTACGTCTCTTGTAAATGATTTCTTACGTAGTCTCATGGATACCGGCAGCTTCGAGACCAAGGAATGCAGGCTGGAAAAGAGCCTCGGGTGCACGGAATCTTGTGATTTTATCAGTTAAGACGATGTAATAATCAGCGTAAAATCAACTTACCGCTCGTTACCGATAGTGATGACTTGACCATCAGGCAGCTCGTAGCTCTTCTCAAGCGCTGATGACTGAGCGGCAGTCTGCATCTCCTGCTCGAAATCGAGGGCAACGTAGCACAACTTCTCCTTGATGTCACGGACGATTTCACGTTCGGCAGTCGTCGTGAATGAGTAACCGCGCTCAATCAAGTTTTTGATCAGATAGTCGGTAAGATCACGACCAGCAAGGTCGAGACGGAGAATAGCATGAGGCAGAGCAAAACCTTCGTAAATAGGAACCGTGTGGGTGACACCGTCACCAGAGTCCATGACGATACCGGTAGTACGACCGGACGCGTACAACGACAAGACGGCTTGAATGGCGACATAGAATGCAGGCGCATTAAATGTCTCGAACATGATTTGGGTCATCTTTTCACGGTTAGCTTTGGGGTTGAGGGGAGCCTCAGTGAGTAAGACGGGGTGTTCTTCTGGGGCCACACGAAGCTCATTATAGAATGTGTGATGCCAGATCTTCTCCATATCATCCCAGTTCGTGACGATACCGTGCTCAATGGGGTACTTTAGGGTCAAGATACCACGTTTGGACTGAGCCTCATCACTGTGAAGGTTAAATTAGATGAAAGCTTAAATGAGATGGCTGAAGCTTACCCGACGTAAGAGTCCTTCTGACCCATGCCAACCATGACACCCTGGTGACGCGGGCGACCAACTATGGAGCTGTAGGTCTGTGTGAGTGCTGGATCATCAGTGATGATATACGATCTAAAACGTACGGGAACACGGCGCGGGGAGCATCGTCACCTAATGAGATGCGATCAGTTTTGTATCATTATAGCCCCACGAACGGCCTTGAATTACCAGCAACTGCGAAGATGCTTATCAGATGGTGAAACCTGTAGATCGAAGAGGAACTTACAGCCAGCCTTGCACATGCCGGATCCATTATCGATAACCTGTCAACGTGAGGAATTGAGCGGTTTGTAAGGGGTCAGGAACTACGATGGGATTGAACATACGAGGGCAGCTACTTCTTCTTCCATGGTGAATTAGTTGTGTAGTAGACTGGTGGGAGATGAAGGTTATAAGTTGAAGGTGCACAAGCGCATCACAAGCGGAGTGTGCATTTCAAACTCAGACCTCTGAATCATACAAGGCAGTGCCGTTCAATGCATAACTTATCGGACACAGATGTTGCACAGATGGAAAGCTGGTTGACGTTGACGTAGGGAGTAGCCTTGGGAAGGTATGAAAGGCGCATTTGAGTTAATCGCTTCAAAACTGAGGGTCGCAATAACCATCATGTTTTCACCACATGCTATTTTCGATATGAAGATGCCTGGATCGGTGTTAAATAATATTGTGCTCATTGGAAGCTTGAGATGGAGAGACACATGTAGCACCACATGTAGAGCAATAAATTAGTCCAACATATATATTGTGAACGAGCATCGCAGTATGATGCCTAGCAGATCATTAGCACATCAATGCACTAATATGCAGAGCGTATATAGATATCCCGGGAAACGCAGTGTTGGCCGCACTTGTAATTTTGAAACAGCAAGTGGTTAGAAAGAGTTCCTCGCGTAGCCTCATAGCCCCGACAACCGCTCTGCGTCGTATCGGTGGTCGTTTGTTTGACCATCGCGACGGCCAGCAAATGAGACCTAGACACGGGGTAATGCTCAAGCGGAAGAAGTACACAGCACGATGTCAGGCGGTCATTTACCGTTTCGGTGCTTTGGCCTTCTGTGCTCGAGCCTGATGCGTTAAGTGACTTCCCTTGAGGGGTTGCAGTGGGGAGTCCTGCATGAGAGTGCGCTCACGATACCTAACAACTCTGGCAGTCATGGACTTTCAGTCAGATTTTATTACGACCGAACGACGCACCTCTAATACCATCCCTGAGTGACAAGAGCAAGAGAAATCGGGTTATCTGGTGTGGGTGTACCAACTAACTTACATCAAAGATACTTTTCGATAGCCTAAATCGATGGATTTTGATTAGTTCCAAACGGCGAAAAGGATGCTATCGGACCTATGTACAGTCAAATGGCAGCCAGTTGGCAACTATTCCACCGCGCACTATCATCAGTAAACCGATGAACATATTAAAATACCATGTATTGATAACAATCGCAACAATGTCCACAAATGTGGAGGCCTCAAGGGGGGGTTGGCATGGAAATATGTAGGAAGGATGCGTTTCGGAGACGGCCAATCAAGTCGTGCACGTGTGCTTGTTCCACGTCAAATTGCCAACAGACCTTGCTTCACAAGGTAGATTTTTAGGTGGCAATCAGTTGGAATTGCAGGTGTATCAGTTCGAAAGGGGATTTCAGATGGCCTACATAAAGAACAATATTCACTCAGTAAAGACAAGGTGTCTTCCTACCTTCCCCTTCAGATTTATCTGAGGCAATACCAGTATCACATCCTCACGAACAATGCGTTTCTCCATTGTCCTCGCCGCTGTTGCTGCCTTAATATTTTCCACTGATAATGTCAGTGCGGGCTGTCCTTTCCTCTGCATTCGTCATTCAGATTGTGATTCCTGCAGTGATGGGCCGAGTTGCGTGAGTATGATTACTTTGTATTTAACCAAATAACTCACCGGCGTGGTAGTACTTTTTAATGTGCACGACCAAGATCCCGGGCGTCGATTACGGCAATTAGTGGGCCATGCAACGTGTGAGTGCATTGTCCTTGAAGCAACATATCCATGGAAAGCTTCATTATCTGTTACAGCATTGAGTGAACATGAGCATCGATGTTTTGTCAGAGATATTTACATGGATGAAGGTCAACCCGATGTACAGAATTGAGTAAAGAATGACATCGAGATTCGGAATATCGAATTGATTTCTTGACACCGAGGTCCGACCCTGAGAGTTTTGGAGGCCTTTGTCCCTTGAGTCTGTCGCTCGACCGTTCGATGCCTCGGTAAGTCAAGGCTGGGTGCTTTACATGCCAAAGAGTAGTGCATTCCATCTTTGTAGGCATGACCGGGTAAGACACGAATTGCAGTTGTGGGGGGTACGTTCGGCTGTGATGGTTGACGGAATGAAATAAAACTTGCGAATGATAGAGCCTGTGCGTGCAGGTCAGTGTGTTGGTGTCATGATTGCTAGACAGTACGTCGACGTGATGTTGGAAAAAGGAGACAGTTGTCGAGCCTGCGGTTGTAGCCTGCGGTTGCCATGCTTGTATGAATGTAAGTATGAGCGAATGTCATGATCAGGGAAAGGTGCAACGTAACATACAAGTAGGCCCGAGTTGTGCATTTTTTATGCGATGAAAGCCAGCCAACACGCAAGTCCGTCAATGACACATCACATGCACGTCACGACTCAAAATAGCTACGCTCCAATGGGCTGCCTCATCACATAGGTTTGTTGCATTCAACGAGAGACACGCGGACCCTACTCTAAACAACAAGCTGAACTTACTAGCTGATCAGTCCTTGTTGCGAGTTGGCTTCGCAAGGTGATATTTCGTTCCACCCTAAATTGCCGGTAGACAAGATAGATCTTATCAGGTGGCAATATGCTGGCATTGACCTTGCTTCGGAAGGTGATATCTTGTTCCACGTCAAATTGCCAACAGATCTTGCTTCACAAGGTAGATCTTTAGGTGGCAATCAGTTGGAGTTGCAGGTGTATCAGTTCGAAAGGGGGTTTCAGATGGCCTACATAAAGAACATTATTCACTCAGTAAAGACAAGGTATCTTCCTACCTTCCCCTTCAGATTTATCTGAGACAATACCAGTATGACATCCTCACGAACAATGCGCTCCTCCATTGTCCTCGCCGCTGTTGCTGCCTTGATATTGGCAAATATTTGCCACTGATATTGTCAATGCGGACGATCCGGGGGGCTGTCCTTTCTTCTGCATTCGTCATTCAGATTGTGGTCACTGCCGTGATGGGCCGACCTGCGTGAGTATGAGTAGTTTGTATTCAACCAAATAACTCACCGGCGTGGTAGTGGTTTTTGACGTGTATAACCAAGATCCCAGGCGACGATTACGGCTGGTAGTGGGCCATGCAACGTGTGAGTGCATTGTCCTTGGAGCAACCATATCCATTGAAGGCTTCATTATCTGTTACAGCATCGAGTGAACATGAGCATCGATGTTTTGTCAGAGATATTTACATGGATGAAGGTCAACCCGATGTACAGAATTGAGTAAAGAATGACATCGAGACTCGGAATATCGAATTGGTTTCTTGGCACCGAGGTCTGGCCCTGAGAGTTTTGGAGGCCTTTGTCCCTTGAGCCTGTCGATCGACCGTTCGATGCCTCGGTAAGTCACTGGGTGCTTTGCATGCCAAAGAGTAGTACGTTCCATCTTTGTAGGCATGACCGGGTAAGACACGAATTGCAGTTGTGGGGGGTAGTACGTTCGGCTGTGATGGTTGATCATCAAATACGTCTGGTCTGCAGCTGGATACGGGTTGGTAGCTGTGCCGCTGCTAATCATGAAGAAGCGCTCTCGTGATGCGGTGTTATGGATGGAGAGGGTAAGGGCGGAGAGGGTAAGCGGGGACGAAAGCAGATGAGCGACACGGATGGTATCGTTGCTGCCAGGACTGAAAGTGAGTGTTTTGGTGCTTAGATTCGATCCTCGTCTCCCTTTTGTTTATATCCCCGATCAATCAAAGAAAACCAACAAAGCCACACAGCCTAGCATCTCCAGCCGCCGTTTCCTTTCTCCCTCGCAGTATGGAAGCTGTTGTCGTAAATGCTATGCTGGACGTCGAGCTACTCAGCTGTGATACCTGACTAACATTGATTGATTGTAATATCAGGCAAGCGGATGGCATGCTGTATTACGTCAAACACTTAACAATATCAAAGACGTAGTCCAGACTAGGTTATCGAGTCTAATGCTGTGTATCGCCATCCAAAAACTTGAAGGACGCCGCTGAGCAGCCTCACAAGGCAACCTAAGGTAACTCATTCAGAGAGGCCTGCGAAACCGTCAGATTCAGAAGCGAAAGTACCAAGGCGAATACGATCCACATAAATTATAATACACTCCTATGACGGACACACTCCGACGGCAAGGCAGCCGGGCATTTAGCTTCACAACGCATAATTGCCTACAATCGCGCCCATGCATGATGCTTTTGACAGAAGTCAGGATTTGACAGGTCCAGCTCCATTAGCGTGGGAACGCGCAGGAACGCAGACCACTAGTGCCAGTCGCCTATCAGTAACTTTGTTGCAGCCGCAACTTGAATCTCGCCATACTTATGGCCGCCTGGATGGTGGTATATCTGCAACCTGGGGAACGTCATCTTTTACCAAGTTCTCCAATCCCAACATGACCCACATCTCAAATAATTCCGCTTGGTGGCCGTACATCAAGTGGTGTTATATATTGAATTATTTTATAGGTTCGTGGAGAGCAAAGGCAGATGATGCTGGGGACTAATCTCGCTATCTTTGACTGTGGTTTAGTTGCATCATCTACTGCAGTGGTATATGACTGGGGTGAGCGAGATAATACTTTCCGAGGAGATTATTGATATCGATATGTATTCAAGTATTGACATTTGCACAAGAGGTTAGTTAATGTTATTATCGACGTTGCCATCTCACTGAGAACCCTTGAACAGTTCGAATTGGTCTGGGTGAGAAAAATCCCATTTCAGAAGCGCAGCAGGCTAATGCAGTTGATTCGGGGCAGAGGCGACGCTGGTCCTTTATGACTGTTCTCTACGTTTGTGTAAGTATCTTATGCTATATGTGCGGTTGCCAAGTTGTACTGACTTTAACATGTGCTAGGTGCGCTGTGTTGGAATACTATATTCTCTGTGCGTTTCCAATGCTAACTAGATGACACTGCACTGTACTGATGAGCCATCTCTCACAACTAGCGTTTACATAGTTGGTATGTGTCAAGTCAAATATCATGATGTTCGTGTCTTCTGACTGGTGGCATGCAGCGAATCTCCCAGTCTCGATTACAGATGTAGTGGGTATTCTGCACCGTTGCCTGCCATTCCCAGTCAGGTACTAATGCACTTCTACATAGGAGTGAGTGATATTCTCAGTTGACTTTGCTTTTTTCAACATAACTGCAACAGCTGTAAGTTCATCTGAAGCATCCAGTCCACCGGTATGCATCACTCACTCACTTTTCTAGGCAATATCCTTTACTTCATGCAGGTATGGATACCTGTCGTCGTCAATGCCATGCTGGGGGGTGAGCTCAGCCGAATATTTTTGATATTTAATTGACTGAAATACCATGCAAGTCATCATGACGACTCGGATACATGCCATGTATCAGGGATCCAAAAAGATGCTCGTCTTCCTCGGCGTAGTCTTACTGACATGCACGATCACCTCTGCAGTCATGACAGGAATAGGAAACATCACAGCTTCAGCGGGTGAGTTTCAATTACGAATGCAAAGCCTTAAGCACATGAGACTCATGCATGAATACCAGAGGATGTTGTCCTTTCTGGCAACCGTATGTGTCTGAGTCGCATCGGTAACACACTGAACCAGGAGATCTTCTTACCCACTCTTGTATGGGAGGTCATTGCGTTATTTCTCGCTACCTGGATTGTTATCAAACATATCCGTGAACTGCGACAATCACAGACAGGATCGACCATCGGAGACTGTTTCACGGTGTTGATGGAAAGTCATGTGCCATACTTCGTAGGGTGAGCTCGGTAATTTGTAAGTTATTATCATGTTTCACTAAAGTTTGGCGCATGCTAGCTTTGTTGCTGTGACTTGCTTCAACCTTGGCACACTATCTCCCACTTTGGTGCGCCGATCAGTGTGACTAACATCTGCATCTGACCACTTACTGACCACCCATCATTTCCGTAGGACACTACTACCGTGGGATCTGGTATTTATTACGGCGTTTTCCAAATTGCCCAGTTTGTGCAGATGTTTGTGCTGGGACCACGTCTCGTCCTTAGCATTCGAGAATATCATGCTAAGCTGGTAATCAACTCTGACGAAGGAACTGGCATGACTACGATCGCTTTTCAGGAGCGCGGACACGTGTCAAATTCAATTAGCGGTAGTGTGTAGCCTTGTGTAGCACGGGAAATATGCAGGGAGCATGTGTTTGGTGCCATCGTAAAATTTGTCTGTGTTAGATTTAATATTGATGACTACATGGTCACTGATGGAACTAATGCAGAACCTCGAAAAGCAAGTTCCATCACTCACAGATCTTATCGGGGTTCAAGTATTCGTCCAATGAGGGCTTCAAAGTTCTAGATCTCACTATCACTAGTATAACAGCGATGGATAGGGTATATCTGCACGCACTCAAATACTCCCCATCCCAATATGACCATAGTCTCAGATATGATCCTGCTTGGTGGCGAAAACACCAAGCACTCACCGCCCGGTCAACCCAGCAACCTCTTGCAGATCTTTATATGCGTACATGAGTCTTCCACCTGCGTCTGTATGAAGTACAGGATATTGCCTGAAAACATGATTACGAGTGGGTGTTAGACGACTCAATGCTTCACACAATAACGCTGTTGCAGTCGCGATGGATGGCCACTAAGCGGGATCATTTGGATCATGCTGACTCCTGAGATCGGCAAATGCAAAATTGGGTAGTTACAATGGTGTCATTGAATTTCATAGCAGTGCAGTGACAGGCAATCACCTGTGTGCCCGACGCTGCTCGACGGCTGACGGACTGATCACGATGGGGATGTACCTACAAAGGTCAGGGTCACTTGTGCGAGACATCGGATGGCCGAGAGGTAGGCTGCTAGGAAAAGCTGAGTCGCTGTCGACTTCGGCCTAACCGTTAGGAAAGTTTTCCTTGGACTATTCGATCACAACATGATGCCTACCAGAAGTGTGATTGGGTGGGCGCAGTTCGATTCTCGCCAGACTGGACTAATTCTATTTGTGAGGGCAATTCTCCAAGACTGGGGAAACCTTCGGAGGTAGGGTTACGTGGGGCAGGTTTTCACATCTGATTTAGAGTGGGCAACGACCCTGCTAACAAATAGATGGATGGGACACTAGCAGCACTTAGATGTAGGAACATCGAGTCGAATGCAGCGTGAAGGCCGTTCGCAATCCGCCAAAGGTATTCCTACTTCTAGCTTGTCTTCACGTCACTTGGATCGAGGAGAGCTTCAACGTACCACGATACCGCTCAACCCGGCGGAGATGGAAGATGGGTTACCGGCGATGTGAGCTCTTTCAATATTTGATCAAGGAGACTTCCCTTGCCTGAACGATGTACCGTCGTAAAGTTCAGATACATTTCCTGCACCTATGAGATGATGATGCAAGGCTCTATTGGATGAAAATGCCATACACCAGCATTTCAAGAGCAGAGATCGAGGGTGTGGTATCACGGCATATCATCAGTACTGTTCGTCCTGTGAATTCTTCGTGTCAATGAGGGGTTCTCTTTTCACCATCCGATAAGAACGTAGCGACGTACCAGAAAGGCCTCTGTTGGTAAGGCAATTCTCCATGACTGCGCCCGAAAGTCAAGACTGCCAGCACCGTATGCACGCGACGTATTTTCTGTGCTGGAAGGATGTCAGGCGTACCGAATGCAGATCTCATTGGTTCTGTGCTGTGCATAGTAGAGCAAGTGATAGGTAGACCAAACGCCTCTTTCGAGTCCGAATATCTGATTGGTGGTAGTGTACCCTTTGTTAAGGCAGAGCTAATCAAGTAGACTCAGTGACCAGTATCCTGAGCTGTGTCATGCGCAGACAGAAGAACGACTCCAATATTAATGTTGCATATTCTTCCGGCGTTCTGGTAGTCGACGGTATTTGACACTGCATCGGCGACGAAAAGACCGGAAGAAACAGCATGTCCGATTAGTTGAACAGCGTTCTGAAGAGAAGAATATATCTCTTATTTTCATTATCCCATCTCCATCCTTATCTTATTCTCCCCTAGCGAGATCCATAGAACTTGAAGGAAGACGATAGTTCCTTCGAATTTGAAAGTCCATCTCCCCATGATCCCAGTCTAAATAATCTCGAGTGCATTCAAGAGTACGCCCGACGGTTAGAGAATGACGTACGTGGAAGAATAGCGCATCATGAAGCTGGGCAAAGCCAACGCATGTCATCCAGAATGTTTCACCTTATCAACGTTTGTCTCGAACTATCGGTGTCAACACAATACCGTCATCACTGTAACTACAGTAGGCTGGGGGGTACATGAGTACTACACCGCGATATTTGGATAGGAGTGGCCTTACATGTACTACTAGTAAGAACCTCTTCACTGCATCGTTGAACAATGTTCAAGATGCACGATCACTAATCACTTGCAGCGGTCACCCACGCTCGCTGCTTTGGTTGACTTTTGTAGTTGACTCCGATCTGCATAGAAACCTCGTGTGCTCGGATCAGCTCAAAACCTCGGAGTCAAAGGACGACTCCAACATGTTCAAGAAGAATAACCGGGGGGCCCTTGATCTTGTACCACCACCATGGCCGAGAATTCCCACGCCTAAAAACGCGGGCAAGGTAGAGCTGTCGCGGCTCTCAGCACCATCTGGCCTATGATTCACACTAAAAACCCCCTGCAAAGCGCAGAAATAAAGACCCGACCTAAAACACCCAAGTTTGAAAACATTGACCAATCCCTCACCACACCAAATAAATGACACGAGGGAACGACTCAACAAAAACGCCAACATACACACGCGCACCCCATTAAAAACAACATAAAACTAATAAGCGAGCGACTAAGACACCCGACACACGTCAAAACGACAGCATGAAGCTACTAACATAAGCCTGCACGTAAAAAACCAAACCTGCCTCATCTTACACTGACCTTTACCGTCGCTAAACCCCCTCCTCATGAAAATACACACCCACCGGCAATTCCAGACCAACCACAACCTATACCGACCCCAAGATGAAACCGGCCACGATGCCTTCACCGAACCACCCAGTAGAACCAAAACGAGAGAGCTGCGGAGAGCACGAAGGGTATAAAAACCCCACCCATCCACCAATGCACTCCCCGTCCGACCAACGATGAAAGAAAAAGAACCCACCTCCCTCAAAGCCATCTCCCAGGCCACACGTCCATACCCAACCACCCCTCGTCCGACATCTCAATCATCCAGGTCCGGGCCAAAATACTTCCCTCCTAACGTCTTACAGGAAGAGGACTTGGAGCGCGCTATGGACCTAATCCCCTACATCCCTGACCCCCCATCCCCACATTCCCCCCCGAGCGAACTCTCCCCCCCTGATACACCGACCCCTACAAGCCACACAAACCGCGTCCACCCCCTTAATCCCGACCTCCTCACATATCAGGAATTTAGTGTGAAGTCATCACTCGATCCTAGCACCAGCGAAATCCCCACCAACGGTCTCGCCAGCTCTATCCACGCCCCAAGCAACCCCTCAGTAGACCATATGATGGACGACCCCCCGAACCTCACAGCCAATCACGCCCCCACGTCCGAAGAACAAGCTATTCTGGCACACCTGGCGCTCGCAGACATGAACAGATCTGTGCTAAGCCAAAACGGCATAAACCATAGCACTGCCCTCCCCCAATTCACCCCAGCTCCAAACGGGGCTTCCCGACAGTGCACATATCGCACTCTGCGCAAATCTTCGACCACCTCGACAACAGGGTTCTGCTCGCCTGGTTCCAGGTCGGGCACCCTAAGTTTATGATCCGGGTATTTGATCACTCCGGGAAAGACGTTGCTGAGAGAGCAGCCATCATAGCGGAACGTGTACGCGCCAACATCACCACCATAGCGGAGTCCATTCATCCTGATACCCCCCTCATTCCCATCATTCGCGTCTCTCCCCCGCAACCCCAAGGCGGCAAAGGAGCAAATAACTTCCCGATCGGCTTTCTAGTCCACAGCGTGACTAACGAGACCAAAGACCTACTCTTGAATCAACGCATCTGGTCCACAACCGACCTCACCTTTGAAGCTCTCCCATTCAACTGCACGCATCCCCCAGAACTTCTTTTTGGCTTAACAGGTTTCACGACCCTAGATGTAGCAACCATCCTACAAGCCGTCACAGAAACCTGGACTCAAGACGAGATCCGCGATCGCATAGAAGACCTCTTCTCAAAATGCGGCCTACCCGACGATGAACTAATATACAAGGCAACCCAAGACTTCATCTCGTCATGCCGCGTCGAGCTTCTCGACTTCAAGATAACTGGTGGTCTATCAGTCCCCCGCTTCAATATCCTCGCAACCAGTCCCACAAATGACGCGAAGACATGGACTGATCTCAGAAGCTACCTAAGCTCGCTCACCTACCCAACCAGCCTCGACGGTTGGGGAACTGCGACGGCACTCTTCGCCTGTCAAATTTGTCATTCCCTCGCCCACCCACGAGGTTTATGCCCATTCCCACTCATCCCTCATTGGAACGGCCCGAAAGTGGGCAACAGGAGCAGCATCAATATGTCTCGCCCAACTGGAAGGGCTAGAGGGGGCAGACCTGGATAGAACACCTGACGTAATCTGATTTGACGCAACACACTAGTACATACTTCGACGAAAAAGCACATACTCGGCCGAGAATCATCTTTCTTACATACATCCAAATCCCCCCTCAGTCTATGATCTAGATACATCCTTACATACCCAACCCACCCTAGTCTACGTACAGCAATCACAGTCCTTTCCACCAGAAAACCCGCAGAAAAACAAGAACAAGGCAACACTCCCGTCTTAGGCCCGATTCCCTAAGAACACGTGAGCCGTTGATAAAACAACTCCGGTTACAATGAGACATGAACCGGAAAACACTAAACCTCGGCCCAAATATACTGACCGTTCGTAGAACGGGACAGGAAAGCTGTGGTTGTCTCACACAAGCATGGTGCACACCAGACCACGGAAACCTATTTAGGTTCGGACAAGCCGTGCTGAGAGGCTCAAGTTTTCATTAGTAGATGATATCAGCGCCATGGGAACTGCACTTCATCGAACACGCTAACATAGTCCACTGTTAAATGGGCCAGGATATGCCCTTTCTAAGTCTACACAATGATCGTAATGTAGTCTTAGTAGCACGATCATCAACAATACACTACAAAACCCCCCAACATTCGGTCTCTCTGTCGGTCATGGTGCTCGCTTCCCAGACTGCGGAGAGGGACCGCCTCGTACCACTGGGAGGTCCCTCAATGACCGGTCTGGGTCTTTTGGAAGTGGAACTGCCAACCATAGGCAACCCCAACAACAACCACAGAGCCCCACCAGGCGCACCCAAACAGAAAACACACAACGAGGAAACAATCTGCCAAGAGATAACCATACCCCCACACCCTCCCAAACCACACGAGCACCACCCAGATCCACGCCGGGACCACCTCACCCCCCACCGGCCCAACGTACAAGCCAAGAACACGCTAATAAAGAAAAAAACAAGAGCCAACATTAAAATCGCCACGCTAAACATGAAAGGACGTACCTCCCTAAACCTAGAACAGAACCCAATATCTAAGTGGACAATTGTGTTGAGCTCAGAGGAATCGGGACAAGAGGCCCGACGAGAGTGACGTCGGGATAGGTACGAGCGCAAAGTTGACAGCGGCCGAGAGCCTCATGTTTCAAGTTAATATTTATATTCCTACTCTACCCGTTACTGTAGAATCTTTAAAAGGCCTTACACCGTCGTGTACGCATCTCAGTCCTTGATACGAGACTGAGATGTGAGTAGTTACATACCCTCGCGTACTTTGCAGAACTAACGGAGCACCTAGATATATTCGTTTGTCTAGGTACATCAATACAAAGAGTCCTTGATATGAGACTGAGATATATATTCATTTGTCTAGATCCTACCGTCCTGCGCGCTCGCCTCTACTCGCTAGAGGTTATGAGCCCTGACATGGCCACTGAATCTACGCTCCCCGGTACCAACTCCTCACTGTTCAACATCCCCAAACTCACCGATGACAGGAGTAATTGGATCACCTACAAGGAAAGAATGTTGACGGCCATAGGTGCCCGAGGTTTGATGTGATATGTCGATGGTCGTGCGGTAAAACCCAAAGCATTCGCGATTAGTCCAAAGACGGGCGATGTGACGAAGCCTGACGGCTCCACGCCTCAGCAGACGGAGATCGACGAGTTAGATAAGAAAATTGACGAATACTACCAAAAAAACTCACTGGTAAAACAGCACATCTTTAGCACCATCTCGGACCAGCTGCTCCTCCGCGTCCAGAAGCTCGAGGAGGCATCCGTCATTTGGACAGAGGTCTGCCGAATCCACGAAGGCAAGACCGAGTTTGTGCAGATTGACCTGTGCAGACGCTTGCATGAGACCAGGTGTGACGAGGGGGCAGACGTAAAAGCTCACTTTGCAGAGCTACTACGGCTCAGAGAGTCCCTAGCGGGGATGGGAGCAGCACTGGAGGATCGTGACTTCCAGGCCATCATTCTCGGTTCCCTCCCCGAATCATATCGTCCCTTACTGTCGTCAATTAACGCCGCATCCAAAATAGCGCAGAAACCACTCACCCCTTACGAGCTCATCAGTGTCGTTAGTGAGGAATTTGAGCATCGTCAGATCACGGATCGTCATACTATGAAGAAAGGGTCATCCGGCGCGTTCTCTGCTAAAACGACTTACCAAAAGGGCAAGTCTCAGACAAGCAATCACGAGGCCAATGCCAATGTCACCTGCTTCAACTGCGACCGAAAAGGCCACTACAAAGCGGACTGCTGGAGGCCTGGAGGAGACAAGGAAGGCCAAGGGCCGAAGCAGAAGGCAAGGCGAGGAGGACGTGGCCAGAAGCACACAGCCAATGCCGCGTCTAATGAGCAGCCCTGACCCCCAGGAGAACTTCGCCTTCGCATCATCGGACCTGGCTAGCATCGCAGAGCAGATGCGAGTGCCCAAGGAACGTCGAGGAGCCATCATTGATTCCGGGGCAAGCACACATTTCTGCCCGGATTGAACGAAGTTCGAGAACTTCATCTCCATCGAGCCGCAAGACATCCATACGGCCAATGGAACAAAGGTTCCTGCTATTGGGAGAGGAGACGTTAAGTTAGAGCTACCATTGGGGAACAAATGCACCAGTATAACCCTCCGCGATGCTCTATATGCCCCCCAAATGGCTTTTACCCTGGTGTCGACGAACCGTATCACGGCTGCAGGTTTTGCAGTGCATTTTGAAGGCACTAGGTGCCGTATCCTCTCGCGTGGGCCCAAGCATCGAGTTATAGCCGAAATCCCTCAGGTAGAGGGCCTGTACACCATCCTCGCGCGTCAACAACACCGAGCCAATTTAGCCAGAAGAAAACTCACCATATACGAGCTTCATAAGCGCCTGGGCCATGTGTCCCAACAAGGGCTCCTTGACGCGATGAAGAAAGGCTTGATGACTGGTGTTGAGCTGGACCTACAGTCCAAACCGGAGTTCTGCGAGGCGTGTACTAAGGCGAAGGCCACGCGACACCCATTCCAAAAGGAGACTGAGCATCGCGCCGAAAAGTATGGGGACACCATCCACACAGACTTGTGGGGTCCCGCGCGAGTTCAGAGTCTTGGAGGCTGTCACTACTATATGAGCTTTACCGACAATTATAGCCGTCAGACAGTCGTCCACTTCCTCAAGGAGAAGAGTCAAGCACTTACTTCGTATAAGCAATACGAGGCCTGGCTGACCCGCCAAAATGAGGGTGCACGAATTAAGACTTTGCGATCCGATAGGGGAGGGGAGTACTTGAGCGAAGAGTTTGAAAAGCACCTGCGGGCGCAGGGCATCGAGAGGCAGCTAACGGTCCATGACACACCACAACAGAATGGTGTGGCCGAGCGTCTGAACCGGACTCTCGTCGCACATGCTCGAGCAATGCTCCTCGCCCGTAATATGCCCATGTTCCTGTGGGGTGAAGCCATCAGCTATGCAACTTGGCTTAAGAACCGCTTACCTTCGCACGCTATCCCTGGACACACACCTCAGGACCTCGTCACTGGCCAACGTCAAAGCCTGGAGCAGGCCCATGAATTTGGGTGCACCGTCTATGTGCACATCGGCGATGCCGGTAAGCTCAATGCGAGGGCGGAGGAGGCTCTCTTCGTTGGTGTCGACCACCAGAGCAAGG
This sequence comes from Suillus placidus, assembly GCA_016628565.1. Taxonomy (NCBI): domain Eukaryota; kingdom Fungi; phylum Basidiomycota; class Agaricomycetes; order Boletales; family Suillaceae; genus Suillus; species Suillus placidus. The sequence goes on from JABBWD010000097.1 coordinate 84,823, forward strand.
CATATCGGGTATATTGGCCTGCGAAGCGTAAGGTGTCAGTAGAACATAACGTGGTGTTCGTGCCAGAACCCACGTCTGTGGCAGCGGACGTACTGGATGAGGGGGAGTCACACCCAGCAGCATCAGCACCTCCTGCTCCTGCACCAAACACCATCCAGAACGCCGTGCCCCCAACACCATCCACTCCTCCTCAGGCTCCAAAGATCCTTGACACCCCACCAGCACCCAGACCTCAGCGCACCCACTATCCTCCAGGGTACTATGCAACCCTAAACCAGGGGGAGAGAGCCGCAGTAGCAGTCTGCGAACCAGAAGAGTTAGCACATGAGGATGAAGGAAGCATCACTTACCACCATGCTATGGCTGCTGTTGAGCCAGAACCAACGTTGCAGCAGGCCCTGAACGGACCAGATGGAGTGGAGTGGCAAGAAGCAGTCGACTATGAGCTTAGTCAGCTCGAGAAGCTCGGAACTTGGGAAGTAGTGAACGCACCTCGAGGCATCAACATAATCCCATGCCATTTCGTTTTGGCAACGAAACAAGGCCTGGACGGCCAGAAACTCAAACTCCGCGCATGCCTGGTGGCAAATGGCCAGCATCAGCAGCAAGGCGTTGACTACTTTGACACGTTTGCCCCCACTTCCAACATGTCCACCATCCGCACGGTCCTAGCTATGGCGGTGTAGAGAGTCGCACTTTTGCAGGCCTGTAGCGCCCTATACTGCACCTCATATGTTCACAGCTCACAGCACAAACTTGCAGCATGATTCCCCATGCTATCCACAGCTATTGCGACATGAGGCGACGCTTTCCTGCGCATCGCGCGACATGCACACGACATTCCCGCGCTTAGCGACGCATAGATGCGCGCGCTTTCTCGCGCTTTTGTCGCCCTTCATCCAGGAGCATCCATCCGTAGTCCAGCAAGTCTCACTGGTATGTAATTTCGCATTTTATCTATTATTGCACCATATTATAGCATGGACCCTGACTTACATACCCATTACATACCTTATCTCATACTCGGCTCAGTTCTGCTCACATATAGCTCCGCATTTTTGACATTTTACCCACCTTATGTTTCTCCCATCATGTCTATAGCTAGAGTTACAAGCTATTAGCACTCCAACGGCCATCTTACCATCTCCCTGCCCTCATCTAATACATCTCTATCGCATTCCCGCGCTCGTCGCGCGCGACGTTCCCGCGCTCATCGCCCTGTCGCACTTCGTGGATTTGTCTACTTGCTTCCCCTTGGGTCGAACACGCTTGTCTATCGCAAGCATAGCAGACTAGGCATCGCACTTTGACCAACATATCAACACTTGTGTCACCCACCCACTTATAAGTAAGAAGACCTTGAGTTGAGTTGACTAACCTTCACCGGTAAACTCTTCCTCAGCTTCAGTATCTTCCCTTCATCTCCAGCCTTCAAGTATCCAGGTGGCGCTCTCATATACACCTCCTCCTTAAGGTCTGCATAGAGGTAAGCACTTTTTATATCTACCTGGTGTATTTCCCAGTCACGTTGAGCCGCTGAAGGTTAGTCAACTCAACTCAAGGTCTTCTTACTTATAAGTGGGTGGGTGACACAAGTGTTGATATGTTGGTCAAAGTGCGATGCCTAGTCTGCTATGCTTGCGATAGACAAGCGCGTTCGACCCAAGGGGAAGCAAGTAGACAAATCCACGAAGTGCGACAGGGCGATGAGCACGGGAACGTCGCGCGCGACGAGCGCGAGAAAGCGCGTGAGCGTGGGAATGCGACAGAGATGTATTAGATGAGGGCAGAGAGATGGTACGATGGCAGTTGGAGTGCTAATAGCTTGTAACTCTAGCTATAGACATGATGGGAGAAACATAAGGTGGGTAAAATGTCAAAAATGCGGAGCTATATGTGAGCAGAACTGAGCCGAGTATGAGATAAGGTATGTAATGGGTATGTAAGTCAGGGTCCATGCTATAATATGGTGCAATAATAGATAAAATGCGAAATTACATACCAGTGAGACTTGCTGGACTATGGATGGATGCTCCTGGATGAAGGGCGACAAAAGCGCGAGAAAGCGCGCGCATCTATGCGTCGCTAAGCGCGGGAATGTCGCGCGCATGTCGCGCGATGCGCGGGAAAGTGTCGCCTCATGTCGCAATAGCTGTGGATAGCATGGGGAATCATGCTGCAAGTTTGTGCTGTGAGCTGTGAACATATGAGGTGCAGTATAGGGCGCTACAGGCCTGCAAAAGTGCGACTCTCTACACCAGGGCTGAAGCAAGCGGGCTATGAGTGGCATGAGGAGTTAGCTGCTGTTTTCGCCAAGATCGGATTCGCGCGCTCACAGGTCAACCAAGCTGTTTTCTACAAACGCACACCCCAGGAGTACACTGTCATCACTGTGTCAGTAGATGACATGGCAGTGACGTCCAACCACGTACGCAACATCACGCACTTCAAAGCTCAACTCCAGGAACACTTCGAGATAAGTGACCTAGGAGAGCTGAAGTGGCTCCTTGGCCTCAAGGTCAGCCGTGATCGCAGCGCATGCACGCTAACTCTCTCCCAAGGTGCCTATGTACAGACCATCCTCAAAAGGTTCAACCTTACCGATGTGAAGAGTGCGACCATCCCCCTCGACGTAGGAACCATCCTGTCCATTGACAACTCCCTGTCGACTCTCCCCGAGCAAGCAGACATGCAAGATGTACCTTACCAGAGGGCGGTGGGCTCGCTGATGTATGCAGCAACCAGCACCCGCCCCGACATTGCATTCCCTGTAGTGACGCTCTCCCAGTTCATGAGGAACCCAGGACGAGCGCACTGGGAGGCCAGTAAGCACGTCATGCGATACTTGAAAGGTACTGCGGATTATGGACTCACCCTCGGGACAACTGAAGGCGGATTAGAGGCCTACGTGGACGCGGACTGGGCATCACAACCTCACCGACACTCGATGTCCGGGTATGTCGTACTGCTTAATGGTGGCCCTATTGCCTGGAGCACCCAAAAACAGTCACTCATCGCACTGTCTACCGCAGAGGCGGAATACATCGCCCTCGCCATGGTCACTCGAGAGATCCTGTACCTCCAGCTCCTCATTGAGGAGCTGTACGACGTCCAGCCTACTCCTACCCCCGTATACTGCGACAATCAGGCTGCTATAGCCCTCGCATCCAAGCCAAAGTTCCATGCCCGTACTAAGCACATCGACATCCATTACCATTTCATTCATCAGCACATTAAAATCGGCACTCTCACCCTATCCTACTGCCCTACAGAGGACAATATCGCCGACATCTTCACAAAGCCTTTGCCACGGCCACGCATTCAGAAGCTTCGAGGCCTGATGAACGTGGATGGCGCTCGAGGGGGAGTGTTGAGCTCAGAGGAATCGGGACAAGAGGCCCGACAAGAGTGACGTCAGGATAGGTATGAGCGCAAAGTTGACAGCGGCTGAGAGCCTCATGTTTCAAGTTAATATTTATATTCCTACTCTACCCGTTACTGTAGAATCTTTAAAAGGCCTTACACCGTCGTGTACGCATCTCAGTCCTTGATACGAGACTGAGATGTGAGTAGTTACATACCCTCGCGTACTTTGCAGAACTAACGGAGCACCTAGATATATTCGTTTGTCTAGGTACATCAATACAAAGAATCCTTGATATGAGACTGAGATATATATTCGTTTGTCTAGATCCTACCGTCCTGCGCGCTCGATACGAGACTGAGATATATATTCATTTGTCTAGATCCTACCATCCTGCGCGCTCGCCTCTACTCGCTAGAAATTGTTAATCAAAACATGAGAGAAAAAAAATCAGCATACTATGCCTGCAAGAGACGCACCTGAACACGGATCACCAAGACCAGATAAACAACTTATTCTCGAGAAGACTGAAAGTCCTAAGCACAAGTGACCCAACACGCCCCGGCAGCTCCGCCGGCATCGCCTTTGTATTAAACAAAGAAATCACAAACACCTCCAGTGCCACGATGGAAGTACTGATCCCAGGACGAGCGGCTGTCCTATCCCTAAAATGGCACAACAACGAAACCATCAACATACTAAATATATACGCACCAAACAACGCAAATGAACACCCAAACTTCTGGGGGAAAATTAAAGCAGAATGGACAAAAACAAACCTAGGAACCCTAGACTTTATGATGGGCGACTTCAACCTGACCGAAAACCCCATAGACTGAGCCCCAACAAGATTTGACGATGAAAAGGCTATCGATGCCATAAGAGACCTAAGATCAGCGCTACACGTACAAGATACATGGCGAGCTGAGTACCCTCACCAATGAATGTTCACCTTCAGCAGTAACCATCACACACTATCGCGCCTAGATCAAATATACACATCAGAACAACACACGGAAAGCCTATTAGACTGGAACTCGGAAATCAGCCAAATACCCACAGACCACAACATAGTATCAGTAAGATTTGCACCACCTAACCTCCCGCACATCGGAAAGGGTAGATGGTCATGGCCGATAGGCGTAATGCAAGATGAAAACCTAATAAAAAACATCATTGCATCAGGGATTGAGACACAACAAAAGATGAAAGAACCGGGACCACGCAACGACGAAAAGAATGCACAAACAATATGAAAAACCTTCAAAGAAAACATAACCAGCCTGGCCAAGGACACCACCAAAACACATCTGGCCAAAATTAATCAATGCATACGAACATTGACAAAAGACCTACGGAGAATAACAAACTCCAAAGAACTAGACACCTCAGAGGATGTCAGAATCAATAGAATAATAATGGAAAAAGAAATAGATCACCTAAAAAAAAAGAATTACAAAAGAGCCCACCTAAAAGCCCAAGCACAATGGGCGATACATGGAGAAACTATAAGTAAATACTGGTCGAAAGTAAACAGTCAGAAATCACCAAGAGACATAATCCACCGACTGCACATACCTGGCTCCAACCAATACACAACGAAATCAGAAGAGATGGCCGAAATTGCAAGAACCTACCATGAGAACATACAATCAGCGGATAACACACTACATAACGAACAAACCCGACAAACCGCAAGATCAGACGCTCTAAGGGAAATACCTGAGAACCAGAAGTTCGAGGCGCCAACAAACCAACTAAATGAACTCCTACTAGACGAACACACCCTAAACGCACTAATGTCCTCAAAATCTGGGAGCGCAGCCGGAATCGACGGCATCCCATACGAACTCTGGAAACACCTACACGATAAGCACAAAGAAGCATGTAAGAAAGAAAAACCCAGCTTCGACATAATAGAGACCCTGACCAACATCATGAACAACATCCAACTTAACGGAGTAATTGAAGGCTCTGACTTCACCCTAGGGTGGATGTGTCTGCTATACAAAAAGAAAGACCGCACAGAAATTGAGAATTATTGTCCAATAACACTGCTCAACACAGACTACAAAATACTCACCAAAGCCCTCGCTATACAACTAACCGGGAACATCCACAAACTGATCCACCCAAACCAAAGTGGTTTCATCCACGGAAGATCAATCTTCGATCCAATCCGTCTGACACAAGTAATGGCAACATATGCCGACCTAATGGAAGAAAACGGCGCAATAGTCACCCTAGATCAAGAGAAAGCCTACGACAGAATACACCACACCTACCTTCTCGAAACCCTAGAAGCATTCCGACTCCCGCCCATGTTCATCAACACCGTCAGAAGCCTGTACCAGTCGGCATACACCCAGGTAGCCATAAACGGCTTCCTAAGCTCCCCATTCAAAGTCACACGAGGCGTTAGACAAGGAGACCCCCTGTCGTGCCTCCTCTTCGACCTAGCGATAGAACCACTCGCGTGCGCTCTGCGAAACTCAGCAAAAATCAGCAGATACCACATTCCCGGACTGGAAGAAAAAATAAAGGTTAATATGTATGCAGACAATACGACAATATACCTCTCGCAAGGCGACAAATACTCAGACCTGGAGGACATCCTGCAAAGCTGGTGTACAGCGTCTGGAGCAAAATTTAACATGGAAAAGACGGAAATATTGCCCATAGGCACTAAGACTCACCGAGCAGACGTAGTACGAAACAGGAAGTTTAACACACTAGATGCACCGTGGCACGAACAAGTCAGAATAGCAAGCGACGGCAACCCGATAAGGTCTCTAGGTGCCTGGATAGGTAATGAAGTTGAACATGCAACATCCTGGGAACCGGTCCTGAAGAAAATGGAAACAAACCTAAACAGATGGGGTATGGGCCACCCTCCCTAGATGGGAAGCGTCTAATCATCCAAATGATAGTAGGCGGAATGACACAGTTCCTAACCAAAGCACAAGGAATGCCTAAGATAATAGAAAACGCCACCACTAAGCTAATACAAAACTTCATGTGGGATGGACGGAAGACCCCACCAATAAGCCTCGGAAGGCTAGAACGACCAGTGTCAGAAGGAGGCCTAAATTTCCTGAATATCAGCGCGCGGAACGAAGCAATAGAGATAACATGGCTGAAAACATACATGGACATATCCACCTCCAGACCAGCATGGGCGTTCGTCATCGACTCCATCATCAACATCCTGAAACTGGAAGGAATAAAGGACAACACAGACATAAGGGCCTTTCTGACATCATGGGACCCACCCACACAGGGAACAAGAGCGAATAGAGTACCGAAACTAATTACAAATATGTTAAAAATAGCCAGGAAACACCATGTCAGCTTCGCACCTCTAAAAATGTCCGAGAGCCTCAAGAACCAACTCCCGGCCTGGTTACACATGGGCGCACCACCAAAAACATACCATAAAACAAAAGATAGATGCCTGCAAACAACACACGAAGTAAAATCAGTATGTGACCTAAGAACCATAGCCACGAGATCAACAAACCAAGGGCCACACCAACCAAAAGCCTCATGTTCATGTGACGACTGCACCGAAGACCGACTAAAAGGATGTAAGGACCCAAGTAAATGTGCACGAACAGTGAAAAACATACTTGACAGCCTCCTCCCGAAGTTCAACCCTAACACAACCCCCAGAAAGGACAACCGCACACTAACACACAGAAGATTAGAAAAGAACACACAAGAAAGAGACCGCCCATAGGGGGAGATTCTCTTCGACCCCACCATCACTATCAAAGACAACCTGTCTGAATGCTTCCGTATCTTCGTTGACCCATCCAGGCTTATACAAATACCGGCCTACAGACTACGCACCCCAATCAATGGCAGACAAACAAACAATGATGTACTCACCGTCTTCACAGACGGATCTTGCACCAACAACGGGAAACAAAACGCAAAATGCGGCGGCGGAATCTGGGTAGAAGAAGATCACCCACTGAACTGAGCGATAAGCATGCCAGGTACTGACCACTCAAATCAGATAGGAGAACTCGTAGCGATACTAATAGCACTCCAATCCGCAAACCCACTAACCCCCGTAAAAATCATGTCAGACTCAAAATACACCATCAACGGCTTAACCACACACCTCCGAGATTGGGAAGACACAGGATGGACAGACATTGTGAATGCCAAACTCTTCAAAGCTATAGCATACCACTTGAGGAGACGCCCCGCCCCAACCTCATTCCAATGGGTGAAGGGACATAGTGAAGTAATAGGTAATGAGAACACGGACCAACTACCCCAACAAGGGGCCCTAAAAGAAAATGCCGACGACGTTGACACATATGTACCGAGAAATTTCGACCTACAAGGAGCAAAACTAAGTACCATCACCCAACAAACAGCCTACAAAGCCATTATGACAAACACACACCTGGATTACAAAAGAGCGACCCTCGCCCTACTAGATGTCACGAGATATGCCATCGAAAACGTGACCGCCACAAAAGAAAACGACAGCACCATCTGGAGAAGCTGCAGAAACAAAGACCTCTCAAAGAAGGTCCAAATGTTTATATACAAAACGCTAAACAATGCATTCAGAATTGGAGAGTTCTGGACACAGGTACCCACCTTCGAACATAGAGCCCGATGCCAAACATGCAGAGAAGACACAGAATCAATGGAACACATCCTGACGCAATGCAACAACGCGACCCAAAAAAGAGTGTGGAGCCTGGAGAAAAGCCTATGGCCAACTAAGCATGGCCCCTGGCCAGAACCTACCATAGGAACCATCCTCGGCTGTGGTGCCCTCTCCCTCCCACAAGCACCCCGAGACAGAAACCCGAACGATGTAAGGAAAGCCGCAGTGGAAAAAGGGGCATCACGTCTCCTGAGAATTCTGATATCAGAATCAGCCTACCTCATATGGACGCTATGTTGCAAATGAGTTATTAAAGAACAAACACACACCGACAACAATATCATCAAGAGATGGAACAACACAATAAATAGACATCTACAACTAGACAGAGCAATAGCCTACAAGACGAAACGAACACCAATGATTGTTTTCTATGCGAGTACGAGGCACGAGCATGTGCTTAGAATGAGGTCTATGCCGGATGCGAATAAGTGAGGCACACGTCGCTTCTTTCCCCCACTCTCACTGCTCGTCAATTTTCTGGCTGTTGCGGCCAGAATTTCATTGTCTACCAGCCTGCTCATTTTAAAAGAGGTTTTGCGTCTGGTTCCTAAGTCAACCTCCGATGAATTGTCTTCTCTCCGACCCTCAAGTTGAAATTTGTCCAGACTTGACATCAGCATTCTACCAAACAAGTCGGGCGCCGCTTGTAGCCGCCAATAATACTGAAGATCAAGCCGCTGCTCTTTTACAGGCAGTATGGACTGCTACTAACGCAGCGCTACAGGTTCAATGGCAGGCACAGGTTGCCTTGGATCAAGTTGCTTCGGAAGACCAACAGCATCTGCTCGACCAAGAGAGTGCCCAACTTCTTCAAGCTCAACGCCTCGAGGAGGCAGCAGTGGAAGAAGAAGAGAGGAAGAAGAATCAGCTCAAACACATACCCATTCCCAAGCGTCCGTGACCCTCGCGGGCCACCGCGAACATTCTGGTTTCCGACTTCGCCTTATGCAAGCTCAAAAAGGGACACTTTGTGGAGATCTATTACTGGACTAACAAAGGACTAGCAGATGCACGCTTGAGCTATCGCACTGCTGACGTCGACAGCATGGAGCCCACCACGACAGCTGACGGTGCTGCCTCGTGGATCCCAGCCAGCACCACGAGGCCTTCCTCCACCATCATCCCAGATTCCAGCTTAGATGGTATGGATTTTGCGCAAGCCATCCCCCGCCTTGTCGCTTCCTTGACCGAGCATGGGTGGAATCACGAGAGAGTGCACATGTTGGCTGGTTTCTGGGGAGCCCTCATGTTACATAGATATTGGAACTCGGATGACCCGCTTGACTGGCGCACTTTGCTGTTGTATCAAGAAGAGCAGTGTTGGGCCTGGCATCAGGCTATCCCATTGCTGGATGGTGCCTGGGACATTTCGATCCTCAACGAGACGGAGATCACACGCACCTTGGATCGCCTCTATCGGGAGGACCGTAGGTGCAAGGATCAAGACTTTGACCATCAGGTTAGTGTGTTTCAGCTCCTTTGGTTTTCAGCTCGCTGACCGGAACTTGTTATGTATTTTCCACCTTTCCTGTCTGTGTCTTTGCTTCTGCGATCTGTGTTTGCCTTTTGCGTCTGTTTTTGCGTCTTGCGTCTTGCGTCCTGCATCTGCGATCCTGTGTTTGCATTTGGTGTTTTTTGCATTTGCGTGCTTGTGTCGTCACTAGCGTTCGCAAGGCCTGCGAGTTAATGATCACTCGTCTGCTTCATGATCAAGGCATTCTGGACGGTCTCCTGGACCCCAGCGTTCGCGGCACCCAAGTGAACGCAGGCATTCCGCATCACCTGGCAAGTCTGCTCCAGGGCCATTGCGTGATGCGCGTGCATCCTCTCGTCGCACGGGTTTTCAGGATGGTGCAGCAATCCCCCACTGTGTGCGCCATCTGCCTGGGCAGTCACACCCACAGCTTCATCGAATGCATTGCAGAATGTCTGTGGGACAAATCACATACTACATCTGCCACCCGCGTCAACAAACAGCTGTTACTCCGTTCCTCCAACCAGCAACTTTGTATCGACTGGCAACGATCGCGTGGTTGCAGCAACCATTCGCACAACGAACGCCACATCTGCACGGGCTGCCTGTCCACCACCCATGGCTCCCAGCATTGCCCTCATGCACAGAAAGTCGCATCCGATCACGCCCTATAATGCTCCTGCCTGGGAGAGTCTCCTTCGCATCCACGGGCTGCTTCATCGTTATCCTGATATTCCGCGTGGACTGCGTCGGGGTTTTGATCTGCGTCTTCCCGTCCTCGCCTCCAGCCAGACCCCCCCTAATAGTCTTTCGCTTCTTCAGTATCGGGAAGCTTTCGAAACTATACTGTCACGCGAGTTTAGCACTGGGCATTATGTCGGGCCTTTCACGTGTCTCGAGCTCACCCGTCTTTTGGGACCCTTTCAATCCTCACCCATCTCCATCATTCCCAAGCCAGGGAAACCAGGGAGGTATCGCATCATTCAGAATTTTTCTTTCCCTGATCCTCCATCAGCTGCGCATCCTCAGCCTTCCATCAATTCCGCAGTTGACTCGGACGACTTCCCTTGTATGTGGGGAACCTTCAACACGGTCTGCACCATCATTAGAGGACTGCCACCTGGTTCACAGGCAGCCACAAGAGACGTTGCGGAAGCTTATCAAACGGTTCCTCTGCATCATTCTCAATGGCCTGTGACCGTGGTTCGGATATCGGACGACGCCTTTTGCGTTGACACTTGCACGGCCTTTGGCATGGGTCCGTCCGCCGGAGCATATGGCCACGTGGCAGATGCAGGTGTCGACCTCCTGCGAGCACAGGGACTTGGGCCACTCGTCAAATGGGTCGACGACCATTTGTTTTTCCGGGTGTGAAAAGAGCATCTGGAGCGCTATAATGATTTGTGCCGTTCGTGCCATGCCCTGTTGGCTCGTATGGGTCAGCAACATTATGGAGGATGTCTGTGGTACAAAGGGGCTGAGTTTAGTGATGGGACTTTTGATGAGTTTGCTGAGGACTGCCGTTTCCCTTTGCAGGATCTATCTCTTTCTTCGGTCCGCCTACACGTTGACGATGAAGAATTTGCGTACAGCATTTTGCGACATCGATAGTGCATCCTGTCTGCTCACCATCCCATGGGAGCCGACTAAAGACAGTCCTTTTGGATTTCAAGTTACCTACATCGGCTTACTATGGTGTCTCGAGGCACTCACTGTTCAACTTGCAGAGGCGAAAAAGGCGAAGTACTCCAAGGCCATTGCAGATTGGTCATCGGAACACACCCATGTTCTACTCGACGTCCAGTGGCTACATGGCAAGTTGCTTCATGCCTGCCTCATTCTTCCAGAGGGACGTGCTTACCTTACCTCTTTGGAAGCCATGCTCGGTGTCTGTAGTTCGTGTCTTTTCGTGCCACACCATGCTATCTGTCATCTCACCAAAGACTTGCAATGGTGGACTGGCCAGCTTTCCCGGCCTTTTGTTGGCCACCCCATCCCGTACCCAGCCCAGCTCATCGACCTACATGCCTTTTCCGATGCCAGCTCCACTGTCAGCATTGGAGTTGTTGTCGATGGGTATTGGCATGCCTGGGGTTTGCGGCCAGGATGGCAGACACTTGACGTAGCTCGGGATATCGGATGGGCCAAAGCTGTTGGGCTCAAGCTCCTCATCCATGCCCTCCTCGACATCCCACGTCGGTCGCTTGCAGCATCATTTCCGGGTCTTTTGCGACAACCAAGGAGTGGTCGATGGATGGAGGAATGGTCACAGCCGCAACAGAGCGACTAACCTTGTCTTTAGATGGGTCCACTCTTTCCTCAGCTCGCAGCCCGTTTTCACCTCCTTCCATCTCTGTTACGTCGCCAGTCAAGACAATCCGGCAGATGGTCCCTCTCGGGGCATCTTCCCTTCCCGAGACCTTTTGCTGCCACCTGTCGGGCTCCCTGGTGACCTCGCCAGTTTCCTCATTGCCGTCTAGTGGGTTGGTTTCTGCGGCGTCGGCAGGTGTGGTTGAGCACTTTCAAGGTTGGCTGACAGGGCAAGCAGTGGAGTCAAGGTTAACCACTCCGGATTCATCCATGAGTACGTGCGCAATCTCTACCTCACGTTTCGCAGCTGCTTCCTCCTTGCCTTTGTCAGCGAAGCCTGCAGCCCCACCACGTCCTTATCCAGCAAGTCTGACACCACTGGTTTCCTCCCTCCGCCCACACTGTCTAGCTCGCGATTGTCTGCATTTTTGGGTCCCAGCAGTCAAGCGTGCTCGCGTTGACAGAGCTGGGACAACCATCCCAGTGTCGGATGATGATCTGGATCAGATCCTCGCGGTACTCGCACACTCCCATGCAGTTGGAACCAGGGAGACCTATGGATCAGGTCTTCTGGTCTACCACGTTTTTTGCGACACTCGGGGAGTCGCGGAGGAGCAACGTTGTCCGGCACCTCCGTCCTGCTTCTGGCATTTATTTCTGCATGTGCTGGGTTGTATGCTGGTGCCACACTCGACAACTATTTCTATGCAGTATGCACCTGGCATCTGCTGCATGGAGCGCCTTGGCTTATCAATCCTGCTGAATCCTCCCTTGCACTCACGGGAGCTGCAAGATTAGCCCCACCCTCTTCCAAACGGCCAAAGTGTGCTCCCTTCACGGTCGCACTCATCACCAACATACAATCTGTCCTCGACTTATCACTCCTGTTGCATGCTGCTGTTTTTGCTTGTCTCACAACTGCATTTTTCACTATCACCCACACGGGTGAGTTCACGGTACCTTCGCTCATGGCATTTCGCACCAATCCTCACTCCTATGTGACTGTGGGGGACATTCGCTATGACGAGGATCAGAATGGGTTCAAAGTCGTTGTCTTTGCGCTACCACGCACCAAAGTGTCACCGGTTGGGGAGGATGTCTATTGGGCCGCCCAGTCAGGTGTTGTTGACCCGCAGGCTGCGCTACAGAACCATTTAGCAATTAATCAACCCCCTCCATCAGCTGCCGTTTTCAGCTGGCGTCACCCAGCGGGACTACATCCGCTGACAAAATCCGCATTTCTCGCATGTCTTCAAACAGCTGGGGATCAACTGGGAACCGGAATACTCAAAGGACATGGGATTCGCATTGGAGGCACCTTAGAGTACCTGCTGAGGGGGGTGCCTTTTGAGAATGTCAAAGCCATGGGGCGGTGGGGCAGCAATGCCTTCCTTCTCTATCTCCGGAAACATTTAGTCGTGCTAGCGCCGTTCTTACAAGACACCCCGGTTTTGGAACCATTTATGCGTTACGCATTGCCCATGACACGTTGACCTTTTACTTAGTAAGTCTTCCTCTCCTTTGGGTTGGGGTTCAAGCATGAGCTTGTTGCATCGATTGGCTCCTAACATTTGGGACACACAGCTCATACTTATCTTTTGTTAGGTCCCGGTGGTCCTTTTCAGCCTAAGCCCCCGTGGGGTTTCACCCAAATAGACTTATTTTGTTGCCTTGCCATCGTCACGTCGTCGTAGAATTTACTGTGGTCTTATTTGTGTTCTCGCTTTGAGTTCAAATGCATAGATTGTTTTCTATGCGAGTACAAGGCACGAGCACGTGCTTAGAATGAGGTCTATGCCGGATGCGAATAAGTGAGGCATGCGTCGCTTCTTTCCCCCACTCTCACCGCTCGTCAATTTTCTGGCTGTTGCGGCCAGAATTTCGTTGTCTACCAGCCTGCTCATTTTAAAAGACCCACCCACCACTCCCTTTGAGCAGCCACCTCATTCCACCCTTAGACATCAGAGAGCAAGGCCACAAATGGCTGTTTATTTCCTGAGAGTTCCTGGCCTAGTGACGTTGTCCTTTGATTCCCCACTGCGCCCTGCTGTTGGGTTGTGTCTAGCCCATCGCACCCTTGGTATTTCACATTTTCCCTCTTCCTGCCATGCCTACCATGCTAGGGTCAGAGCCGGTTCGGATCCCCTAGTTGTTTGGGGAGCTTATAAGCCTCCGATTTCCCTTTTTCCTTACGTCCACAATTCCATGGCACTGTTGTCCCCTCAGCATGTTGCAGCTTTGATCTTGGAGAGAGAGTTTCCCACTTTGCCCCCCCCCCGAGTACCATGACTCTTCTAATAGGACACCTGGTCATTGATTCCTCTCAATCCTCCCATGATAGCCCAGATTCCTGGTTCATCGACCATTTCATTAGTGATGCAGGTCGTCACCACACCCTGGGGTTTGGGGACCATATCATAGTTTACAGGGATTTCCTTGGTCCCACTGACCCCACCGTTCTACCTGCCTTCTCCGGCATGTTGACACACATCACTGCATGGAGCTCCACAGCAGTGGAATTCAATGTTTGGGATGCTCACGTTGGGGGCCTGCATCCCCGTACCATCCGTATCCCACAGGGTGCCACCAGGCTCGCCTGGGTTCATCACCTGCAGGGCAGGTTGCTCTTTTGGCCTCGTTGTTTTCACGAGGTTTCTCGGCCACCTTTCACATTGATGCCAAAATGTGCTCTACCATCCAATGTTGGCCGGGAACGTGTGCCGCATGATAGTGATGATTTACCTCAGTGGGATCTAGCACATGTTGGGGGTACTTTCTATGTTTCCTCGCCACATAGTTCCCTTTTCTGATTGGTACCCTTGTAGTGATCAGGCCTTTGCCATATTGTTAAAGTTGTCTCCGTTGGTCGATGAGGGCCATTTGTGACCTACTGTATGCTGCTCGGCCCACCCGCCCCACACAGCTCATACTTATCTTTTGTTAGGTCCTGGTGGTCCTTTTCAGCCTAAGCCCCTGTGGGGTTTCACCCAAATAGACTTATTTTGTTGCCTTGCCGTCGTCACGTCGTCGTAGAATTTACTGTGGTCTTATTTGTGTTCTCGCTTTGAGTTCAAATGCATAGACTACGACTCAAGTCCACAACACGTGGAATGACATAATCGACATTGACACAAACACACATCCAAATAAACACAACTGGGTGACCACCCTAGAGGTTTTAGTGGGTATCAAACTACCCAGGCCCCCGCAGACCGAGGCAACCAGGTAGTATACGGAGCCCCACACTACTCCCAAATGCGGAGTGTGCATAAGTAGCATTTTGTCCTCGGACGACTCCAATACGGCGTCGCTATAAGCGTTTACATAGAGCTAGACTGCGTCAGTTGCTGTGTAATAAACTTCGCTTTTCCAAAAAAAAAAAAGAAGAATAACCGGTACCTTAGCGGACCTGCAACTTGAACGGATCCGATTAGACAAAGATTATCCGCTTACGTAATGAACACTGGTCCTAGCACGAGTCGGACGCGCTTTGAGATGAGTCTGGTTGTCATCTTTTCAAGTTACAAGACACAAATCTCATCGTCGTCGAGCAAATGGTGGCTCAGACGCGTGCAGGGAACTCTGCACCAAAGCGACTTGCTTTCAATGAAAAAATTGTAGGAAAAGGCCTTGCAACAGACGCGCTCCTCAAGAAACTCAAAGCTCTCCACACCGAGCTTGCCGAACTCGACCAGGAGCTCGTCGACGTGAATTCACTATCCACCGTCCGCACACAGCTCGTAAACACCTCCATTCTACTACACAAAGACAGAGGCGTCAAGGCCTACGCAGCATGCTGTCTCGCCGACATACTCAGGCTATACGCGCCCGATGCCCCTTATACCCATACAGAGCTCAGGGACATCTTCCAATTCTTCTTCAGGCAACTAGCAACCGGATTGAGGGGCGCAGAAGCATCATACTACAATGAATACTTCCACCTTCTCGAGTCCCTATCGACGGTGAAGAGCGTTGTCCTCGTCTGCGATATACCACATGCCGAGGAGCTTATGGTCGACATATTTCGCGATTTTTTCGGCCTTGTACGACGAGACCTAGCAAAGAAGATCGAAATTTTTATTGCCGATATCCTCGTCGCGCTCATCGACGAGTGTCAAGCGCTTCCGTCCGAGGTATTGGAGACTATCATGGCGCAGTTCATGGCCAACGACGCGGTAATCATTGCACTGCTCATCTCATTCCTACTTTCCCTGATCTTTCATTTCCTCAGCAACCTGCATATCGCCTTGCCGTTCAAGTTTGTAATGCCACCGCGGACAAGCTCCAGCGTCACGTCTGTCAATATTTCACGGACATCATCGTCGCCCACTCCCATGAATCAGACTCCGAGTCCAACTTCGAGGAGATACGGAAGGCCCACGAAATAGTGAAGCAACTGAGCAGGTCCTGTCCATCTTTGTTGCACAGCGTTATCCCACAACTCGAAGAGGAGCTTCGTGTGGAGGAGGTGCAAGTGCGTCTGATTGCCACCCAGGCACTCGGTGAGATGTTTTCGGAGAAGGGTGGGGCAGAGCTCGTTAAGAAATACCCCACAACGTGGAATGTATGGTTGATGCGGAAGAACGACAAGGCTGCGGTCGTGCGATTGAAGCTCGTAGAGAGCGCTAAAGGTCTTCTAGTGAATTTGCATGATCACCGGGAAACTGTAGATGGTGAGGCCCCTCTTCGTCATAGTGTTTGTGCTAACATGCAGTAGAACTGATGAGGCTCAAGTTGCTTGATCCTGACGAAAAAGTGCGTGCGGCGGTGTGCAAAGTGTATTCTCAGTTAGACTATGAAACCGTATTGCACTATGTTTCCGAGGACCAGCTACGTTCTATTGCTGGTCGTGGCATGGACAAAAAGGTGTGTAACGCGCATCGGTTCTAGTGATTTAATCAAGCGGCATTCCAGAATTCAGTACGAGTAGAGGCACTCAACAGCCTCGGCAAACTCTACGGCACTGCATATCCAGAAATGTATGGGTTTGCCTCTTTATTGTTTATCAAGCCCCTGACCCCATCAACAGCGAGAACAACGATCCAGCAGCGATCAGACACTTCTCCTGGATTCCAAACGAGATTCTTCACATCTCTAACTCTACACAGGAGGCAAGGTACGATTTCTGCTTGTCCGCTGTATTTCTTGTTTACATTGTTTATTGCAGGCTTGCAGCAGAGCAGGTTATTGCAGACTTCGTATTCCCGCTCCCTTCTGGTTCCTCAGCCTCGACATCAAAGAACGTTGATGTAAACGAGGTCGCATGGACCGATCGACTGCTGAACACAATGGGCTTCCTCGACGATCGGGGGGTTAATGCTGTGCTTCTCCTGAGTGGCATCAAGGGTAGCAGGCCCTCGCCGTACGAGTTATATCTGCAAAGTTGTGTACAGCATAATGTGAGTTCTGACCTTGGCTGTAGCGGGGCTGACCTCCACCTTACACTTGAATCAGGGCGGTGTCATCGACGAGGATGAGGACGTTGTCAAACAGCGGCTCAACAACGTCATTCGCCACATTTCACGTAAGCATGGCTATTTTATGTCTGCCACCACATATTTGATCTCGCTGCAGGACAATTTGGGGATCCTCAGAAAGCAGCAGAGGACCTGCATGCATTTGCAAGGACAAATGAGAACAGGTCTTACAAGTTACTTAAGACATGCTTGGATACCCAGACAGATCTCAAAGGACTCGTGAAAGCATCCGTAAGTATCTATTATATTCAAATTTAGACTCCATACTCACTGCACGAAGAATGAATTCCTTCGTCGGATTGAGTTAAGTTCAGAATCGATTCTAGGCACTATGACCGTGTTCCTTCGACGGGCAACGCTTCGCATAGTTAATCAGTCATCTATTCCAACCTTGATTAAGCGTGTACAGAGAGCAGACTCGAAGCATGCACAGACGCTCTTGACGTACATCTCAAAACACTGCCCTGCTCTGTACAAGCCCCATATCAGCGAACTGACAAAGGCGATTGCGGACGAAAAGAACGCACGGCTCGTAGAAGTGGGTATACAGGCACTCGCAGCAGTTTCACGGAGCGACGAAACGTTAGCAGTTAACGATAAGTGAGCGATCCCTTGGTCATCTGCTCGTTATAGCGCTTAATGTTGGACAGACGGACGCTAGAGCGTGTAATGCGTTATGTTTTAGGTTCAAACGCTCGTGTGGCGAAGTTCGCTGCCCGAATATTAGTAGCCTCCAAGGAACATGATGATTTGTGCGCCGAAGCTGTGGAGGTGAGCTTGCCGGGTTTGATTCTGACTGAGCGTTCATCCTATGTCTTTTAGTCAATCGCGAAGAAGTTGTCAACAGCGGAGCCCGATCTACTTGTTGCACATACCGCAGTTCTTGCCCAATTTGCTCGGTTGGCGCCCGATGCATTTGAACGCAAGAGCGACATCTTGATGGCCTTTCTCGTCAAGAAATTGCTTATGGTACCTAGTCCAGCGGATCCTGTGCGTGGTGCTATCATTATGCATGCCTAAAACACGGCAATTCGCTGATGTGATGCTATAGGATGAGATGGACTCTGATGCCGATTGGGTGGAGGACGATGACGTACAACCTAGGCTTCGCGCTCGAATATTGGCTCTCAAAGTGTGCCGCAATCGATGTCTTGCACATGCGTCTACGGACACAGCTCTTGAAGTTGCCACTCCTGTCTTGAAGATGCTGTCAACTCTACTTGATCATGCTGGCTCGTATTCGGCTGATGCAACAGACGAGTCAGTGTTGCATGTCTTTATTAGGGTACACTTTACTGATTTTACGGTTGGTCGCTGACAGCCCGAAGGTCAAGTCGCGCATGCGGTTACAGGCTGCGATATCTCTTTTGCATTTGTCTGTAGTAGACAAGTTCGCAACTACCATCAACACAAATTTCATCTCATTAGCCATCACCGTGCAGGTAGGTTTGAGCCGTCTGCATCAATCTGCACAAGTTAATCTGGTGTAGGACCCATGCTATAATGTTCGCATGGAATTCCTTATGAAGCTTTTCCCCCTCCTCACTGCTCGCAAACTTCCCCCGCGATACAATCTTATACCCTTTTTAACCGTGCATGATCCTGAGGCGGATGTAAAGAGCCGGGTTAGTGATGTTTTACGTATTACCGTATCTATGGCTGACACCGTTGCAGGCCATCTCCTATGTTACACATGCATCACGAAACATATCTGCAGGTGAGTTCTGATGATAGTGTATCTCGAGCGTCATTGACAGACTGGCCTCTCCTTAGCTGCCAAAGTTGACCTGTTCGAAATCATATTCATCCGTTTACTTCATCTTCTCGCACATCACCCTGATTTTTCGACTGCACATGAAAATTTGCAAGAGATGGCCAAGTAAGCTGTGTTCCCTGTGAAATTCATGGAGGCATGTGGAAATGCTAACGTTTTGCATAGATATATTGAATTTTATCTGGATTTAATAGCATCTTCTGATAATGTGTCCCTGCTTTATCACCTTGCTATGAAGGCGAAGACTGTTCGTGATGGACAGTCGCATACATATAGCGAGGTCCGCGTTGATGCTGTCTATCGAGTCTGTGATATTAATGATGGTACTACTCCTAGAATCTTTACGCTATGAGTGAGCTCGTGCAAGAGCTTATCAAGGCCCGTGCACAAGCACGTTCCTGGAGTTTGCAGAGCTATCCGGGAAAGGTGAAACTACCTTCGGATATTCTCCGTGCACTACCAAATCCGGAGTCGGCCACGAAGGTTATGGCGATTTGCGTAGGTTGGCTCGAAAACTGATTGGTGGCCTTATCCAGATCTTGAAGACCGTTTATCTCCCTGAGGAAACATCCGCCTGGCTTCTGGAATCATCCAAAACACAGAAGCCTGCTGGCGCTTCCAAAGTAAGCTTCCAGACTGCGGGGTGTTGAGTGCACCTGATCATTTGCTACGATAGGAAAAACGGCGTGAACCCCGAGAACCCAAAGACTCCAAATCCCCTCCAAAAAGGAAGGCGTCGCGGCACAGGGTTAATGGGACCACCAAGTGAGGGTTCTCCATCTCACGGTTACTGAATGTGTCTAATGGCGGGTTCAGACGTGCAAAAACAGCTCGATGGAACAGTGATCAGTCTGAATCGGAGGAAGAGCCGTCCTCGGACGATTCAGAGCAAGATGATAGGGAGGAAACGCCCACCAAGCCGAGCTCGGAACATGAGGACAAGTCTAGTGGACAAGAGAGCGATGAGGAAGCAAACGAGAAAAAAGGGGAGCAAAATCGTAAGCCAAGTCGTAAGGCGGGGACGCGTGCAAAGGTCTGTTGGACCTCTCGTTACTGCACCCTGTCGAGTCTGACCTTATTCCCACAGAGGAAAATCAGTAAGCAGGTGAAGAAGAAGGGTAATCACGCTAGAAAGTCATGATTTTTTATTGTCTACTTTGCTTACTTACGCCCATTGGTTTTGTGCTGTGGTTTTGTCTGTCTTGCTTACTCGTTGTGTACTGCTTTGTATCCCCACACCGTAATCTGTGCTACACATGAGTAATCTAGCTGTCTTCGAAATATACATGCCGAACTTGCCGAGGTCCATCTTACGGTGCACGAGTGCTTCCACGGGTCCATAGGTTGATTGCAGTCATCCATACAGCAAGTACACAAACCTTGTCAACACTCCTCGCGCGGTCAACGTGAGGCAAACACAACAACCTCGTCCCCGAACCTAATATACCCCCCAGGCTGGCCTTTAGCGACTTGGACACCACCAGCAAATGGCACCACCTACTCTAGCACAAAAGGACAAGAAACTATTTGCTGATCTTTTAAGCCAGTATGAAAACAGACAGCTCTCCAAGGGCAGGAAGACAGCCGATCAAATACTCAAAAAGTATCCCGAACATGGTGGTATGTCATCTTGAACTGACGCTCGTTTCGTGGCTGATTTGCAATGCTGCAGAAACAATGTGCATGAAGGGTCTAATTCTGGTGCACCTTGGCCAGCGCGATGAGGGCATCAATCTCGTCAAGGAGGGCATGCGCAAGGACCTGTCTTCTCATATCTGCTGGCACGTATGGGCGCTCATCCAGAAGAGCGAACACAAATACGAGGATGCGCTCAAGTCGTACATCCAGGCGTTGAAGTTTGATAAGGTGCGTTTGCGTGGTAACTTATTTGTTCTGGCGTCTCAGTGCTTGAATGAAGGACAACTTCAATATCCTGCGAGATACTGCTGTCCTTCAAACGCAGACGCGTCAATTTGAGGGCCTGGTAGAAACACGCCATAACCTCCTCCGCCTGCGGCCTTACAACCGACATCACTGGGTTGGTCTCGCGGTCGCATATCAGCTTAATGGAAACCTCGCTGAGGCAAAACAAGTCCTTGAATATATTGAAGGGTTTCTTCGGGTACGTGCATTTACGCCATTGTATCTGCTCGCTCATATAACGTGTCTGCAGAACGTAGGATCTTACGATGTGGAATTCTCGGAGCTACTGATGTACCACGTTCGCATACTGGAGGATATGGGCGACTTCCAATCCGCGGTCGACATGCTCGAGTCACATGACAGGGCCAAGGGCGGCTCTGTCCTGGATCGCATGGCGAGCACGGAGGCGAAAGGTGTGACTACATGTCGTTTATGCCTTGAGAGAACTTCATTCTTTACAGCTCGCTTGTTGGCAAAACTGAAGGAAAGCAACGCGGATGATGAGCAAAGGACCGCCTGGACGGAACGGGCAGATGCTGCTTGGCGCTGGCTTCTGTCACAAAATGCTGATGGCTACGAGTACTACAAAGGGTTCCTTGCTAATCAAGGCATCGACCTTGGTGGGTGCTATTTTTTTTTTTGACACTTTCATCTGGTGTAATGACTGTTTCCCAGCTAATGTCACTGACGAGAATCGGGAAAAAGCGCTTGAAATGCTTCGTGGCTACTTCAATGCCCAGTTTGCTACCGCTCCGCGTCGACTGGCTCTTCATGTGGTCACTGGACAGGAATTCAAGGATCTCATCAAACCCTACCTGACCAACGCGTTCACAAAAGGGATTCCCTCCCTCTTTGCTGACCTTAAGCCGCTGTACAGGGATTCGGACAAGCGTCAAATAATTGAAGATATCGTGGAAGAGTTTCGTGCGACCTTTGCGACCTCACCCCCTTCGACCGGTGATTCTGTTGAGCCAACAACCTACTTGTGGGCGCTGTATCTCCTCGCACAGCATCATTCCTATCTAGGGCGCCACAAACAGGCCTTGAAAATATTGGACATTGCAATAGCACATACTCCGACACTGCCAGAGCTCTATATGACACGGGCCCGCGCGCTCAAACGGGCGGGTGACCCTCATGGTGCCGCGAGGGCCATGAATGATGCTCGTCTGTTAGATGGGCAGGACAGGTTCATTAACACGAAGACGGGCAAGTACTTGCTAAGAGCCGGTATGGTTAATGAGGCGGACGCTATATTCTCGAAATTCACGAGGGTGAGTGTGCTACAATGCATGAAGATGTCTTCTTGTCGTTCATCCGTTTCTGGACCTAGGGAGGGACGCCTGCAGCGACGGATCTAGAGGAGATGCAGGCAATGCATTACCTTGTCGAGCAGGGTGACTCATATCGACGGGCTGGCAAGCTCAACCTTGCTTTAAAGAAGTATTATGTAATACAGAAAGTGAGCCCTTAGTTTGTGCCTTCGTCTAGACATGAAGGCTTGACCCTCGGCAGGTCTTCGAATCGTTCCGTGAAGACCAGTATGAATTCCACCAGTATTCTGTACGGAAAACGATTCTCAATGTTTACACCGAGTCAGAATTGTACGCCATGGGTTTGATTTAATTGGCTGACGATATGCTTTTCCAGGATGTTGAAATGGGAAGATAATGTGCGCTCACATCCAGGCTTCATTCATGCAGCAGTTGCTACCGTTCAAGTGAGTTTTTTTACATGTGTGTATACAGCCAATTTCCTGATGTTTCTGAAGATATGGGTTGCATTGTACGACGACGCGACTCTCGGGCTCAGTCTTCAACCTGCAGGCGAGTAATGTGTTGCAGTTCATCATCCTCAGCTGATCGTCAGATCTAGAAACAACCGCCCCAGACGTTTCCTCCAAGAAAGCCATCAACAAGGCGAAAAAAGCTGCTCGCAAGGGACAGCCCGAAGCAGACGGTGCAAACAGCAAAAAGGGTGAATCAACACGTCGTTCTGTAACCTTTGCATTGTCTTCTTTACGCAACCGCATTCTTTCCGCAGCCACAGCTACCCAGTCTGAGGACAAAGGCCTTGAGCCCCCCCGTCTGAGAGACGATGATCCAGAAGGCCTGAAACTGGTTTTGGCCGAGGACCCCCTCGAACGCGCGGACAAATATTTGACGGGCCTATCGGAGCTTGTGCCACAAAATATGGACATTTGCTTTGCAATATATGATGTCGCTATTCGACGAAGTAAGTCGAGTATCGAAGTCTGGAGCCAGGGGGTAAATGTCTGATTCGGCGACAGAGAAATACCTGCAAGCTGTTAGGATGCTCATGCGCGCACATTCGCTGGACTCCGAACATCCTGATTTGCACTCGCGGATAGCGCATCTGAGGAACACTGGTAAGACTGATTCCAACTTCACGCTGTTATCTAACAGGAGTCCCAGTCTCCTCGTTGCCTGAGCCAATTCCCGCGCCGGTCGGACCAGTACTTGCTGAGTCCATTGCTTCACTGCTTCCAGGAGAGATTTCCCTTGAATTGTTCAACTCCCAGTACCTCCAGAAACACTCTTCATCGTCAATGGCTATTGTAGCACATGCTAAAGTCGCGCAAATATTGAAAGCACCGCAAGACGAGGTTGACTCCATATTATTCACAGTGCTGAAGGAGCCCGTCCAACTTGATCACGAGGTCCGTGTCCACCCCTTCCATCTGAACTACCCATTTACATACGATGGGCAGGCTGCATTTGCGGTGCTATCGTACTTGAAGGAAATGAATTCTTCACGCGCCGAGGAGTTCCGGATAGCGTGCAATGACAGATTCGAGCTGAGCACACTGTTCAGGAGCGACGAGGAGATCGCTGCTCTCCAGAGATCTTTCACAGAGTCGGGGGAGTCTCCGGCTGATGGCGAGGCCCTTGAGACTGTTGTATGATTATAGATATCACACCCACGTACATGCTGCTTTATCTCAGACTCAAACCTCCAGTCTCTTCTGGGCCTGTTCGGAAGCTCCGTTGAGAGTGGCATCATGAAGTTGTTGTTGTGATGCAACAAATCTGTCCGAAGACACAACCTGTTATATACGAGTCGTAAAATTCATTGATGGCTTCGAATAAATTAATAGGCCCAGCTGGGCGCTCGGGGCATCGACACCTCGAATTTGGATCACATCCATTGATGCCTTTCGAGATTTGGGACTTTTTGGAACTTCATCACATCCATATAATGTGTGTAATCACATGTATATATGCCCCGTGCTCAGATTTACGCTATCTTCAAAATCATATACGACAGGGGAAAACGTTATATTTGACCCCCTATTTCAATGTGCACTCTATCCCTTGCCACAACATCAATGGCAACTGATGATGATGACAGCAGTTCCATTGCTACTGCACCTCCCTCCTATGACACTGCAATCTCAGCAAATCCCATTCAATGCAATCAATCATCTGTATTTCCCTTTCGTCGCATGAAGCAGAAACGTGCAGCTGTTCTATCCCGCATCCGTGATATTGTCTTAGCCCCCAATTTCATCCCTTCTTCTGTGGCCCCAGATCTCAATGCCTGCGCTGCTGCTCTCCCAGCTGCAGAGCTCTCCGACATCCTCACAAAACTCAATATCGAGGGCCACAC
Organism: Suillus placidus; assembly: GCA_016628565.1. Classification (NCBI taxonomy): domain Eukaryota; kingdom Fungi; phylum Basidiomycota; class Agaricomycetes; order Boletales; family Suillaceae; genus Suillus; species Suillus placidus. Next base: position 109,471 of record JABBWD010000097.1, read on the forward strand.
AGCACTGTATTGGGCAATTGTGAATGATCGGCCACAAGCTCTTTGGGCGTTTTGCAAGTTGATTTCCTCCTTTCCCCCTGTTTGTGTGTCCGACATGCGCATGGCGTGCATGATAACCAGCGACAATGCAATGTTTATGAGCCTAAATCTTGGAGGTCGTAAGTAGTGCACAATAGTGTCCACTGGAGAGACCACTAATTTTGATGCTAGAAAGCGAAATCAGGCGTGTGAGACGAATTTTAGATTGCCCGCCAGATAAGATTGAGGTACAGATATGCGATGAACCCACCAACCAGTTCAATGTTGTTTTGCAAATCAGGATGTTCCAAAAACGCCTGCGCATTTCTACTTCTACAAATCACTTGTACTACGAATTTGTTGCAGGGGGTGTGTGGTCCACATATCTCGCTCTGGTCCTTCATTAACATTGATGTGATGGCAACCCTTGCAGGACGCATATGGTGGTTGCGCTTCCTGGTTCGAACGGCTATTAGTCCCAGAATCATACACGCCGAGCTTGGTCTTAGTCAGCATAGCTATCCAGCGCGTCCTAACGCTGCACTTTTGATCAAGGCGCACAGCCGGACACCTGGCCCTGCAACCCCGCCTGAAGCACTGAAAATTCCATTATCATTGACAGACACGAAGTTTCTGGCTCTTGGACCTTGGAGGTAGGTTGAATTAGTTCTGACTCCATGAATTATGGTGTACTGATTGTCTTATGATCCACGATGAAACTATTCCTTGTCACGGTGCTCCCGTTGGCTACTAAAGATCCACCAAGGGCATTGACCTTGCGCTTCCTCCCGACATGACTTGGTGCATGTCGAACGATTTGGGTGATTGGGTAATGCACAAGTGAGTCTGTTCACCAATCGAGGAGGCATTTCTTACACTTCTCCTTAATAACTTGAACTAACTGACATTGGGATGTTGTAGTAAAACTGAATATGTAGACCATGAGGGCACCCTAGATGCAAAACTAGAGATAACATTGTTATGAATTTAATGGTGACAGCTAGTCGATGTATTTGAGGTTCATTCCGCTCAAAAAAAGTCTGTATCGAGGTGGGACGCTGGTCATTCAATGCCTTTCTTCGTTACTGGCGGAAGCTCGACCTACTTTCCCCGCGTCACATTGAAAACCTCTCTCCTGCTTAGCATTTCGTCTCCGCCTTCTCGCGTTCGGGCAGCGTGCCTCGTCCCTCTGGCTCAGGGTTGGAGTCTTCCTCTAGGTGGTCTTGTCCTTGTCCCTGCCCAAAACCTGGGAAGGCCTCTCTGATGATTCTCTCCTTGTCTGTTCCTTCTTTTCGTCTCCCCCTTGCCTACGACAAAGCCTGAAATGCACAAATTCCGCATTCCTTCGACGCTATACGTGGCGGCAGGCAACAGATTGTCTTGAACAACGTCAAGCACGCTCGTCGCTCGTTCTTGTTGGCCTCCAGGAACCAAGACGGACCATGGTAAAGGTGTAGGGAAGGGTGCCGGGTGGTGCAGTTGGGCTCGCTGGACGGCTGGAAGAGCGCGGAGAAGTGCTGGAGGGTGAGTCACATGGCCACGATTGGAGTAGGGTAGCGCTAGATGGTAGAAACGAGTGAGAGAGAAGGAATTGAAGCAGGTCGAGACTTGAGCTACTTACCGTCGGGAATGAGATGCCTGGCCGCAGCTGAGTCAGTTGTGGACCCCGTCTGTCTGTTGTCGCCTCTTAGTCTTCCCTCTTCCAACAAATGGTATCGTCAGACTTCCAGCAACGCCCCCGACGTCCGACTGCAAAGGTAAGTTGCTTGTTGTTCGCGTGTACGGCTTCCACTGCTGTGGTGCTCATACTTTACTTGTGGCTGCTCCATATTTAGCTTCGACGGTCACGATGACTTCGAGTCTGAGGATTATGCGTGGGCCCGCCGCCCAGTAAGAATGTTCTCGACAACACATCATACAGGTTGCACCTAAGACTCGAGAGGTATGCATCTTGCATAACCTGTTGTTGCAAAGGTTGATGAGTTTGCACCTTCCGAGTAGTGTCAGTGGCCCCAAGCATTCTTCATTCCAGGGCCTCTGTGGACCATTCAATGCACGCGGTCATTCCCTGTCCCTGTCCCTGACGTCCAGCGCTGACGATGTATCCAAACACTAGCAACGTGACACTCCCCTCCATTACCATTTCTTTTCGTCAGTGTGGGTGAGGGAATGATTATGCTGCTCGTATTTATAATTTTATACTCACATTTTTGAGAGGTCAGACGCACGTGACCTTTGGGGGATCCACAAGACAAGGAAGGCGCACATTCTGCATTTGGCGTGTGCATCGCTTCCTATCGTCCATCCTCATCACCCTCTCCATAGATCAGATTTTCCAGGCGCTCGAGGCAGCCCACATCTGTGTACGTCACCAATCCATTTAATCTTAGTACCCTACATCTCTTTCCCTATTTCCATTGTAAGTTCACATTTGGTTCACATCGTGCGCCACCCGGAATACATTGGCTGATTTTATTCGTTCTGATAGAACGACAAAAATCTTCCGGCCCACGCTGGCATGCGGCACGAAAGTACCTCATACACGGCCCACCTGCTTCACCAATTCAACCTTGGTCAACGTCACTCGCTACTGTCGCCTCCCAGTATCACTGCACAGTAATTTCACCGTTAGCACTTCTTCATCAACTGACGTACTCAGTTCTGATGGTGATTCTCACTGCCAGGCCTCGTCATGGGATATCTGAGGTTCTCTAGCCCATCTTTAGCTGAGTGGTGTGCTTACTTTTGGCGCGCCAAAATGCATTACTTCTGTCCGTTCTTGCCGTTGATACCATTGTACTACTGACCCTGCGTTTAATGCATCTCACTCAGAATTGGCGCCGCGAGGAAAACATTTAAATTCAATTGCCAATTCAAGAATGACAGAATATTTTACGAGGCTCTGCATGCCCTTCTCGGACATCGAGTGGCAATGGTGGCAACATACGCAGACGGTGTAACAGCGAGCCTCGTGGCAGAACATACGGACTCCTTCATCATCGAGGCTCGTCAGCGCGTCAGCAGCGTTACTACTAGACCTAACTGAATTTACCACTTAGAAGTACCATTAGCAGATGGCCGAGCTCAAGTAAAATGTGTGCAAGTTTGTATGTAACGAACATTGTTAGAACAGCTGCTTCTGCATCTCTCACAATGTGTTGTGAGAGATGCAGAAGCAGGCAAGTAGCCAAACATTTGAACAGTTGGAGTTGCGGACCTAAGCTAGCGCTCATCAATCACCGCCAAACGACTCTACACTGGTGATTGAACAGTCATACATGTGAGGCTTAAATAACTCAACAGCATACAAGGGAATTCAATCAAGTTACATCAACAACTGGCAATGTTACGAATGCGTGAAATCGTGGACACCTGGTGAACACTCGAGGGAATGGATAAAAGAGGACGTCATAAGAATAAAGGATCTACTCGTTGTCTTCTTCCTCTTCAAGAACTTCTTTCGACTTTTTTGCCTTGGAAGTTACCTTTGCTTTCTTGGTAGTGGATACTGGCTTCGAAGAAGTGGGTCGCTACAAAGAAGTTTAGTCAATCCCTTTGGAAGAACAAAGATTGCCGACCTTGCGCTTCTTGGCAGACTCTTCTGCCTCCTCCTCCTCCTCTTCCTGAACCTCGGCAATCGCCTCTGCAAAGTCCTCACCCGATTCTTCCTCTTCGTCCTAGAAATCATGCAAGGATGAGTTCACGTAGAGCAGAAACTAGTTTCATACATACTTTCTTCTTAGCAGCTCGCTTCCTTGCTGGAGCCTTCTTCTCGGCCACTTTCTTCTCGGCAGCAGGCTTTCTCGCAGGCGCACGCTTCTTGGGTTTTTCCTCAGACTCTCCCTTATCTTCAGCGTCTGACGAAGCTGCGGCTTTCTATGAAAGACAAGGTGAGAATTAAGACGTTGAGGGTGCTGAAAATATTGTACCTTTGCCCGAGGCTTCCTCGCAGGGGCCTTCTTTGGCTTGTCTTCGGCATCTTCATCTCCCTCGTCCTCCGTTTTCTTGGCCTTTGGAGGTGCACGTTTCCTCTTTGGCTTCTCACCATCCTCTCCACCTGCGTCTTTCTTGGCTTTTGCTGGTGCCCTCTTCTTGGGCTTCTCTTCATCTTCTTCAGCCTCTTCTCCAGGAGCTTTCCTTGCTGTTTCTGGGATATCCTCGTCAGCAACTTTGCCTTCCTCCCATGCCTTGCGGAGGCGTTCTTTGTCTTCGTCATTGAGGTCGTCGAAACCATCGAGCTCATCGGCGGATTCAAATTGAGATTTCATGTTGGATATGAGCTTGGTAGTCGTGCAACCCCAATGACGCCATGCACTGCCGAATGAGTGTTAGAAGGCAATCATTGAGTATGATACATCACTTACTAGCTGGTGTTCCCCCTAAAATCGACGACAGACCCAACACGAAGCTCCCCTTTGGTAATTGAACTACCTGCAGTATGTATTAGAAGACGAAAGACATCACAATAATCAACTGTGTGCACCAGCGCAGGGTTTGGGACCTGCCGATGAAACCATATGAGCAACACACATAGTCAACAAGTAATATGCCATGCCACACCTTTGCATTTGGATCTGGCAGAACTCGCGTATTCCAGGCGATAACCGCTCTTTTTAGTGGTTCCCTCGTTGTCGGACATCACTGAGAGTGTTGAATCTGAGATATTTCAAGTGGAGAAGCGAAAAGAAGTTATGTTGGGTGGTTCGTCTCGACGCGACAGTTTTGTTGAATGGCCCTACACCTTCAAAGTCCGACCAGTGCCTGCCACACAGCGCACGGACCTGTGTGTTGACCGCGCGTTTATTGTTGGTTGTATTGTGGAGACACTTCGACAAGAGCATCGCGGTCTTGAGAGAGATTTTCAGTCAGGCTTGTTTGGACAAACAGAACTCAGCATCTCACATGTGGCGACTGGTACTTGAGTCTCAATTAAAATCAACTTGAACAAGGTGAATTTACAGGTAGACAACGTCCTTCAAACAATTTTACAATAGCCCCTCAACAGTCACTGGTGGAATGGTCACTGTACAGTTTCAGTTGGATCACTGTGATGTTTTTTATTTTCATTGTTCATAGGCATCAGTGAGGCTTATGTATTACCACAACGGCTTCTTCCTGTCATACATTCAAATTCCTTTTGCGTTCGTATGAAAATCTTCTGATCATCAGGTCATTGATATCTGGCCTGGTCGGCTGCAATGAAGGAACATCATAGCCTTGTCGTGCATTGCTCATGTCAAGCTCATGTTGTTCTAGATTTGCGGGCCGTGTAGACAAGTCAAATTTCTTATAGTATATATGAAAAAATTTAGCAGGAGCAGCATTCTAGCCTTCTACGATTTGCACGGCTACAATATTAAGGACTCATCGGTTTACTGATGTGCGTGCCGAGGGGAGGAAGACTCCAACCCTGAGCCAGAGGACAGGCGGAGCCGCAGGGACGAGGAACGAGGCACGCTGCCCGAACGCGAGAAGGCTGAGACGAAATGCTAAGCAGGAGAGAGGTTTTCAATGTGACGCGGGGCAAGTAGGTCGAGCTTCCGCCAGTAGCGAAGAAAGGAATATTGGATGACCAGCGCCTCACCTCAATACAGACTTTTTTTGAGCGGAATGAACTTCAAACACGTCGACTAGCTGTCACCATTAAATTCATGACAATGTCATCTCTAGCTTTGCATGTAGTGTGCCCTCGTGGTCTACATATTCAGTCTTACTACAACAGCCCAATGTCAGTTAGTTCAAGTTATTAAGGAGAAGTGTAAGAAATGCCTCCTCGATTGGTGAACAGACTCACTTGTGCATCACCCAATCACCCAAATCGTTCGATATGCCCCAAGTCATGTCGGGAGGAAGCGCAAAGTCAATGCCCTTTGTGGATCTTTAGTAGCCAACGGGAGCACCGTGACAAGGAATAGTTCCATTGTGGATCATAAGACAATCAGTACACCATAATTCATGGAGTCAGAACTAATTCAACCTACCGCCAAGGTCCAAGAGCCAGAAACTTCGTGTCTGTCAATGATAATGGAATTTTCAGTGCTTCAGGCGGGGTTGCAGGGCCAGGTGTCCGGCTGTGCGCCTTGATCAAAAGTACAGCGTTAGGACGCGTTGGATAGCTATGCTGACTAAGACCAAGCCCGGCGTGTATGATTCTGGGACTAATAGCCGTTCGAACCAGGAAGCGCAACCACCATATGCGTCCTGCAAGGGTTGCCATCACATCAATGTTAATGAAGGACCAGAGCGAGATATGTGGACCACACACCCCCTGCAACAAATTCGTAGTACAAGTGATTTGTAGAAGTAGAAATGCGCAGGCGTTTTTGGAACATCCTGATTTGCAAAACAACATTGAACTGGTTGGTGGGTTGTAACCTCGTCAAAATGCCTTGACACCTGTCAAGGCAATATCCTGTCATTTCCCCTTTATTCGATTACCTTCCCCCCCTCGTTCCTTAGCTTACTTAAGACACTCGTTCTCTACAGTATATAAACCTTGGTTGATCTACTGGTAGAGTTAGTTGATCCTTTCCTGAATATACGCTTAGTTCGACCAGTTTTCTCTGTTCGTCTACTAAGTATCACCTAAGTCGACTCTCTTCGTGTGAACGTTCTATGAACGCCACATATTTTTAAACTCGAATACTAAGCCCTACCCCTTTCCCACTATGGTCGTTGTCGAGGAGGATTGATCACCCTCCAAACCTTTGATTCTTCTAAACCCTTCAAAAAAAAAACTACCCCCCCTTCGATATCGAAACCTATAATGTCTGTTAGTGCACCAGACAACCTGTCTCCTCTTACCACGCCTCCCGCGAGTGTAAGAAGTGTAGACGCAGGCGCCTATGAACTTGGAGTTCAGAGCGCCTGGACCCGTGATGACGCTGTCGTCATGGGTGTAGAACGGAGTGAAAGCACATGTGCCGAGCCTCCCACCAGTGGACCGACCGATCAGCCTGGATCTGATCGCGCGGTCACTGAAGCCACTGAAGAGGCATTAGATGCCCCAGTAGTACCTAGTACCCCACTAGTGAGCGAAGATGGGAACAGAATTGAAAACCCACCTGACCATGGTGATGGACTTGGCTCTGCAGAAATGAGTTTAAGCCCACCTGTCAATTTGATCGCTGAACAAGAAAAGTTAGCAAACGAATACCCAAGGATGGGATTATTTGACAGCCTAAGGTACCAAAACCTACGTACCTCTAATAGAATGAGTGATGCCCATCCACAGGGACAGTCTGAAACCGCCAATTGGGCCGAATTCCCCGATAATGACGAGATTGGAGATGTTCCCGAATTTCGGTCCTGTGAGTCTGTGAGGTACGACGACTCGAGACCCTCGACTCCTAGGATTCCCTTTGAACTCAAAGGAAAGACAATTGCCAGGCAGGAAGACAGTAGAAAAGACTTACCTCCTGATTGGCAAAGTCACCTGAACAAGCTTGATGAGCTGAAAAACCAAATCTGCAAACTGCAGAATCTGGTTATCCAAACTCAATCTAGCGCTGAGGAAGCCCAAAAGAAACTAAGAGAGGCTCACCGAGCCCCTGTAATCAGCGTGCAAGGACGGACTGAAACTGAACGTCCTCCAAGACGGGACTCGCGGAAGTGTGAAACCCGAAGAGGAGCCCTGAATCCCGTTCCCTAGAGATGCACCTGTAAATAAAACTAGGTACCAACGCGCGTTGTCGGTGCTCCCAACGGGGAGTTCGATCAAGTGAGCGATGACGGGATCTATGCAACCAGATCCTGAACCAAGCGACTCAGACTCATCTGAAGACAACGAACACTCGTCCACAGAGTCCGACATCGAACTTAAACCTAGAGGCAAGATTAGAAGGACTGCCTCAATGAGAAAGCCTAAGGACTCCCCACTCACCCTTCAGAGGGACAGTGAAGTACAGGATGAGCATACCTATGCGAATGATTTTGGGGCTGACTTCCTGGCGCTCGAACCAGAGTCGGATCACAGAGACGATTCCGCTGAAACAAAACGAACCAAATGCCTCGCCCAGCGTGAGTACCGAGTGAAGCTTAAGCTACTGAAATATCAGCAGAGTTTCATCAAAAATGAACCTCCATTCACCTATAATGGCGAGGCTAATGCCACAACGTTTAAAAAGTGGGTTAGAGAGGTTAGGGATTGGAAGGATAGAGCAAGACTCACTACCAACCAATCACTCCGAATGCTTGGGAAATACCTTGGAGGACAGGCCTATTGGTTTTTCGAATGAGACGTCCTGGACCTCCAGAAAAACTACTCACTGACCGAGTTCTTCGAACAACTGTTTGACTATGTATTCCCCCCTGACTTTAGAATGCTTCAGCGTCAGCGATTCCTTGATTGTAAGCAAGATGGGAAACATACCGTGCGTGACTACCTACGATGCCTTCGAGATCTAGCCGATACTACTGGAGACGTCAGTGAGCGCGAGATTGTTTGACAGTTCTGGATGAACTGTAAGCCTTATATTAAGGCGTCCCTAGTAGACAAAGGCTATGAACCGAATTCCATCAGCCTTGAGACCATCAAAAAGAAGGCATTACGCACTGAACGCGCCTTCCTGGAGAACTCGCGTGACCCACACATTCTCCTAGCCCTGAACCCCACAGCAGCTAACAGTATCATGACCCATAATCAGTGTTCCGAAAGGCGTGACGGAAACGAAAATCGCCATCAGAGAACTGAGCAGAAGAGACCGTACCTCGTCTATTTCTGCTAATGCCATTCACCTGCCCAATGGGAAGTCTGCGAGACCCAACAACAGGCCAACCCGCAGCCCAAATCAATCTAACTCATCCGGGGTGTGGCGCGATCACCCTAAGAAGAGTGACAACGTCATTAAACGACTAAGGGAGAATGATCAGTGCTTTGAGTGCGAACAAAAAGGCCACTTAGCCAAGGACTGCCCTAAGAGACACAAGCTTCCTCACCGGCCCAATAATCACACTAGCAGAATACATACGAGCGCTATCGGCATTTCAGATGATGCTATCCATCATGCAGCCATCAAAGAGGGAATAGCGAGTGGGCTGTTCAGAATGGCCGTCAGCATGTTAGACTCTAGCGAATCCGACAGCGAAGACCACTCACTCATCATCAAGCAGACCCTACTTGCCCTGAGGGAGGGAGTTCCTCTACTGACGGATGAGATGGTTGACCCGCTCTATGATCCCTATGCAATAGACAGATTCACTCTAGAGAACTGGGGAGGTCCTAACACTTACCTGCTCTCTGATAAGCACAATTATGACTCCTACATCGTCTACTTCGACCAACTTAAGGATGGACAGTTTGACGTGGTTGCCTGGTTGACGGACCTGAAGCTTCAGAACTACGAAGACCTTATCACTACGAGGTCAGCGTTCAAACCGACGTGGTACGGTAAAGTGATTGAAGGCACTCACCAGGGCGTTCCTCTCAGGGACTCTACTGCCTTAATCACAGGCCACGAGACCAGCAAAGATGTCATGAACATCGGCGACGAGTGTCCTGAACTGCTAACGTGTGAGTCATCGTCAGATGAAGAAGGTGATGGTGGATCTCACCATGATGTCACGACCAGCCCCAAATCTATCCCGGGCACCGTGCACGAAAGAATGAGGACAGGCCAAATTTACTGCGGAGGATCACGCACTGAGCTACCGGATGTCCGTACCCTGCACCATAATGCAGCTCATCCCAAGTCCGCTTGCAGGATTTTACCTAAGGCCTTAGTAGTGGTGGTCCACATCAACGACCACCCCTGCCGTGCCCTACTGGACTCGGGATCCTTGACAGACTTCATATCAACCACTGTAGTTGATCAATTGAAGCTGAAATATGACCTACTAGTTAAACCCATCCCACTACAACTCGCCGTGTCGGGATCATGAAGTGTGGTGAAAGCTAATGCGAGCGTTGACCTCAAGTATCAAGAAATTTCTGGGCCACGCACCTTCAATATTGCCAACCTCGAAGCATATGATGTCATCCTCGGCATGCCATTCCTATATCAACATCAGGTTCTGTTAGGCTTCAATCCCTCTGAGATCAAGATCCGAAGCCTCGTACCTCTGCCAATAAGGGGTGCACAGACCCAGGTCCTAGAACTCAAAGGTTCCAGCCCAGACGCTGACCTGATCGAGTCATATCGGAGGGAGTTGACTGAATATGCAAAAGATATCTGCAAAGAAGCAATTGAGACCCCATTGCCTCTGCTACGAGCAATAAACCACATTATACCATTAATCAATGATGACAAAGTATATGCCTGGCGGCAATCGAAATGCCCCGATGCTATGCGCCCCCTTTGGAGGGCAAAACGTGATGACTATGTCCGTACCGGATGGTGGGAGTTTTTCAGTGGTATGAATGCTGTTCCTATGATAATGCTAAAAAAGGCTACCAAGGATGGGTCATTGAAGCTACGCACCATACTGGATACCCGTCAACGGAACAAAAATACCCGCAAGTTGGCCTCTCCGCTCCCAGACATTGACTCCATCCTTCGGAATGTGGCGTCCCACCCTTATCGGTCCTTGCTGGATGGGAAAGATGCATACGAGCAGATTAGAATAGTCCCCGAGGATGTACCTAATTCTTTGTTCGCGACACCTGATGGAACAATGATCAGTCACGTCATGCAGATAGGGGATTGCAACGCCAGCACCACCTACCAATCACTCATGAACCATATTTTTGGCCCATATATTGGGGCCTTCATGGATGTGTACCTTGACGACATCGTGATCTATTCTGACAGCACTGAAGAACATACACAACACGTCAGAATCGTTATAGACACCCTTAGAGAGAATAAATTTTACCTGGGCGAACATAAGCTCCAGTTCTTCAAGACTGAACTTACCATCCTGGGTCATATCATTGATGACGCGGGAATCCGGCTGGACCCCCATAAGGTTGATAAAGTCGTCCATTGGAAGACGCCGACATCAAAAGAACTGCTAATGCAATTTATTGGATCAGTAGGCTACCTCGCATCAGGGTGTGAGGGCGTACATGTTGATATGCAACACCTATCAAAGATCGCCGCACTCACAACAAAGTGGTCCTGGTCCCCGACCGACCAACGCGTGTTCGATCTAGTGAAAGCCTGCGTTGAGACACACCGGAATATTAGTCGAAAAGCCATAGACTTACCGTCTGCGATTAATGGCACACGCCCAGTAAACCTCACCACCGACGCATCCTTAACAGGTGCAAGTGGGATCCTCTCGCAAGGGACAGACTGTAAAACTGCTGTCGTGATTGCCTTTTGGTCCGGCAAGTTCAATTCGGCGCAGCAAAATTACCCTGTCCACGAACAGGAATTATTAGCCATCGTTGAATCTCTCAAGCGCTTCCGGCACTTACTCATCAGATTTCATTTCCGCATCTTCACAGACCACAAAGGACTGGAATGGATCACCACTCAGTCCAAATTGTCCCCGCGACAGGCTCGATGGCTAGAGGCCTTGAGCAAATTTGACTTCGACATCATATATGTCCCGGGAGTTGATAATGTCCTCGCCGACGCTCTGTCTCGGATATACAGTAACAAACCTAAAGGGACAGTTCGGTCCATTAGTGAATATGTTAGTGCGGAGGAGGAAGACCAACCTCGAGCATTGTTACTCAATTTCGTGTCAGCACCTGTCTACACCGGAACTCCCCTCTTTCTGGGCGCGACCGAAGCCCGTCGCTCGGCTCGTATTGCGACTCGACAAGTGATTGGCGAGCTGCCAGACGAAAGCACACAAGAATCAGGTCCTGCAGACCTGGTTAAGTCTGGTGCCGGCTCTAGTGTCAGGAAGAGCGCACCTAGGACTGCAGTAACTGAGCCTCCTAACCCAACTGCAGTGACTCCTGGTCAACCGGGGCCAGAGACTACAAGAGCGCCACCCGCAGACATACCTAAGGTGAAACACGTACTGCTGAAATTAGGCAAGCCTTCAGCTTCCCTGGAGGGCGGGAACAGTGAGAAAACAATGGACTCACCAAGACCCCCTAGCTTCACTCAGGTTGACCCCAAAACAACCATCACAGACGCCCTTGATGAAAACACCGCGAACGACATAATAGGCGAAGTCATTGCGAGTGACAGAGACAAAGACACAGACTCAGCGCAAAGCTCATCAGTGACAAACATGGACCCACAACACCACGTGACGAATGACGTACCTGTACTCACCAACACTGAGACAGAGACCACGATTGCTGAAGACCTAATTGAGTCTCCTCCCACCCTAACCGAAGTCATTTCCCTCGGCGACCCGTCGACTGACATCCACGCCCACATTGTGAATAGGTATGGCGAGGACCAGTTCTTCTGTAAAATATTAGAGAATCCAGCCGCATACAAGAACTTCGACATCAGTAACGGCCGAGTGTTTATGAAAGACAAAGGGAAATGCGTACTGTGCATCCCAGATATCTGGATTGGCGAACAAAGAGTCCGCGAGATCATAATCTCTCATGCACACTCAATTCTGGCACACCTAGGGCCACACAAGACCCTGCTCTACCTACGTGAGAACGTATGGTGGAAGAGTATCGCGTCGGACATTGACGCCTTCTGTAAGTCATGCCCAATGTGTCAGGTGGCTAAGCCCTCAAATCACCTACCATACGGCCTTTTAGAGACTCTGGAGGTACCGTCCCGACCATGGGAAACCGTCGGCATAGACTTCGTCGGCCCACTACCCGAATCCAAGACCCTAAACGGCGTCTTCGACATGATCCTCGTAGCAATAGATCACCTCACCTCAATGGTGCACTTAACCCCGACAAAGCAAACGTACCGAGCAAAAGACATCGCGGAGGTGTTATTCAATTCCGTGTACAGACTACATGGAATGCCTTCTAACTTGGTTAGTGACCGGGACACTCTATTCACGAGCACGTTCTGGCAGCGGTTCCATCAGCTGATGGGTGTCGAACTACGCATGTCCACTTCCTTCCATCCTCAATCTGACGGCGTGACTGAATGAGCTAACCGTACCTTCGTGCAGATGCTCAGGTCGCTGGTGTCTCCTCACCAACGAGACTGGGCCATCAAACTGCCTGCGATCGAGTTCGCGATGAACCTCGCGTGTTCCAGTGCCACCGGATACTCCCCTTTCCTCCTTAATCATGGGCAGCTGCCAGCCCCATTTATCTGGAACACGAACTCCGAATACCCTGGAGTTTGGGTCTACCTCCAGACGATGAAGGACGCCACTATGGCGGCCCATGACGCTCTTATCGCTGCTCATGTGAAGAGCACCACGAGCGCTAATAAAAAATGTAGGGAATTGCCGTTCGTCGAAGGGGACCTTGTCTACCTATCCACCGAAAACTTGTCCCTCCCTAAAGGACGAGCGCATAAGCTCTCCCCTAAGTTTATAGGCCCATTCCGAATCCTCAAGGACTATAGGAATAACGCCTTCCTTCTGGACCTACCGTCCAAACTGAAACAGCGGGGTATCCACCCCGCATTCCACGCTAACCTCCTTCGCCTGCACGTCCCAATCAACGACAGGTGTTTTCCTGGTCGTCAGCTTAAGCAGATCGCCGACATCGGGATCTCAGAGGATTGGTCAGTAGCCAGAATCTCCGACCATCATGGTCAGGGCACTGACACTATTTTTAAGGTTGAGTACACCTCTGGGGACCACGTATGGCTCCTCTACTACTCAATCTTGCGACTCGAAGCTATCGGACAGTACCTCGAGGCACTTGGGGTGCCTGGGATTTGCCATCTTCCAAAAAAGGTAGCACCTGCCTCATCTGAAATTGCACTTGCTACAGTTGACACATTTGCCGAAGCCCGCAATATAGTTTATTCATCTGTAGACCTCCTGCTCAAGGACCTGCCCACCAAAGTTTTCGGCCTATTACCCGAACTCGACCCTTTAAAAGCAGGCTCTCGAGTGGCCGATTACCAGTCTCCCCCTTCCGGTACAATGTCCTCCATACCGCCTCCTCTTGAGCCTATGCTGGTTGATGCCCCTGTCGCTTCTGGCGAGCCTGGTGAGCTCCCTAGCCCTCCTCGTTGTCAGACCCCCTCTCATAGAGGATGCCATGGTCGGGGTCACTCCCCCTACCAGAAGGAACCTAATTCAGAGGCTCTGCATGCCTTCATGAGGTTCTTCCGTGCTGAGGCCCAGGCCAGTAAGCCTACTACCTTTGCAAGTCAAGGGTGCCGAACTCACTTTCATGAAACCCTTTACCCAGAGGAACTTGCTACTAGAAAAGAAGCTCACGCTTTTGACCAGCGGGTCAGGGCTGAGCGTCAGCAAGAGTACTCTCTTCATCAGCGCGAGCAACGCGCTCGGCACCTGACCCTAGACAACCGCCCTACGGCACGCGTGGTTGTGTCTAAACCACGTCCCCACTACCCAAAGGCCAAGGTGGACCACAATCCCCTTCGCCCTGCCCCTCCTGCTAGAAAACTCGCAGCAGCTCATGTCAGCGCCCCTTCCCTTACCCCGGCTCCGGCCGTCACTGTTACGAACTAGGATAGTTCTAACACAAGACAACTCAATAAGAGTTAACGTCAAGTGAGATTCAATGTGAAGTGCAATAAGCACAACGTTCAACTAAGACAAGACTAAGAGAGTGTCTTAGACTTGAAGTAGATTCAGACGACTTAGAATTGGAGGTTCTAAGCGAGGAAGTTCCAGGTAAAACCTAGTAAGATTAAAGTAAAGAAATACAATGATAACTACGTGCTTAAATAGTCCATATGGGGCGCACGGACCAAGAGAACGCGTAAGCGATATAAGTACAATGGGTTTCAGGATAACCAAGAAAGGTAACAGGACGCGTAAGCTAAAGAATGCGTAAGACAATAGAACAATGGAAGTCTAGTGGCAGCTGTATGCGACCATGACGTAGTACAATGGTGAGAGATAAGAGAAAATGTATAGGGGTGACACTGACCATAACATTACCCCGTTTTTATCGTTGAAGTCATTGACGTCAACTAGTTATCTAGGTTCTCGTAGTAACAGGGGTCAGCTTCCGCGCGACCATGTAAAAGTTCATCTTGCTCAAGAGTGCAGTGTTCCTGTTCATCGATCTCTTTCTCCCATTCCTTGAGAGCGTCATAGAATTTAGGATCGTCGAATTTCGTAGGCATGACGACTTTTCCATTGAGTTCTTTGCAAAATACCGAAAGATGTCCAGGTGCAAGGTTGCGACAGACACGACAATGATAAGTAGGACAGTTCTTGTGGCGATGTCCTATAATATGGCAATTACGACAGGTGAAGTTGTCGCAAGTCTCGGTTCTAACAACATAATTGGTAGAAGAGCTGGAAGGTGCAGGTGGTGTAGGTGTGCGATCTGTGAGATTACGAATCGGCGGAGAAGTACTTCTTATTGGTTTCTTCACCGATCTTCGTCGTGGATATCGTCTGATAGGATGGGAGATTCGTTGGGTGGGAGAAGAGGGCGATGCCTCAGCTGCCTCTGTAGTAAGGATAGGTGATACCTGAACATCAGGTACCACAGGTTCAACGCGAGGAGTAGTCGGATACTCAAGGGCAATTTCTTGCATATACGGCGGAGGTACAGGAATTGGAATAATGTATGGTGGTGGTGGCATGGGTGATGGGGGTTCGAGCGATGCCAGCAGATCTTTCTGCGACGACATGAATAGCTTCCATGATACTTTCACGGACGTCATTAGGAATAAGGTGCATTGACATAGTACAAATGCTGTTCCTGAAGATGGTTGAGGACCTGTCTGTGGCCGACATTCTCTACGATTCGTGCAGTTCTTTCAACAAGGTGGGCGGTGCGAATGATATTGATAATGATTGCTGTTCCGAATCATTCCTTTTCAAGAAGAATTCGTTCTATTTCAATAGTGTGTGCGGGGCAGAGTATAGCGGACTTGATAAGAGCTTGATCTTCTATTTGTTGAAGAAGACGAAAATATTGTTCAACAGAATCAGAGGATGTAGTGGCAGTAGCTTGGAGAATGGTGGTTTCGGTGATATCGTTAGACATAGACATATTTGTTTCGAAGGAAATGGTTTTGTAATTTTAAAGGCGATGGGTCTTCTTATAGGTTTGTAGCAATTCTGTGGCATGAGAGAGATTCTCTTCAGGAAGCCATTCGTTGCTAGCCGAGGAGTATCCAATCTATGATACGAGATAGCATCTTCGTTTACCCATTCCTTTGTGGGAAAGGATTGCTTCGACTTCATATTCTTCTTTGTTATCTATGACGTCAGGAGGTGGTTCTATGAAGTTCGGACCATGAATTTCTGTTTCGTGATAGGATGATAATTCGGAAGCATGGAATGTGGAGTGAACTTTCCATTGGGTCAGTAACTGGAGTGTGAATGTGATTGGGGATAGTACCGCTGTGATGGTAAAAGGACCGTAACGTTTAGGGGCTAGTTTTCTGGATGGCAACGGAGTGATTAGGTTCTTTCCAGATAACCAAACCTTATCTCCGATCTTCCATGGTTGGTATTTCTTTCCATGAGAGTGTTCTGCCATTCGCTGCATGGCAAGGTTGTGACATGAAATTGCTTCTTCGCGAGATTTCTGGAGAAGGCGGACTCTTTCTTCTGCAGCAGGAATGGTGGAATCAGGGAGTACATGTGGAAGTGCGCGTGGTTCATATCCCATCATTAGGAAGAATGGAGATGCATTGCAAGAGTCGTGTTTTCGGTGATTATGGACAAATTCAGCCATTGTGAGATGTTCTACCCAATTCTCTGGATTATTGCGGCAGTAGATTCGAAGATAGGTTTCTAATTCTTGATTAAGTCGTTCGGTTTGTCCATCTGTTAGGCAGTGGATGCAGCAATGTCGTAACCAAGTATCTTTGCTAATGCTTTTGAAAATTTTGAAACGAACTGTGGTCCACAATCGGAGATGACTTTGTCGTGCAATCCGAATCTTCGATAGACATGTTTGAAGAATTTCTGAGCGACGCCTTCTGAAGAGATTGTTTTCGCGCAAGGGATAATAATTACCCCCTTCGTAAGCCCATGGTCTACCACGACCATGGTAGAATCAAAACCAGTGCATGGAGGAAGATCCGTGATAAGATCTACAGAGACTTGACTGAAAGGGGCGATGGCAGTGGACGGAATAGGAGTAAGTGGTGGTGTGACAGGGTGTGTATCGGATTTCATTTGCTGGCATAAAGCACATCCTTCAACATATTTGCGGATATAAGTGCCCATAGCTGGCCACCAGAAGTCACGTTTGACAAGTTCTTCAGTTTTGAAACATCCTGGGTGACCGGCGGAAGGGTGGTCATGACATCGGATAAGAATATCTTTTCGTCCTGCAGGGCGGACATAGGCACGGTCTTTGTAATACAAGACGTCGTCCGTTATCGTCCAATCGCTAAGGGCGGATTTCATGGGAGGAAGACAGAGCCCATCAAGCGCATCTGATGCAGCTTTAAAAATAGGATCTATGTCATCAGGGTCAGGGTTGGCGAGTGTTGTCATGAGTTCTTGGTCAAGAAGACAGATAAACATAGAGTCTGGGAGTAATGTGACGTCTTCATTGTCACTTTTCCCGGTATCATGATCTGGTCTTCTTGATAAGGCATCAGGGGCAGCGAGCTTTGTTCTGGCAACATGATGTAGTTCGATATCATAACAAGATAGGAGGAGTTGCCAACGAGCTTGGCGACAGGTCAATTTCTGTGCAGTTTGAAATAAAGAAGGTTTTTGTGATCTGTAAAGATGATAACCGGATGAGGATTGCCTTCGAGATAATGACGCCACTCAGTGAGTGCACGGATGACAGCAAGCAATTCGCGATCAAAGATCTGATAGTTTCATTCGGCTGGGTTTAATGTTTGTGACAGATATCCGCAGGGGTGGTAAACACCGTTTTCAATCGTCTGTAAAAGCACCGCTCCTGTTGCAACGAGAGATGCATCGGTGGCAATAGCGAATTGGTGTTGGGGATCCGATTTCGGAGTACGGGTTGTTTCAAGAAGCATT